>OX371225.1:66547137-67147137 GCA_947310385.1 Nephrotoma appendiculata
ACAGTCAAAGGGGTCAGTGGAGAAGCGGGACTCACGGACCCCAGAGAGCGGTGGTCCCCAATCAACCAAGGGAAACGGTTACCATGCAGGATACAGCAAGCAATACCGATGCGGAGCTGCGCCTTCTAGCTCGCCAACATTCATCGAAACCAACATGATAGATTCAGACAACCCTCATTCCATGCCCGACAATCCAAGCAAGGTTCGCTATAGTTCAATGTTAAATCGTAAACCTCAGAGTGCCCTCGAGCCAAATCCACCTGTCCTTCTACCAGCTCTTCGTGATTTTTATGATTCAAACCCCCAGTTAAACTCTTCTTGCTTTCGTAAACGTCATTATAACCAACAACAGCGCAGACGCAGGCAAAATTATTGGAAAAATCGCCGAGCTTTTAAAGCCGAAATTGTAAGTTCAATTATAATGAACCAACCATTAGACCCTAGACCATACGCATCGGTTTTTATAAATGGTGTTGAGTATAAAGGTTTACTTGATAGCGGTGCTACGGTTAGTGTCCTAGGAGCTGGGTCGGAGAAATTCTTGAATGACGTCAAATTCCAGAGTTCCTCTTCGGTCATTCACACTGCGAATGGTCAAGCCGAGCGCGTTTTTGGCTATGTTTTACGTCTTAATACAATTTAATAATCGTTCCCACATGATGCGTCTACATATTGTTCCTAGTTTAGATCAACCATTGTATTTAGGAATCGATTTTTGGAACTTGTTTCATATTACTCCAGCCTTATGTTCGTTAAATTTAGAAACGTGTTCTAAACCTGATGAGACGAAATCACATATTCTCTCACCAGAGAATCAACTAGAACTAAATGCAGTCATTGACATATTTCCGTCGTTTAGCAAATTTGGACTTGGTGAAACTTCTTTACTCTCCCACGTCATTGATGTTGGTGCTGTCAAGCCGATTAAACAGAGATTCTATTCGGTGTCGCCCGCGATTCAAGCTAAATTGTACGAAGAATTAGATCGCATGCTATCTTTAGGCGTAATAGAGGAAAGTCAGAGCAGTTGGTGTTCTCCTGTCACTTTAGTGCGAAAATCAAGCGGCAAGGTTCGGCTCTGTCTGGATGCCCGTGAACTGAATAGGGTCACCGTTAAGGACGCGTACCCACTACCACTTATCGATGGATTGTTGGGCCGACTGGATCAAACTAGATATACCTCTTGTATAGATCTAAAAGATGCCTTTTGGCAGATCCCGTTGGACCAACAATCCAGAGATAAGACGGCGTTTACTGTACCTGGGAGACCTCTGTACCAGTTCACGGTCATGCCTTTCGGACTATGCAACGCTCCGCAGACGATGTGCCGCTTGATGCATAAAGTGATACCACACCAACTGCATGACCGAATCTTCGTATATTTAGATGACCTGCTGGTTACTTCTGCGTCATTTGAAGAGCATGTAGTGCTGTTACGAGAAGTTGCCGTTCGCTTGAAGCATGCTGGTCTCACCATAAATGTTGAGAAAAGTCGATTCTTGTTAAAAGAGTCCAAATATTTAGGCTACATTATCGGTGGCGGTTGCCTCAGAACCGATCCTGACAAGGTTCGAGCGATTGTTGAGTTTCCAGTTCCAAAAAGTACCAAGCAGATCCGCCGGTTTTTAGGAATGTGTGGTTGGTACCGGAGATTCATAAAAAACTTTGCCACCTTATCTGCAGCATTAACTGAACTGTTAAAAAAAGGAGCTAAAATAAAATGGTCAGAGTCTGCTGAATCGGCATTCCAAGCATTAAAGATGGCTTTATCCACATCCCTGTCCTAGCAAATCCGGATTATGGTAAACCGTTCTTCATTCAATGCGATGCGAGCTCAGTAGGGGTAGGTAGCGTACTATTCCAACTCGATTCCGACGGGGCAGAGCGCCCGATAGTTTTTGTGTTCCAAAAACTAAACGCCGCCCAGAGAAACTACTCGGTCACCGAGTTGGAATGTTACGCTGCTGTTCTGAGCGTTAAGAAATTTAGGCCATATATTGAGGGGTATCCATTTACTATATATACGGACCATGCTAGCTTGCAATGGTTGATGGCCCAGAAGGATTTATCTGGACGATTAGCTCGTTGGAGCTTAAAGCTTCAAGCTTTTAATTTTCAAATGGCCTATCGGAAGAGATCACAGAACGTAGTTCCGGATACCTTGTCTCGCGCTTTCTGTGAAGAGATTAAGTTTGATATTCACCCTATAAAATCGAACCCTGACAACCTGCTCGAGCCTTTACACATAGATCTGTCAGATCCAGCATTTTTGCGAGATGAATACATGAAATTAGTTCAGAAAGTTGAAGCAAGGCCAGAACTCCATTGCAATCTCAGAGTACAAGCAGGAAAAGTTTTCATCGCCCCCAACTCTGGTTTGCGATATGAAGATACTGACTTACCGATTTGGAAAATGGTGATACCGGACGGATTAACCCACTCATTAGTTCAACAGGCTCATTTACCACCTTCATCTGCTCACATGGGTGTATCCAAGACGTTAGAAAGGGTTCAGAGACAATTTTATTGGAAACGGATGGCGCAAGATGTAAAATTATTTATTAAGAAATGCAAAGATTGTAAAACGAATAAAGCTGCCAATTATTCCATGAAACCTCAAATGGGGAATCAATCTGAGTCAACTCGCCCATTTCAAAAGCTGTACATCGACTTTCTCGGGCCCTATCCTCGATCTAAGCGCGGAAACAAGTTCATCCTTATTATATTAGATAATTATTCAAAGTTTACCTTGCTTAAGCCCCTCCGGGAAGCCTCAGCTTCTTTGCTATCGCAATACCTGGAAAATGAAGTGTTTAATGTGTTTTCTGTTCCCGAAATAGTTTTTACGGACAACGGAAAACAATTTACATCTAAGCTATTCCAGGATCTGCTACATAAGTATGGAGTGACACATACACGTACGCCTATTTACTCCCCTCAGAGTAATGCGTCAGAACGTGTAAATCGTACGGTGCTAGCTGCAATACGTTCATATTTATCTGATAGTCACACCGAATGGGACCTACATTTGGCGGAAATTGGTGCTACTTTAAGAAACGTAAATCATTCCTCCACAACCTTTTCTCCCCATTTCTTGGTATTCGGGCAACATATGGTTTTACATGGCACCGATTATCAAGTCCGACAACTGCTTAGAGAAGTAGATGACAACTTTCTATACATTGAATCTAAACCGGATCGCCTGAATATTGTTCGAGATCAGGTTTTGCATCATTTAAAGATAGCATACCGAAAATGCGCGCAGCAATATAACCTGCGTAGTCGACCTAACATGTTCAAAGTAGGGCAAGCCGTATTTGTGAGAATCTTCCCGCAAAGCGACGCCGCAAATAAATTCTCCGCAAAGTTAGCTTCAAAATTCGTTCGTGCCGTCATAGACGCCAAAGTTGGTAATGTGGCATATAAGATTAAAGATTTAAAAGGCAAACCCTTAGGTACATATCACGGGAAAGATATTAAAACATAATACGATTGATGCTGGTTACCTGTTTACAGTACTTCTTCCCTTCAGTACCATCTTATGCCCGGCTATGAGACTTTCTTGGGTGTGAGTCGTCCCCACGATTTGCGAACGACAGTCAAATGGTTATTTCACACCGTTGCAATTTAGGGTTAACATTGTTATAATTAAACGTGCAATAACAAAACAAAATTTTGGCGCGACTTTGTTTGTGGTAGTAAAACGATCGTTCGATTTTGGTACCGGTTGATAAAAGATAAAGTTTTCTTGATGGGTTGGTGGGAAGGTGAAAGGCAGTCAAGATTTGGTTTTTCAAAACAGAACACCTGATATTAAATTAAATATTAACTGAGTATAAAATAAAAGTTGTGCTCGGATTCGAGGCACGTTTGTGACCTGGGACACAACAGGCTTTGTTTTTGTAAAAGTTTATTTTATTAAGTTCGGTAACTAATTCCATTAAAAAGCATTTATAAATAAAAGCAGATAAAAATATAACAAAATAAATAAATAAATAATAAAATAACAAATACGAAAGACATGAACTTGTTAAAATAATTTTTATCACATCGAAGTGATTTTCTTTTTATAACACGGAAGGAAAAAACAAAAGAACATATTGGTAGTAAGTGAAGTTAAATAATTAAAGGTACCAATATGAAGTGATATTGTATGTTCAGGAGAAAAAAATAAAAAAAAATAAATTGTAATCATAAACAAAAACTAACCGAAATTATTGAATAAAAATTATAAATTACATGAATTTGATAAAAAAAAAAAATTAAAATATAAATGTGGCGTTGTTATTTGTTACCCTGTCAGTGATTGTGGTTGCATTGAATGGAATGTGGTTGGTTGCAAGTTGCTGTGGTTTTAAATTGCCGATATGATAAAGTACGTTCAATTAAGTGTAACGCATCAATAATAGCAAACATAACTAACAAATTAAAATAATAAGTGAAACATAAGCCTATCATAAATCTAAACATACCATTGTTAAATAATAAAAAAAAAAAATTAAATAAAAATTCTGTTAATGAAATTTGGATCACAATATCAACAGTACGGCTAATAAATATTCGCCCATTCGATTTTATGTTGTGGTTGATGGTGTTAACAACTTGTAAAAAGCGTTAATCAATTCGAACGCATGTATGATTTTATGTTGTGGTGTCACGACATTTGAAAACGGGAAGCTGGAGTGCACGAGTGATTGCGGTTTGCGGCGAAGCGGTAGTGGCAGAACAGTGAAGCAGCGGTATATGGTGATCATTTCCTTTATACTTTGGAATTTTGTGCAAGTTATTCATTTTTTTTTTTTACATAATATTATTCTAGATTGGTACATTGTATATCTTTTCTTTTCAATTTCTATTGGTTTTGTAAACCGTTATGTTTATTTTTTTTTACCGTGTTTAATCAAAATTTGTTCATAATCATGAGTCTTTGAAATAAGAAAGAATAGGGAATGAAATTAAAACTGGTGGGTTGACTAGCATGTTATGTGACTGTAACTTTCAATTAAGAGTAAAGTTAGTATTAAGAAAAGCGGTTAATTCTCGATTGCTTGTAGCCTTGGACCACCCACGCCGTACCGACGAGTCATAGCCGGAAATATGTCGACCGCACCAAGGTACGCTACAAGCAATAAATCTGTTAGCAACAGTTAGTATCTCATTTGAATGTTAAAGGTTGTTACAGCTAAGTTGTTTTAAATGTTTAGAATATGGACACCTGGCTGCGACATGTAAAAATGAATAGAAACCAATTTAGTACAAACCACGTCCTCAAAATAAATCTAAAAACATTAAAACTGAAGAAGTATGTTATCGAAGCAACTGTGGATACCGTATGCGACTAATATTACCACGTGAAGAGGAGCGCCAAAAAATGGGATCAACAAAGATGAAAAATGGGACGCTAGGACAGGAGGGCACGTTACTAGGAATAAAAAATATCTTTTTATCTGTTTGTAGTTTAGAATAAATCGAATGAACAAATTGATGATGATAATCTAGAAACTGGGCACCCTAACTATGCTGAGGTTATTCAACGTTTGGTGAACCAATATAAACCAGTGCAAATAAGTGAAAGCCTGATCAAAATGAAAATTTTGCTGAACGATAACTAACCAATATGGCAACCGTCTAAACGCCTGTCAACGCGATTTGATGTCTCCTAAAAATGGATATGTAGGAGTCGATACAACTTATACTGTACTAAATAAACACTTCATGCGAATATAATCTCAAATTTAAATGGTGAAAATATAGATGTTCACATAGAAAAATATTATTTCGAGAAATTCTTCAGATAATTCAAAAAATTCGTCCGCCTAGAGCACGGATCGGGTAACAAGATGAGGCACGTGGATGCGCTTAGCCGCAATTCAATAATCTTGGTGTTACATAATGAGTTACTCCAAACAAAAATTTAAAGGGGCCAGAAGAAGATGAATTTCAAACAAGTCGATGGAGATCGAAGTTGTTGTATATCCCAAGGAAAATGTAATCGGAAACCAACAAGCAAGTACATGAAAAGGGCCACTTAGCAATAAGAGAAATTCAACGAAGTTATTCAAAGAGAATATTTTATGCCGAAACTTCGAGCCAAATAAGACAACTGTACCTTCACTGCTTCCGCTGTATTTTGGCTAACAGGAAATAGGGAAAGCCGGTAGGTTTCCTTCGCCTATTCGATAATGAAGAGTATACCCTTAATAACTTTTCGTATTAATCATCTACAGGGCAGGCGCATACGCAGGATGAAACAATTGGGGGGGGGGGGGGGGGGGGGGGGGGTTGCAGAAAACATATTTTATATAATTTTTTTTTTCACGTAATAGAACTAGCTAATATACAGAAGTAACTTTAATATTCGGTTTTTTATAATCTTCAGGGTTTCCATAATCTTCAGACCTTTTGTTATTAAAATAGCAAAAATGTTAATTTTTCTTTTTCAAAAATTAAAATTTTATAATTTTTCAATAAAATTTAAATAGTTTCGTATGAAATAAATAAATAAGGGTTGTAATAAAAAAATTAAAACAAAATAGACTACTATTTTAACGTTACTTTAATATTCGGCTTTTTCCATTGTGCATGCATTTATTTGTGAAATAACGGTACTTCGATATTTTGAAGGATTTTGTTAATTATTATTTAGTTCTCCTCTGTTGGCCGTGATATTGTAAAATAAAATTTGTATGGGCCTTAAAGGAAAATATTCAACATTGGCGCAACGAAAGTTAATAGTTTGCCATTATGCTCAAGGTCATACGTATGCGGAAATTGCAGAATGGCTGAATACACCAAAAAGATACAGTCAGCAATATCGTTTGGCGATATAAAAATGAAGGGAGAATTATTTTGAAATAGCAAAAAGGCCAACCAAAAAAATTAACAGAAAGTAATGAACGATGGATATCAAAAAAAAAAATCCGCATTTAAGTGCGCCGAAAATTGCATCAGAGGTGCTGAAAGAACTGGGAACAGCAGTACATCCACAAACCATCTGCAGAACATTTAAACCACAAGGTTATAACGGTTAGAAAAAAAACCAATTTTCAATCAACGAATCAGAAAAAAACTCGAATCCATTTCGCCAAGGATTATATTGGGAAAGATTCCAGTTTCTGGAACACGTAATATTTGTTGATAGGAGCAAATATAATCTATTTGGATCAGATGGACGGAATATGGTGTGGCGCAGGTGTAAGGAGGAGCTCAAACCATTTAATATTACTCCAACTTTAAAATATGATGTTGGACATGTAGTAGGGGATATGCGGAGTATCATGTATTGGGGATGTATATCAGCTAATGGAGTTTTGGAATTAGATTTTATAAATTGAAACATCAATAAAGAAATGAATTTAGACATTCTAAGAATAAATTTAAAGAAAAGCGCTGAAAATCTATGAATATTGTCCACTTTTAAACTTTACCAGGACAATGATCCTAAACATAAGTCCTATTTGGTTCGAGAATGGCTATTATATAATTTTCCAAAAGTGATAGAAATCCCCCCCCCCCCCCAATCACCTGACTTGAATCCCATCGAAAATATATGGGACTCTCTAGACCGACAAATTTGAAAGACCTCGATTACTTCAGTAGCTGATTTAAAAAAGAGACTGGAACAGGAGTGGTCTGAAAAATCAGCCAAGATTATTGCAAAATTTTTTATTTGAGAATATGCCAAAACAGTTACATCACGTTTTGAAGCACAAAGGATATCCCACAAAATATTAATTTAACATTTTTTACTTTAATAACCGATTTTTTGATTTTGACCGAATATTAAAGTAACGATGAATTATATATTTTGTTCTAATGTCATTAATAATGTTACGGTAATTTTATTTAATATAAAAATATTTGAAGTTTATTGAAAATTAATAAAATTATAATTATTGAAAAAGAAAAATTAACATTTTTGCTATTTTAATGCCAAAAAACATTTGAAACCTGAAGATTATAGAAAAACCGAATATTAAAGTTACTCACTGTATATTATTTTATTTCACTATAAATACATAAACTATACAAGAAAGAACTTAACTATTAAAGAAAAATTAAAATATTAAAAATTATATAACAAAAATTAATAAAAAATTATAATATGATGTATGTACAAGAAAAATTAATACATATATTAAAAAATATATATATTTTTTTTTAAATAGAATAAAAATGGCAGATTCAGCAAAAGAC
Organism: Nephrotoma appendiculata; assembly: GCA_947310385.1. Classification (NCBI taxonomy): domain Eukaryota; kingdom Metazoa; phylum Arthropoda; class Insecta; order Diptera; family Tipulidae; genus Nephrotoma; species Nephrotoma appendiculata. The sequence continues at coordinate 66,555,334 of OX371225.1, forward strand.
AATTTTCTGAAACAATTAAAGAGCGATAGAAGTTAAGACTGAAGTTCAAAGATTTTTTCTTTTCATAATTATCTACTACAAGCGAATTTATAATTTACGTGAACTTTTTGCTAGTTCATCTAGAACTGCATCAACAGAAACCGCGACATTATGCGATGAATATTAAGTAACGCTAATCCATTTAGCCTATCTGCATTCGTTGTGTTGCGTAAATACGTTTTGAGTCGTCTCATTAATTAATTTACATTTTCTATTGTTGAATCATGGGGGGGTTAAACCCCCAGTAACCCCCCCCCCCCCCCCTGCGTACGCCCATGTTTACAGGCTCTTCAGAATCTAGAACTGCAAAACATAAATTCGGAAACTTATGAAGTATTGTAGTTGATAAAAGAGCACGGGAGAAGTATCTCAAGAACGCCTTGAAGTAATGTTTAGTATTAAAATGACAAATCCAGTAGATTAAAAATTGGAGATATTGCAAGACGGCATATTTTGAAAGTTTAAAAAGAGAATTGCAGAGGTTTTAATAAAAAAAAAAAGAAAGAAAGGCTCGAGACCTAAGATTTCTCCGATATTTTTTCAAAATTGTAAAAGTTGGACCGAATGAAAAATACAAGGTAAAGAATATAGGAAAACACGCGGGCTATTAATTACCAATACGTGCGAGGACCACATAAAGGCATGAAGTACGACTTAACATGATGATGACTACTCAGATAGTAATGATGATGGCGACGGTGGATCCCAGGTCCTTTGAAGATGAAAATTAAAATGTAAAAGCCGAGTAGAACTCAGTAAGGCGATCGACCAAAGAAAGGCAAAACAAAGTACAATAACGAATTCATGAAGGAGGAAACAGATTTTCTTGGGTACATAATAGCAATTGCTGGAATAAAAGGGGATTCTAAAAAAGTAGATGCCACCGAAAAGATGAAATCACCAGAAAACCTTAAATAGCTAAAAGGATTCATTGGTTTAACCTCATATTACAGGAGATTTATAAAAGACTTTGCAAAAATCGCAAAGCCATTTCTATAGGTATCAATTTGACACTTATTCAGATATTTAAAAAAAAAAAAAAAAAACAACAACTGAGGATGTACGTACAATCTGTAAAGAATAAAGTAGAAGGGAAGGCAAAGGACATATTATGTCTCGCAGGCGACCCTGAAACTTTTGTAGAAATGAAACAAATTTTGCTTGAAGCATTAGGCGACAGGCAAGAGTTAAGCTATTATAAGTCCCAACTATGGGCAAACAAACAGAATGAAACAATGTCAGTACACAGTTTCTATAATAGGACCAAAGAAATAGTCCAAAATATCAAATCATTGGCCAATTAAAATCAAATATACAATGCCTCCTGGCATGCAATTTGCACATTTATTGAAGAAGACGCACTGGCCGCGTTTTTATCAGGCTTAAAGAAGCCATACTTCGGGTACGCCCAGGCGGCAAAGCCCAAGAGTCTAGAGGAAGCTTACGCCTTTCTGTGTAAGTTTAATAGCAATGAGACAATATCGAACAACTCGAAAAGAATATTCTCTCATAACACGCTCCCTCAAAAACAAAATCAAATTAGTTAAGCACAGTCAAGATTGAATCAAATGCCAATAAGAAGGCTCAACGGACCGCCTACTGAACACATGGAAGTAGATCCCTCAACTAAGACTAGAAATTCCAACATCAGAAAATTTTCGTATAACAATCATGAAACCACGACGGAAAATGACGATAACCTCGAAGTATCAAACACGGAAACGGTGGACAAATGCGAGAGCCCCGATCTAGGAAATTTTCAAGAGGACCTACAATCAGATACGGAAAGTTAGACTTTTTACCCTATTTAAAATTTAACATCAAAAACAACAAATGCATTACCCTACTATTGGACACAGGTGCCAATAAAAATATAATAAGACAAAACATTATTCCTAAACACCTCCTGGAATCACAAAACACCTCTGTAAAAAATATCTTAGGCACCCACAATCTGACAAAGAAGGGCAAAATAAACCTTATAAGTAAGGACTTACCAGCCCAAACATACTATGAGTTAGATTTTCATAGATTCTTTGACGGTATTCTGGGATCAGAATCACTGGCAAAAATGAATGCCAACATTGATTACGAGTCAAATATGGTGACACTAAACAACCAAAAGTTTAAGTTTTACCGCTACTACCCAGCGGAAAAATGTTATCACCATACGATTACAGTCGACACCTTTGAAAATGGAGACTGGGTTTTACCAAGGTATGCAGAATTAAACAATTTTATCATCCAACCAGGTCTTTACAAAGCCACTAATTTCAAAACAACAATCAAGATTTTGACTAGTGAGCCAACACCGCTAAGAACAAAATTCCCGAAAATTAAATTCAAAATTAATAATTTTGAAACCATAGAACCATTACCAGTCTTCGATAATAAAACCATTAACAAGGAAGACATAAAAAGAGTAATTCGGACTGACCACCTCAGTGAAATAGAAGCAAATTTAGTCATCGACACCATTTACAAGAATCAAGCAGTACTATTGAAACCGAATGAAAAATTGTCCGCTACAACCGGAATTAAACATACAATCACTACTCGCGACGAAATACCGGTGTATACAAAGACATATAGGTACCCACACCACTTCAAAACGGATGTTGAAGAACAAATCCAAGAAATGCTGAACAACGGCATAAGCCAACACTCAAATAGCCCTTACTCGTCACCCATTTGGGTAGTGCCCAAAAAAGCGGATGCTTCAGGGAAAAAGAAGGTGCGAGTCGTTATCGACTATAGAAAATTAAACGATAAAACTGTCGACGACAAATACCCCATCCCTCAAATAGAAGAAATACTAGATAATCTAGGGAAATCCGCTTATTTCACAACACTAGATCTTAAAGCCGGCTTTCACCAGATACTAATGGATGAAAAATCACAAGCTAAAACAGCATTTTCTTCAGATAAAGGGCACTTTGAATTCTGCAGAATGCCGTTTGGACTGAAGAATGGTCCCGCAACATTCCAACGCGTGATGAATAACGTGCTTCAAGGACTCATCGGTAAAATCAGCCATGTATATCTCGACGACATTGTAGTGGTAGGGGAAAATCTACAAACACACTTAGATAACTTAAACACTATTCTAAAAAGACTCTCAGATTTCAACCTTAAGATTCAGCTCGATAAGTGTGAATTCTTAAAGAGAGAGACCGAATTCCTAGGCCACATACTAACTAAAGACGGTGTAAGACCAAACAAGGAGAAGGTACAAAAATTTTTAGAATGGCCATTACCAAAGAACCAGAAAGAAATCAAACAATTTCTGGGACTATCTGGGTATTACAGAAGATTTATTAAGGACTATTCTAAGATAGCCAAAAATATGTCGAAATATCTTAAGAAAGACGTGACACTAAACCTTTCAGATCCAGATTACATCAGGTCCTTCGAAAAGCTTAAAAACACCATAGCGACAGACCAAATACTAACATACCCGGACTTTACGAAACCATTCATCTTAACTACGGACGCGTCAGATTTCGCCCTTGGCGCAGTACTCTCTCAAATTCAAGATAAAGTCGAAAAACCCATCGCATTCGCTTCTCGAACACTAAATCCAACAGAGACGAGATACGCGACAAATGAAAAAGAAGCTCTAGCTATAATATGGGCCGTGAAAAAATACCAGCCTTACCTCTACGGTAACAAATTCACGCTGGTCACGGACCACAAGCCATTGACATGCATAAAAACTTCGGAGAAAAACTCCAAAATTCTCAGATGGAGACTTGAACTTGAAAATTACGAATACGACGTAGTTTACAAACAAGGCAAAGCGAATGTGGTTAGCAGAATTCCAGCTTCAGATCCCGAACTAACAAAAGAAATAAACAGTAACGAACTAAGTTCTTCTGAAAACAAGCTAATCCAAAACTGCACTTCAAGCGACGGAGACACGATACATTCTGCCAACACTTCGGATGATTATTACATCCATTTTTCAGAACGACCAGTTAATTACTATAAAAACCAAATCATTTTAAGAATTTCCGAATTAGATACAATAATCACTGAACAAGTATTCCCAAAAACCAACAGGGCTATAATCGCAAAACCCTATTTCGATAAACCACAAATTCTACACTATCTCAAAAAATTCCACAATGGAAAACAATCAGCTATTTTAGCACCTGAAATCCTTTACGGAAAAATCCAGGAAGTCTGTAGGGAACATTTTTCGGAAGCAGGTCATTTTGTTCTAGTAACAAAAATCGTAGAGGATGTAACAAACTCAGAAAGGCAAGATGCCATTGTAATGAAAGAACACGACAGGGCACACCGAGGAATTAGGGAAATAGAAAACCAAATAAAAAGATCTTATTACTTTCCGAATATAATAAAGAAAATTAAAAGTTATATCAATGGATGCACTATTTGTAACATACACAAATATGACAGGAAGCCTTATAACATCAAAATATCTCCTAGGCCGAGCACCAGTAAACCGCTCGAAAGACTACACATGGATATTTTTATTATAAACAAAACCAATTTTCTGTCTGTCATAGACGCATTTTCGAAACACCTCCAAATGATTCAAATAGAATCAAAAAATCTGTTGGACATAAGAGCTGCAATAATCAAATACTTCACAACATTTGGAATTCCAAATACAATAATAACGGACCATGAAACAACATTCCGTTCAATCCAGTTCCAAGAATACCTAAGTACCCTGAATATAAAGTTGGAGTACGCCTCTTCATCGGAATCCAATGGCCAAGTGGAAAAAACCCATTCCACAATCATAGAAATTTACAACACTAATAAAAACAAGGTACCAAATTCCGAAACCAAAACAATTGTAGAGCTTTCCGTAGCACTCTACAACAACTCAGTCCACTCAACAACTGGATTTACACCGAATGAAATAATTTTTAACTACAATAACATCGTAAACCCAGACGAAATTCAAGCGAAATCAAAAAAAAATTTCGAAGAAGTAAAAACTAGATTAGACGAACAAATAAGGACAGTAATTAAACAAAATTGTAGAAAAGAGAAACCCCCAGAAATAATCGATAATCAAACAGTTTTTCTAAAACCTAATATTAGAACTAAAAGCCAGCCAAGGGGAATTAAAAAGCAGGCAAATTTAATAACAGAAAACACTTTTAAAATAAAGGGAAACGTCAAACGAAACAAAAAAAAGATCTAAAGATTAAAAAAACAATAATCATAAATTTTCATTTTTCTTTTTCAGAAGACGTCTTTATTCAAATTCATAATTTTATACTGTCAAAAATCAAAAGAGAAAAGTAACAGTTACAAATTCTTACCTCTCTCTTTTTCAGAAAATGTACTTATGTAAATTCATTATTTTTATACTAATTAAAATATTGTATTGTCAAAAACTTGAAATCAAAAATTTAAATTTAGACCCATTATTAATTTTAAGAGTAAAACATTGTAAAATTCAAACAGGAATAATTAAAATAATACATCCGATAAACCTTACTAATCTAGAAATTACTGTAGATAGCATTAACAATATTGTAAAAGATAGAACAGGCGATAAATTAAAACTCCATACGATTGTCAAACAGAAAAGAAGAAAGTTATACGAAAACTTATATCAAATACGACCACCAACACACAGGAGATACAAACGATGGGGCACACTGGGAACAGCGTGGAAATGGATAGCTGGAAGTCCAGATGCACTAGACCTACAAATGATCAACAGGAGCCTAAACTCACTAATAGACGAAAACAACCAACAGTTCCTAGTGAATGAACAGATCAATAAAAGAATGGAGCTACTAACGGATACAATCAACAAGGCCTTAGACAGTACAACAATTGCCAACAGAGTCGTTCTGTCAGAATTAGAAATGCTGACCATGATAGTAAATATCGACACACTCAACGCAATACTAGAGGATATTGAAGATGCGATAGTTAGAACCAAAATTGCCCTACCGAGCAGTAAAATACTATCCTTCAAGGAAATTATAGCCATCAAGAACCTACTAGTCGATCAAGGCATCGAAATACCAGTACCAGACGAAGCCCTAAAATACATCATACCGAAGATTGCAGTGAACGATGAGACCTTGCTATACATACTAGAAGTCCCAAAACTCGAGGAGGACAATTCAATGATAATGATGATTAGACCAACGATCATCAACGATAGCATCATCTACGACTACCCAAAGTTCCTAATTAAGTCCAAACAAAAGCTGTTCACGACAAACGATCACAATAATTATGTACAGAAATCCACGGACATAAAAGAATTCCGCGACGAGTGTATAAAACCACTAATATTAGGGAGCAAAAGTCACTGTAGAGTAACACCAGAAGCCAATATGACCGCACACCTAATTTCCGAAGACAAGCTGTTCATAAACGGCGCAAAAGAAACCGTAATGTCATCAAACTGTGGTCCTGACAATCGAACGCTAACCGGAAATTTTATTATCACATTTTGGAATTGCACTATCAACATTAACGCAAAGGAATTTCAATCATATGAGTGGAGAAGCGAGATCGAGGAAATTCAAGGAGCCCTTCACAATATAGAGGCTACAAGGCAAATGGTAGAAAACCAAAACATTACTACTCTCACACAAGAGAATATCCAAAACAGGAAACGATTACACCACGTATACCTGAGACAATTAGATCAGCAAAAATGGTTCAGGAAACTGTCGGGAGGCATCTCGGTTTCAACGGCCAGCATAATTCTACTAATATTATACATTTGCATCCGCAAGCAATCTAATACCGTAAAATTAGAGACTCCAAAGGGAAATCAGGAAAATTCGTCATTTACAGATCTGTTAAAAATAGCAGGCATCGCATGTAAGGACGAGGACGCCCCTTCTTCACCCCCGGGAGGAGTTATGTATTCACATAAGCATAACACAACATCGAAAGACGCAAAAGCCAACACAATTAAGTAATATGATAAAACCCACGCGCAACAAATAATGAGAACATCGAGAAACGCGTCATCAGCATAGCAAGAAATGCAAGAGTTGGTGAAACAAAAGAACCACGCGTCGCAACGAACAACGTGTTGACAACGAGGTATAAATACCTTATCTTTAAAGTTGAGTTTTTTAGTCTTAATCTTATTATTAAGTGAATTGTGTACTTGTTTTGTCAATAAAGAAAAAAATAAAATTATAAATTTTATTTTTTTTAAGTATTATGAGAAAGTAATTCCTTAATTATATCATGTGAAAATTTGACATGGGATTGTTGTGAAGATAAGATTATTGTGCAATTCGAAAATATTTAAAATTATTTAAATTATAAATTATATTTAAAATTGGTCTAAATGGACTTTACTTTTATCTTTGTTTACAGCTAAATGTGGAGAATTTAACAGTCTGGTGTATAAATTAATAGAACAACTGAAAGATGCTGCAACATCTGGAGTAATAGATGAAGTGACATACAATAATTGGATTTCCATTCAAAATATATACAAACTGATAAAGATCACGTCTTCAGTTGACGAAATTGCCGATATTTTATCATAATCTTCAAAATTCGGCTTAGCAGCACTTTGCAAACATGACTACATAACCTTGAACAGTCAAGATATCTAAAGTCAGTAAAAAGCAATTTACAAGAATGAGAATATATAGTGATTTTGGATTTTTCGGAAAATTTTAAATTTGTCACACAGAATGAAGTACAAGCAGCACATTATTTTACACCGCAAGCAACATTATTTCCAATCGTAGCCTACTATAAATCAGCGACATTTTCAATAAGCATACTCTGCTACGCAAGTAATTTCAGAAGAAGAAACGCATGTTATTGTCCAGTGTACACTTTTCAAACGAAATTTATAAAATTTATACAAGCAAATGGGGCTGAATATCCAAATCCGACGAAATTATATTATTTTTCTGATGGAGCTGTATTCGAATTCAAAAATAAGAAAAATTTTGTAAACATCAACTATCACAAGGCGCAGAATTCCTTTGCTCCTAGCCATGGAAAAGGAGCATCAGATGGTATAGGAGGCACCATTAAGAGAATCGCTAGATTGGCATCATTGAGAACTGTTCACGACAGTCTTTTCAATAACCCAGAAGAATTTTTAAATGGTGTAAATTTAGAAGTAACATATAGTTCGTGCAATTTATCTATGTATCTAAATTAGAATACACATCAACTAAAAAGTTACTAAGTAAGAGATTTCGTAATATTAGCACAGTTAAATATACTGGACAAATTTTTCAGGTAACGACAAATGCCGATTTAAACTTTATTAATACTAAAATGTTTTCCAATTCAATAGTTGTTCTTTCTGTAATATTTAAATGTGTTTCTTAATTTGTGCTTGTTGACTCAATTCAAGTATTGTGTTATTGTGCTTTAAAATCACAAAATTAGTCCAGAACAGAGAAATTCTCTTTTCTTCTAACTTTAAACAAACTTGTAATGTATAGTAAAACTGAACAAAAAAATAACGTTTTAATATTTAAAATCCTCTGATGCTCAAATTATGTAACATAAAGTTTTGCTTTTAGACTCATTTGATGCTCTACTTAATTGTGATCAAAATTATTTCTAGAAATAGCATATATGTCACCCTTTTCCCTAAATTTGATTCACATTCACAACGAAAAAAAATGAAAATTTTGTAATTTTTCAACTTTAAAGTCACGTAGCAGCCAAACTAGATGCAGTGCAAGTATGATTTATAGCTTGTTTAAAAAGCTCAACCTCTATCTTTCAAACCCTGTATAAATAATATTAAGATTTTGGTAGCTACGCTTGCTAGCGGTAAAAAAGCCGTGCGCACATATATCTTGCCATAATTTCGAAAATGACGGTACTTTGAATTTTTTTTTATTTATTTGTTAACTATAAATATTCACCTTTCTAACGTAGTAAAAACGAAAACAATTTTTATTTACAGAACGCAAAATACAACATTTTTTATATAGACACAATATTAAAAGTGCGAAAGCTGTTCAAACTGACGTATATCGCATAACAGGAATTTTGAATGTCAAAATAAAAAAAAAATACACATGTCTTCTTTTTTTATCAGAGCAACAATAAAAAAGAACAAAAATTCAAATTAAGAAGGTCATTTTGGGTGGTTCCCTGAAATATAATATATATATGTATACATATATATCTTATTTTTCGTCTATATAAAGACATTATTATTCACGATCTGTAACCCACATTGCTATAAAAGCTTTGAATTGTTGAAGAAAATACTTCCCATCTTTTGTGTAATCGTCATTTCCTGTGTACAAAAAAAAAATTCTTTATAGGTTTACTTTTAACAAACTTATACTGCCTATTCTTTTCCGTTTCCTTATTTATATTTTACGTTTTCCCTTTTTATTTTCATTTTCAAATCAACCTTTAGGGTTTTCACTAATATTCGACATTTAAATCGATAAAATTACGTACATGCACACGAAAAGCTTTTAATTACCTTTATCTTTTTATCGTGTTTAACACAACGCTCGGCAAAGCTTTAATTACAGATACTTGAAACCATTTCTCGAGTACATAGTTTACCATTGAACATAATCTTCTAGATAATGATTAAATAAACGTAAAACGCGACGTTTATTTATTATTTAAGTGGACGATTTAATGACAGAGCGGGGTACAGTGGTATGTATAATTTAGTATGAAAAGCTTTTATAAATCAAAGCTGAATGCTTTAAAGTCAATTTCTCTTTATAAGTGGAGGCAAATTAAAAAACATGGAATTTCTTTTGTTTAAATATGGTGTTTGATGAAAGAGACTTTATAAGCTTTTAGTAAATACAAAACATATAAATAAACATAAAACTGAACAGTGGAGCACAAAAGGCTTGCTGCAATGGAGACGAAGAGTACATGGTGGAAATTATGTATGAAATGTTTTAATTATTTTACAACTGATTCGAAATAAAATGACATTTACTGTGATTGGTATTTGTAGTGGCAATGGACCCAATTTGTAACGCGTCTGTAATGCTGTAATGCTTAATCAATATTTTTAACCCTATTTTTCTAAAATCACAAACAAGTTTAAGCCAGAGCAGGAGGTGGCAGATATATTTAGAGAACGGGTTGAGATTTCGGATAAGGATTGGATTATTAAATCTCACGAAATTCAAAATTCCTGATTCCAAAAAACACAATTTAATTTGTACAATTAATCTAGTGGAGTTAGAGTTTCTTCCTTCGCGTCGCCATTTAGTAGTTCTGCTGAAGTATTATCCTTACTGGGTGGTTCTTTTTCTTTAGCTTCTGAATATCACTTTTAATTACCCGTTCCGTTACTGGATGGGTGATAACTCTTTTCATCTATTTAGCTGTTGGTGTTCAGTGGTTAAGACTTGCCCAGAAAAATTCTTTATTGGTGTTAAGTTTGTGAATTTCCTGATGACTCTTTTTACATAAAGTGTGCGCGACATATTGTGCACATATTTCTATTTGCTCCTGCTGATTCTGCAGTCTCGAGAATGGTTTCGGTGTATTTTCAGCGAACATTTCTTGCCATCTACCTTGATTTCTTCATATCTTCAAATATGAAGTATCTTATCTAGACGTGTTCAATCACGGGTTTGAACATGGCATAATTTATTATATATTTAATGACAACTTGCACTTTTTATTATTATATGCAACGACCGTCGCATTAGTTGCATTAACTATATAAGCATTTTTTATATGTAATACTTATTCTTAACCGCTTACTATGCAATTGATTTGTATAAAAGAAAAACATATTTGTATAATAAAGCAGAAGTTAATTAACCACGAAAAAACACTCTTCTCATTACTATCTACTAGACCTCACCAGTGGTAATCTAGTAGGTAGCCAAAACATTAAATTATCCAAGGCCAAGTTTACGCCTTGGCCAAACCTTGGAGATGTAACATTGGTCCTTCGACGCCAAAACAACAACCGGCGGACTATATAAATTTCGAGCCAATAACCAACAGGCATCGAACCTAACAACCACAAAAACAGGCGGTATACAAAATACTTCGAGCTACTGGTTATAATCATTCCGAGCCACATTACAATAAAAATATGGATGCTTTATATAAAAAGCAATGTACGCGTGTCGAACAACTGCAGCGGTTAAATCCAATTACAGCAAGGATTCCGAAAGTAGACGGACAACTGTTTACTTAGAAGATAAACTGGATAAACTAGATGACTGGTGGTCCAGTTACACAGATGCAGACAACGAAATGAAAGACCAACAACTGTACACAACGTTCAAACGTGAGATAGGAAGGAACCTCGAAATAGCAACACGAGAGGCAATTCCAACGGGATCATCAACAAAAAAACCATTAACAACCGACCATAGTAGTGCTACAAACGATAGTAGTACCAACAGCAACCGCAGTACCACGAACAACTACTCGCTTGAACCAGAACAAGCACATCGGTACAAAACACAAGAGGTCAAAATGCGTCTTTGCTATAAGTTAATAGCCGATACAAATGAGCTGTTAGGAAAGCAGGGCAATCATGTCCAACTACAACATAAGCTGCAACAGCTGAATGCAAGGATAGCACAAATAGAACAACTGCACGAAGACATATTGGTGCACGCAAATGCAGGTGAAGAAGAACGTACAACTTACTTTACCGACGATTATTACTCTGCATTGGTCAACGAAAGTGAAACATTACGTTGTAAATTGGTTAAAAATGAACGCGGACAACAAACAACCGATAGTGAAAAAAGCAAGATAAAATTAAAACGGATTGAGATACCGCAGTTTTACGGAGAAACTCTGAAATGGGCAGCTTTCTACGATTTATTTAGAAAGTTGGTTCACGAAAATGACGATTTAAGCGACACCGTCAAAATGCACCAACTAAAAACAACAGTCCAAGGTAGTGCAGCTAGAATCATTGGTCATCTGGAAGCAACAGGGGTGAATTACCAAGATGCTTGGAAGCTATTGGTAAATCGGTACCAAAATAAGCGGCAAATGGCAACAACACATATCAACCACATTTTGAATTTCCCCAGCATGCATGCAGAATCAGCAACAACTATGAAATCGTTATACGATACATTAACGGAAAGCATGCATGCCATCAAAAACTTGGGCGTAATAACCATATCTTGGAATTACATAGTAATTCCAATTGTAATCAGAAAACTAGATAATGAAAGTTTGAGGCTGTTTGAGATGACCATTCCTGATCCTCGTGAGATGCCAACAATAGAGGAATTTCTGGCATTTTTGGAACGCAGATTTCAAGCCTTAGAAGCCGCCAGACCAAAATCACTCACCTTTCGCAATTCCGGACCAACTCAACAACCAGGCACCACTCCACAATTACCAAGACTTAAAAATCTACACGTAAAAGCTCAACGGACATGCATTAATTGCAAGCAGACACATGAACTTCAAGACTGCTTGAAGTTTCAACAAATGTCTACATTGGAACGTAGCAGATTGATCAATCAACACAATCTGTGTAAAATATGTTTGGAAAAATTTCATCAACCGTGTTTAAAATCAACACGATGTTTAGTATGCAAAGGAGCCCACCACACTCTCCTACACTCTAATAATCACCCACAACGTACAATGCTTACCAAAAGGGTGGATGACAATCCAAAAAAGGAAGCAAACGAAACATGCATTGTGACTAATCATTTTGTAAACCAATTTGAACAACCATCTGGTACACTATTGGCCACAGCAATGGTTGAGGTACAAAATGGAAAGCAACAACCAACCCTGTTACGAATGTTAATAGATCCCGGTTCACAAATCTCATTTATCACCAACGAGGCATCGAAGAAAATCAAACAACCGCCGATAAAAACGCATGTGGAGATTAGTGGCTTAAATGATAGCGATATCACGACTGCCACAAAATTAGTCACTTTACGAGTAGGAGCACGATTTTCTTCAAACTTCTCCATGGAAATGGAAACATTAGTATTGCCGAATATAACTCGGCCACTACCTGAACAACATTTCGATAATCAAAGATGGGCACATTTAAATAATCTACTGTGGGCGGATCCAACTTACAACCAACCAAATAAAATTGACATTTTATTAGGTGCGGATTATTACCCAAATATCCTGATGAACCAAGTTATAAAAGGAAATCAAGGCGAACCAATCGCCCAACAAACGGAGCTAGAATGGATCATATTTGGAAATATTGTAAACGAAAAATCTCCGAGCGTCCAATCCATGGTTACCCTGGTAGATATTGAAAACCAGTTAAAGCGGTTCTGGGAAGTGGAAGAGATATCATCCAAAAACTTTATGACAGAAGAAGAAAGAATGTGTGAAGAACATTATCGACAGAATTACTGTCGAACCACCGACGGCCGCTACATGGTACGTATTCCGTTTCAACAAAACATAACATCAATCGGTTCATCCAAACAACGAGCACTTGCTAGGTTCATTCAACTAGAACGACGTTTGTCAGTAGTTAATGAATTTTCTACTAGATATCGAGAGTGTATAGAAGGGTATTTCAACCAGGGACACCTCATTGAAAGTAATGGACATACGCAGAACGAATATTACATTCCTCACCACGCAGTAGTCAAAACCACCAGCACTACAACAAAATTAAGGGTAGTATTTGACGCATCAGCTAAGACCGATAAAAACGTTAGCCTAAATGAAACTCAACTCGTGGGTCCAAAATTACAAGAAGATCTGATGTCAATTTTAATTCGATGGAGAAAATACAAGGTGGCGTACACAGCAGATATAGAACAAATGTATAGACAGGTAAAAGTACATCCCGATGATCAACAATATCAGAAAATATTATGGAGGAAGACGCCAGATGAAGTTATAAAATCATACCAGCTAACAACCGTAACTTTCGGTATGTCATCTGCGCCATATCTGGCTATCAAGACATTGCAGCAGTTAGCAACAGATGAAAACGTGAAATTTCCGATTGCGGCCAACATATAAATGAGCGACTTCTACGTGGATTACGTATTATCAGGAGGTAACACCCTCGAAGAAGCTCAAAAAGCACAAAACCAACTTATCAGTGCACTTAAAACCGGAGGATTTAATCTAAGAAAATGGGCGTCTAACTATCCTCAACTATTAGAAGCTGTCGGTTCAGAGTCGAGAGCTCTCGAGCCTATCATAATTAACGACGATGCTGTAAAAACATTAGGATTACTGTGGAACCCTACAACCGATACCTTCGAATTCAAGGTGAACCTTAACGAAAAAAATGGTATCATGACAAAAAGAAAGATGTTATCCGAATCATCAAAGGTTTTCGATCCATTAGGATGGTTGTCTCCAACCTTAATACAAGCCAAAATTTTAATGCAAACTCTATGGATCTCAGGCGTTACGTGGGATGAGAAGCTGCCTGAAGACGTCGAAAATAAATGCTGCCAATACTATGTCTCTCTCCCGAAGCTAGAGGCGATCAAAATCCCAAGGTGGATCAACTTCAACTCTACGTTACCAGGAGAGTTGCATGGATTTTGTGATGCTTCAGAAGCGGCTTATGCAGCAGTAATATATTTTTACGATAGATCGTTAAATAAGGCAACTTTGATAACATCAAAAACCCGGGTGGCACCAATAGCAACCAAGTTAACGCTACCAAGGCTAGAGTTATGTGGAGCCAGTCTGCTTGCTAATCTAATGAGCAAGGTACAACAGGACATGCAATTCGATAAAACACCAACCTATTTTTGGACGGATTCTATGATTGTTTTGGGATGGGTGAAAAACAAGCCTCACAAATTTAAAACATTCGTAGCAAATCGAATCTCGGGAATCCAGAACTTAATTGCCTCATCTCAATGGTTTTATGTAAAATCATCCGACAATCCCGCAGATTGTGCATCCCGGGGTATTGAAGCCAATCAATTAATCACATACAATTTATGGTGGAACGGTCCTCAACACGTCTTCAAAACGGCAATCCAACTAACACCAATGAAACTAGAAGGAACGCCAGATCAATTGGAGCTGAAACAACCGATTGTTGGGGCCACGACAGTGACATCAAATAACCCGATTGAGAATTTATATCGAAGGCATTCCAATTTCAATACAATAAAAAGGATTCTAGTATATGTATTGAGATTTATTGACAAAAGCCGAAGGAATACTGTAAACAACCAAGAAGTTCCCACGACAGAAGAACTAAAAAAAGCTACCCAAGTATTGATTAAACTGGCACAGAGGCAACACTTCAGGAACGAAATTTACGATTTTACAAACCAGAAAGGAGTGGCAAATAAAAGTAAGATTAAATCTTTGTCTCCTTTCATGCAGGATGATATCTTACGCGTTGGTGGCCGAGTCCAAAACACAACCTCTTGGAGCTACGACGAGAAACATCCGATTATTGTCCCAAGAGATCATCCCATTACTAAACTATTGATTGAACAAGCACATAAACAAACAATGCATGGAGGAACACAATTAACCCTGGCTCATCTTCGCACCAGGTACTGGATCATCCACGGTCGGAATCTAACAAGACATTTCATATCGAAATGTACAAGATGTCATCGTTTCAATGCAAAAACAGGAACACAGCTAATGGGTAATTTACCAGCCGCCCGGATTACTCCCGGAAGACCATTTTTGAAAACTGGAGTTGACTATGCGGGACCTCTTCTGATTCGAACAACAAAGGGAAGAGGTCACAAGGCACACAAGGGTTATTTAGCGATTTTTGTTTGTATGACAACCAAGGCCATACACATTGAGCCAGTCCGTGATCTAACTAGTGAAGCATTCATCGTGGCATACAAAAGATTCACTGCACGTAGAGGATTATGCAGTGATTTCTATAGCGACAATGGTACCAACTTTGTCGGTGCTAAAAATCAACTTGAACGCGAATTAGCTGCACTAATTCGTAATTCAAATAAGGAAATTACGCAATTATTAGCAAATGATGAAACAACATGGCATTTTATACCACCGGCTGCACCACATTTTGGAGGACTATGGGAAGCGGCAGTTAAGTCAGTAAAAAGATGCTTAATAAAAGTCATTGGAGAAGCAACAATGACTTTTGAAGAATTATCAACGGTTACTTCACTAATAGAAGCTTGCTTAAATTCAAGACCACTGGCACCACTATCAACCGATCCTACAGATGTTACCTTCTTAACGCCTGAGACGAATAGCAGATAAACAACGAGTTATTATCGATGTTATTATAAATGCCCATCAAGGACATATCCATCCAGCCCTGTTGGCCCCTCAACAATTGAAAGAGGAAATCAACCGAATTAAGGATTATATTTCACCAACCATGATGATCCCTGAAGGCGATGACGATAATAGCCTTGGGCACATTTACAACCTGCTAACCGTGCAGACAAGAGTCACGAATAATCATATCCTCTTTCTCATCCAGATGCCTTTAGCATATTCGGAGACGTATCAATGATTTCACATAGTACCAATCCCAAAAATCGAAAATGGTCAATTACACATAATAATGCGAACAACAGAATACCTCATAGTAAATATGCATCGAGAACGTTCCGCTCCTCTAACTAACGATGAACTACAACAATGCGTTCAAATTAAAAATAATGGATATTTATGTACCATTTCTTCAATTTACAACATACAATCAAATCAGTCACAATGTGAAATGAACCTATTAAGACATGTATCGCAGAATTTGAACGGTTGTACAACAACTATATTGCACCAACTGAACTATTGGATGCCAGTAGACACAAACAAATGGCTATTTTCAGTAACAGCACCAAAAATCGTTGATCTAATATGTGATCGTCAGATAATCACAATGAAGCTGCAAAATTCTGGGATACTCAGTCTGCATCGGAAATGTACTTTAAAAAACGGGCATTTCTATCTCACAACTATCGATGAAAAATCCTATATGATTAATTCTTCTTTTGCTGCATCAATAAAGATTCAGAGTGAACTGAAAAATTCATCATATTTATCGGAGCTACCGACGATTCCATCAGAGAGAGGCACCAACAATTCAGCGGACCAGTTTAAATAAGGACATAATTAATCTTGAAACGGCCATTGCACAACAAAAATTAAAGGAAACGGCCTTACCTAAATCAATGGACTCTTCTAATGTCGGGCATCACATTCATCATTACGTGATGATTTACACCATGGTGATCATAGGACAGGTCATAATTTTGTTATATCTCTGCAGATGCAAGACAAATCACCGGGTTTCCTCCGAAGACATGTCACCACCACAATGGCCAACGCCACGGCCAAGGTCTCTCAATTGTACAGCCCCGCAGTATGTTCAATCACGGGTTTGAACATGGAATAATTTATTATATATTTAATGACAACTTGCACTTTTTATTATATATATGCAACGACCGTCGCATTAATTGCATTAACTATATAAGCATTTTTTATATGTAATACTTATTCTTAACCGCTTACTATGCAATTGATTTGTATAAAAGAAAAACATATTTGTATAATAAAGCAGAAGTTAAGTAACCACGAAAAAACACTCTTCTCATTACTATCTACTAGACCTCACCAGTGGTAATCTAGTAGGTAGCCAAAACATTAAATTATCCAAGGCCAAGTTTACGCCTTGGCCAAACCTTGGAGATTTAACAAGACGAAACGCAGAGAAAACAATTTAACACGGAAAACACAATGGAAGCTGAAATTAATTTTTCTTGTTGGATTCCATAAATATTCGCACCACCATATAAATGAGCTTTAAGCTCACAATGGGGTGTGTAGTCTACAAATGATTGAATGAACTAAATAAATAAATAAATAAACTGTGTAACTCTAAGAATTCTGGAATTCTTCAAATTTGTTTCGATTTCCCGTATTTTCATGACAAAGCAGTAACTTTAATTGGCGGCGTTTAATTTCATATTCATGGTTTTCTGTTATAGTTGTGGTAGAATTGCTGCAAAGCAGCAGTAAAAGGCTGGGTAATGAGATTTCCCGGTTCTTCTCTACATTAGAATTTTTATTTAAAGAAAATTATGAAAGTGTGGTTTCTAACAAAAAAAAAAATAACAGCAATATTCAAATAAGAATATTCTAGAAAATTACATTTGTTAGATTTTACACTGTTAAACACATTGTTGAAAGAGATAGCTCTACGAGATTAGAAGAAATAAATTAAAAATTCGTTTCGTCTCTTTCTAAAAATATTCAGCACACTCGCTCTTTAATGTATAACTCATTTTGCTTTCCGATTTACTATATACATATCTTGATTGTTTTACTATTCAGGCTGTAGGCCAATTCTTTGGTAAATCGATTAGTACAGTAAATTGAAACTTTAGCACGAATTACTTTTCAAATCGTACCAATTCTCTAGTAAATAAAATTAGGTAAATGCAGCCCCTTTCCGGCTCAAAAACGAAAATTTTACATAAGGATCATGGACCGGATGTCACATTTGTGATGGTAGCGACCAAATCCGAAAAGTTAAACTTTTTCAACAGAACTAAAGCCCAACCCTCACAATTGGAACATTAAATTCAAACGATGATAAATACTGGTTACTAAATTGAACAATTTATAAACCAAAGACCAACACTCACAATTGTACGGGTGAAAAATGACATTCAAAAATGTTGATTTCTTCTGTATTTTAATTCATCGTCTCTTTTCTGTTTATGCTTTCACCTATAATTGAGTATTAACACTAATCAAATAAAACAAAACAAAAAATTAACCTAATTTTATACTGACTTTTTGGCTGTCAAACTTTACCATGGAAAAACGGCGGATTGTTGGGAAAAGTGAGTACAATTTTAATTAGTATTAAATGCCATAATTAATTTAAGTTTTATAATTATGTGTACTTTAATTATGCAATTATATTATTATATATATATATTGTTATGATTAAAAGTTATTTTAAATGCTTAAAGTTACCGAAAAAAACAAATGTCACAATTGTGAGTGTTGGTCTGGTGTTTGTGTAAAAATATATAACATATGATTTATTATTTCTAAAGCTGTGTTTGCAAAAGGACAATGGCTGGTAGATGAGCAGGAGCTTCCGGATATTATGGATGGTATATCAATCGATGAAAGCGATTTAGATCCTGCAGAAATAGTTGATATTCCGGTTGATTTAATAACTGACTTGAACGAAGAACCCCATGATGAGGAATACGAAGAAGAAAATTCAAATAATGACTGGCGGCATGGGAACTTTGTACAACAAAAATTGCCACAAGTACAAACGTGTTCAGTGGAAGTCTTGGTAAAACATCCACACTTATATTTGGAAAAATATTTTAGCACAGAACATTTTAGTAATTGCGCAATGTATACTAATATGTACTAATATGTACTAATATGCAAAGAACTGGTAAAGAATTAAAGACAACTGCGTTGGAGATTCGGAAGCTCTATGGGATTTTCATGATGATGGGGTGCTTTAAGTTCCCAAGGCTGAGTATGTATTGGAAATCTGGCTATTCATTTCAGAAAATTTCTTCGCACATTTCTAAAAATAGATTTAAACTGCTTCGATCGGCACTGCATTATGTAGCTCTGGATCAACCTGATCAAGATGAAGTTCTTTGGAAAGTCAATCCTATAATAAAATCAGTTCGCGATCGATGTTTATCCATTAATAGGAATATCGGACACTATTCTGTTGATGAACAGATAATCCCGTTCACAGGTAGATGCCTAATTCGACAATATGTTAAAAATAAACCGCGACCGGTAGGCCTTAAAAATTTTTTAATTACAACTTCATCGGGGCTGGTGTTAGATTTTCTGATTTATAAAGGCCTAGGACCAGGAATAGTACTAAAACTGGTATAGAAACAATTCCTGAAGGAAGTTTTATTTATTTTGATAGATAAGTTAACATTGCTAAATTAGAAACTACAACAATTAATAATTTAAATTTTGATTTTAGATACTTCACAACGGTTCCGTTATTAGCTAAGCTTCTCGATTTGGGATACAAAGCGACCGGAACTATAATGTTAAATCGGATGAAGAATGCCAAATTTAAGTGCGATAGAAGTATGGTCCGTGGAGATTTCGAGCAGTTAATAAAGTTTGATGGTTCGTCTAGAATAGCCGCAGTAAAGTGGAAAGACACGAAATGTGTCGTAGCTATTTCTACAATCGAAGGCATTGAACCAAAAGAAAGTGTCCGAAGATGGATAAAAAAGGACCGAAAGTATGTAAACGTAGATAGTCCGGCAGCCATTGCTAATTATAATAAATTTATGGGTGGCGTAGATATCTGCGATCAACTTGTGGAATACTATCGAACGTTTCTAAAAACGAAAAAATGGACATTAAAGGTAGCGCAACACATGATAGACCTTGCAACGGTAAACGCCTGGATGGAGTATAGAGCAGATTGTGATTTGTCAAACATTCCAAAAACCAAACAGCTAAAGCTATTAGACTTTAAGCTTGAAATAAGTGAGACTCTTATATCGACCCCCAATCGAAAACGTAGAGACATAAGCGAGATTTCAAGCGAAGACGAAAGCAAACCACCTACACCAACCAGACCATCACCGCTACCATACCAAGGTAAAAGGTTTGATGGGTACGAGCATTGGCCAACATGGGACGACTTAAAAGCGCCTAGAATGTGCCGATTGGAAACCTGTAAAAGTCGCACGCGTTGCAGATGTATCAAGTGTAATACTTATCTGTGCTCATCCAAAGAGAAGAACTGCTTCATAGAATTATCAAAACAAAAAGTCGTAAAATAAGCATATTCGATGATAGATTTATTTAAAGATTTTACATGAAGTTGACTCAGACGTTGTCTGACCGGGAATTGCATTTAATGGTTTTAGAATAAGACTAAATTTATTATAATTTTGGAACATTATTATTTAATTTTGAAATGAATTTTTTTTCTTAATGTGCCTGAATTTGTTACCTGAAGTAAAAACTTATTATTTTTTAAATCGTTATTTTTATTTTGAATAAAATTTATAAACGTTATACGAATAATCATGCATTTGAATTGTTTGTGTCATAAGAGACCAACACTCACAATTGTACGGCTGCTCTAAATATGATTTGGCACACGGCAAAACATTTAGTTTACTAAAACTAGACTTGAAAATAAGTATGGGCAAATATAGTAAAATTAATTAAATGCAGCTTACTTAGAAATTTCCTTGGGCTTTGGAACATCTAAAAATTTAATGTCACTATTGTAACACCTGGTCCACAATTTACACATTAATTTAATCGACGATATGCGAAATAAGGTAAAGTCACAATTGTGAAGGTTGGTCCGTAAAGTGTATAAAATAAAAAAAAAGATGGTCGCTTTTTCATACCCTCACAATTGTATTTGCCGGGCCGGAAAGGGTTAAAGGGACACATGGTTTGTAGGTACACGAACAAATGTCATAAATTTTATTGTTGTTATTCCAATTATTCGTATTGTTTATACGAATAAAATTAAATCATATATTTGCTCAAATTTGTTGCGTAGTATACACAATAAACTATTAAAAAAATAAATAAAAATTTTAACAAATAAAACTGTGTTCATAAATATATAAGCGCATTTATATTTCATGGGAAATGCTAGTGAATATAAAAACATTATGTCTAGAAACATGGCTGGCATATTTTCATGATTTCCATTTACCGCATACACTTTAAAAAACGGCATTTACTCTAGATTTACCTTAGAATTGGCCCACAGCCTCAAATCAACTTTTCTACAAATATTTCATCGAGATATAAATAAAATTTTCCATCAAACAATTAAGTTTTCCATCGCTAGATTTATGTTTAAATAAAGCTCGTTTATTTAAAAAAATAAGTGAGGCACTTTAAAATTCCAATAACAGAACATCATAAAGTTTATACCAAATGGGTTGGTACAGACAGATTATTGTGTAGAAAAAAATCGTTAAAGTGTATTCGTTAAATTGGAATACATTAACGGCCCAAAATGTACCAAAATGAAAATGCCAATATTATTAAATGATTTCCATAACTTTATCATTTCAAATAAAATAGGTTTGATTTGAAAACGGATTGGTCGCGATAGATTTGTTTGAGTAAAAATCGTTCATTATATTCGTTGGGTGGCACACCTTGAATGACCACTAACAGGATATCGTAGAGTTTGTATCAAAACTTCAATATATACAGATGAAACTTATGGACTTATTAACCTTTCAAATGACATCAGTGACATTTCAAAACGGATTGACGTCGGAAGATTTTTGAGTAGAACTTATTCACTGGAGTTATGTAGTCTGAGTGAAATACTTTCAATGGCTTAATTAATTCAAAAGTAGTAATTTCAAAAATAAAAAATCGCCCAACGAGCGAATCATTGATTGTAGTCATCTAAAGTTGTCTAAAGTCTTTTAAAATTTAAATCTAAGATCAAACCTCTAGTATAACGGGAATACGTAATTTATAGTTTTCGGTTGGAAAAAAAAACGAAAGCAAAATATAAATTTTTCTGGTATGAAATTTTCTTTTTGTCTAAAAAAAATGTAGGTTTATATTTACGAGTCCAGCTTATCGAAACTACATGAACGTTCCAGAGCGCTCCAGTGGTTGATTGATAAGTCTCTCAATTATTATATTTATTTGTTTTTTTACGTATCAAAAAAGTTTAGATTTCTCTACCATTTTCTTAAATAGTGTAATTATTTAAATAAATTCATTTAACGTAACTTATTCGGGTCTGATCATAACGTTTATTTACGCTGTATATTAGAGGTCCGTTTTTCATTACGAATGTGGTGTCGACAGAAATATTAATTTGTGTACATAATGGTTTATTAGTAATGTTGTTGGTGTTATTTTATTATTTTGACCCTATCATCTCTGAGCACTCAGGAAATAAAATAGAAGCAAGTATGTGCACCACAACACCAATATAGGGGTATATCCTCCATCCGGTCGCAAATTAAATATTTGCGATTAGAAATACGGTTACTAGATTTATTTTGCCATGCCAATTCACATCTTTTTTAAATTTAATTTTTGTTTTGTGGTTTGTTAAGTAGAAATACATAAAAATACTGCGACCTCGGAAAATGCGTAGCAGTCTTTTCGTAAATGTCTACTCTACAATCGCAAAATAAATTTAAATTTAGATAAAATGTGTCAATTGGCATTGCAAATTTAATCTAGTAACCATATTTCTGATCGCAAATAATTAATTTGAAACCGGATGGAGGATATGCCCCATAATCTAGAAGAGTGTGCTTTTCAAATAAAATCATTTTTATAAGCTGCATTATTTTCTGTCAAATAAAAACAATGGTTTTGAAAAGTCTTTTTGTTTTTCAAAATTTTTGGTTGATGTTTAAGTGACGCCAGCAGGAAAACAATGTACTACAGAAAGTTGACCCATTATCAGAAAAACATGCGACACTAATGCAGATTTTAAAATGATATCAGTCACACATCGGGCTATTCTCAACAGAATCTTTTTTATCAATTTTTTCACAAATCACAGTCAGTCGGTCTAAAATCGATGCTTTGTCAGAAATAAAACAAACAAATGAATAAACTAGTATATTTTTTGATGTGTAAACATCTTTACATCAAACGAACATGCATTAAGGGCCAATTCGACAGACGATGCTAAAGACGCATCTACGACTAAAGTCACTCTTTTGGTATTTTTAAATGAAGCTAGAATAACAAAATGAAGTGTTGCTTTAAGTTACAGTCATGACTGTAGACATCGATATTGGTGGCTAAAGTCGTTGTTACATTTGACGTTTTATACCGAATTTCTATTTCGAATTTCGAAGATAAATTGTTGTTGTTGTGTTTTTATTTAAAATAGTGTTTTTGTCAAGAAATATTTTGTTTGTGTGTTATTAATGTTGCTTTTCTTTAATAATAAATTTTATTTCAAATAAATAAAATAGTTTTATTTTCTATATCTGTATCCAATGAACCATTTATTAATTTCATTGTCCTCGTCGTCTAACGATTCCGATTATTTTTTGCAAATCGATAAAAATAATGCAGAACGCAGTTTCCAGGAAAGAACTGACGATAACTACTATACGGATGTAGAGTTCAAAAGGCGGTCTCGTTTTTCCAAAAACAATTTAAGTTACTTGGAAAAATTGGTATTAAACAGTTGGCTAACGTTGATAGCAGAGAATTTCCGTTAACCATAAAAGAAAAAATTATGTTTGTTTTGTGTTATTATGCTACAGGCTGTCATCAAACAGTGTCGGGAGATTTGTTGGGTGTTACGCAGTCTACCGCTTGTATCACCTTATACACGAGGTTTTAAGAGTGTTCACGGGATTGACAAGGCAGTTTATAAAAATGCCAGCAACTCCAGAAGAACGTTTAAAGTCCCCTCATAGATTAAAAAAAACAAATTCTAAGGTGCATAGGGTGTATAGATGGGTGCCACATTTCCATAAAATCACCATTTGGTGCATCAGCAGAAATATATAGAAACCGGAACTAATATTTTTCTGTTAATGTTCAGGCTGTGTGTGACGCCAGTTGTAAATTTCTTAACTTAGTTGCTAGGTAGGTTTACATTTACTAATTAATAAAACCATTTTTAATGTTAAGCTTAAATATTAAACAAATTTCAGATGGCATGGATCAGGGCACAACCAAACGGTTTTTAGTTTTACTAAATTAAAACGTCGTTTCGCGACAGGGGTATTGGGAATAGTATATTAATTGAAGATGGTAGATATAGCTGCACCGAATATTTGATTACTCCTTACAGAACACCCCCAACAAGGCAACAGTTTCTTTTACAATAAAGCATTATACTCTAATCGTAAAAAAATAATATTCTATTCACTATAGTTTACAAGTATTTTAATCATTTTCCCTACTATCGCTCACTGATGGACCCAAATTTTTAAAATATCGGTACATTGCTCTCGCAGCTTGCTGCTTTATTTTTGTTATATTAATAATTTCATCGATTGCTTGTAACGGTTTTACTTTTTCAGTCTGTTTTCAAGGGATCTTGGTTAACGTTTTCTTGTCCTCAGAAAATTTACTGTAGAATATTCAACATCTATAGTTGTAGAGTGGTTGCTATTGCTTGGGATGTGGTTGGATTTTGTGAAATGGTTGGATTTTGGGATGTGGTTGGTTCGATCTGGTAATGAAGTAGACTTTAAAGATGTGACAGGATTGTGTGAGAGGTTGCGTGCAGTGTCAGTGGAAAGCGGTGTTGCATTTTCATCGTCCAAATATCCCACTTCATATTCACATTCAGACCACCTCATAATTTCTTAAGTTATTTGAATACAGTGTCCGAACATTCATTTTCCTAACGATTTGAGATCGAATCAGTTTTTTATTTTCTAACACATTTTTATATTTTGTGATAATATTTAATAAATTATTTTTATCGTCCTCGTTGTCTGGTCAGTTTTCACATAAATAAAATGCCGTACTTTCAAAATATTAAATGATTGTAAGTTTTTATTGACATGAACGGTTTCTTAATGAACAAATTATGTTTTTAATTTTCCAATTTGTCAGATTTTTCTTTTTTATGTTGGTGGTTTGTTTTCGAACTAAACGTCACTTTTATTGTTGTCTAAAAATATCAAAAAAGCGTGACTAAAGATGTTGTTTTAGTAACGTCTAAAAATAAGGTTTTCGAAAATCGATTTCGAAAACTCAGCGACTATATCTAAAAGTTGTAGTAACGTCTGTCGATTTGGACCTAAATATATTTGATAAACTTTTTGTGATTCTTATGAAATTTAGTAGGCATTGTGAATACTCTAAATCTGTCAGAATTAAAAATAAAATTATTAAAGCATTGCAATACAGTTATGTCCATTAAAAGTTCCATTTATTAACTTTTAATGGAAATAATAAATTTCTACTCGTATATATTGTATGAATGAAAAGTCGAAACAAGTCTATCTGACTCGATGTCAACCTATAATAACAGTTACGAGTATCATGCATTTTACAATAATCTCTAAACTAAACAATTATAGCCCTTTCAATTTCGAATATAAATTTTATCTAATGGAATGGTTAACATATTATAAAAAGCTACTAATTATGGCTGAACATTATTGTTAGTTAAGTCCATAACTGCATAGATCTAATAATATTTTATTGGCAAATATATTCGTATAAAATAATAAAATTGAACAAATATATGCATGTTATTATTTATCTGCCACAAATATTTGAATATTTTGAAATGGTTGAAAAATCGTTACCCGATGTATTCGTGTTATAAGTGAAATTGCCCGCTGTAGCAACTTTAGTTTTTTCAGCACTCACATGCTTCTTACTGATTTAGCGCTTGTTTAATAAACTTTTGAGTTCGATATGTTAATTCTTTATCGAAGTTTTTATGAAATATTAAATTCGCTAAAAAGTTCATAAATCGCATTACTTTAAATTTTTCTTAACCCTTAGTGCGCCGATAAAAGGAATTTTGGCCAAACTTGGTGATTCGACGGAGCTCAATGAGTTAATCTAGTTTAATATTGGGCCCTATTTTGAAAAATTAATAATTTTCCTGGAAAATCAAAATATATATATTAATGTGTCATATATGATACAAAATATAGTAAGGACTAAAACTAAATATTTCGTTTCGAATTCAGTAGATATACATTTAGATACGAGTATATAGTTCTACATATATTTATTTATAAAATAAATCACAAAAATCACATAATTAACTCATTTAGTGTAAAATAAAAAATGAATTTCATATCACAGCACTGTTGCTGCAGTCTTAATAATAATTAATTTACAGGTTTGCTTACTTGTGAAAGTCCATAAAACAGTTTCTTGTCGCATTTAAACATAAGCTGACTTTACATTTCGAGCATTTTATAAAAGTTTGCTCCTTACACGACGGTAATTTGCAGCTCGTTCGCTTGTCCCATATTGCAAAGTGATCTACTCTATCGATTCTAATATGTTTAATCGGAACATTTTGGGCTGATTTTTTTCGAGTCTTTGTCATTAATGCTTGGTTTACTCGTTTTGATGAACTAGCTGATGCTGGTTTTTCATAGGAGCCAACTAAACAAAGGCCTTTCGCTACATCGGTCCTAAATTGAAGTAAAGTCATTTCTGGCATATTTCTGGAAGCGCACAGTTGCTTGTAAAGAATCCACGAGTTTACTACTGATACATCCAGAAAATGGAAAAATATCCGTAAGTACCATTTTGACTATTTAAATTTGTTCTGTATCGTCCGATAAAGCTGCCATGCAAATCGACACCTCCCATGGCCGGTTATACTCTTTTACAATTTTCGGGCATTGAATATTTATCGATTTCGTTTTGGTTTTATCCCATCTCAGTACAGTTGAAGTAGTAAGCGCTCCGCAGTAAGACGATATTAGGGTAACACTTTTATTGTCTTTCCAGTGGACGAGCGACATTGGAACATCATCAAATGTGGATGAATACTCCTCGTAAAACCCCCTAGCACTTCTCCGCATTTCTCTCTCTGTTTTTAATTTCGAGTTCGGTATGCGGTTTCTCCTGATAGTACCAATACTATGAATACCATCTTTCTGTAAGTACATAATGAGAGGTACTGTAGTGAAATACGACACAATCGAATAATGACATTAGCCGAGGCTCCTAAATTGTCTTCCTCTATCTGACGGTACATGTTTTCTTGACCCGAGTATATCTCGAAATTGTACATATAGCCTATTATAATAGATAAATAATTTAGTTTCGAGAAAACATACTTTTATATTACACATTTAATATAAGCCTAATATTTACCAGAAGTGCCCCCTGTTAAAGCAAATATCTTGAATCCCCACTTATGCGGCTTGGATGGGACATACTGCTTCATATAACTTCGAAGTTTCGTGCTGCAAATTTGCTCGTCTATTGAAAGATTTGCTTCCTCGATTTCAAGCGGTGTATTTTTCCAAATAAATTTCTTAAATCTCTCTCTCAGATTTTTCAACTCAACTTCCTCATTTCACACATCATTTTCATTTTCAATATTTCGTCTATAATCCATATCATCAGCGTCAAAAATATATACATCTTCCATATTTATATCATTGGCGAACACGACAGGAATAGTCTCGATGTTTAAATTTTCGATTAATTCATCGTTATTGTTATCACATTCTTGTGTTTGTTGTGGTTGAAACTGCTCCTCCTCATTGTCTTCTTCAAGATTATCTTCACTGTTATCAGACCACTCCTCTACAATTTTTGCAATCTCTTCTAGAGTCAAATATTTTTTTCGAGACGACATTATTGCACAACTTTATCATAACAGTTCTAAAATGGAAATTCGTCTAATGGTTATGAATATAAATTTAGCAAAATTAGAAAGTGAGCATATATGACACATTAATGAAAAATTGCTTAACGAGTTTTTGTGTCAAATATGATACATCTATCCCCCGATTTACACGGCACTTTTTTATACGATTTCGCTTTTACGCGGTTTGAAAAAACAAAAAAAAATATTGTACTTTAAATTTTTGTTTGTTATTTCTAATTTATTCTATATAATTTACTTAAAAATGAATGAACTATTAATTCTCTTTTGTATGGAAACAAATATTTTTTAACTTTTTTTTTTTTTGCAATTATGAAATGTATACCGGATTTTGATCAAATTACATGAATTAAAAACAATCCTGCATTAGCAGAAACATGTTAGTTTGCGAAAAACATTCTGTAAATAAAGCAACGTGTCACATCAGTCATAAAGATCACCGATAAATAAAAATATAAACATAAATTAAATGAAATAAATAAACAGAAATACAAACATTGACATTAACACAAAACTATAAAATATTTGCATACCATTTCTTTCAAATATCGTGTAAAATATATAAAGGTACACGGATACTTTTGTAACTCTAACTCGGACATTTAAATTACTTTGTGCTCTCAAGTTCGTCCAAGGTGTAAAATTTCTCATTTTTAATTGTGATCGTAATCTATCAATTGAAGTGAAAGTTCTCATAAAATTTAAAGTTTTTATTACGACTGAAACATACAAAAATAGACGCCCGAAAATGCTAAAGCTACCCTGATACCTCATCACTCAAAATAGGGTTAAAAACTAAGCGATAATTTAAGAAGCTAATGACGTCTCGTTTTTAACATTGAACTGCTAGAGTCTCAGATCACAGTCTGGGGGGGGGGGGGGGGGGGGGGGTGTCAACAAAATTTATTTATTTCAGTATTTTACTAATTTGAAAATAGGTTAAAACGAATTTAATTTAAAAAAAACGCTTCGATAACCTTATATCTAAATTAATAGTTTTCTAAAAATTTTTACATACAACTATTTATATTGAGCTCGATCCTATTTATTTTATAAATTGAGTTTAAATAGTTAACCCAAATTAAAACGTCAATACGAAATGTCAAATTGTTTGTAAACACAGTAAATTGAATAAAAGTTGAACATACGTCTACTTTAAAAAAAAATACTAAACATTGTACGTTCGTGTTTCTAGCAATTACAATAAATTATATCGAATTTTCTTTTCCACTAAAATTAGCGCTTGGTTCCTATACTGTTTCAATTGAAAGGTCAAGACTATGGAAATCATCCGATAATAGTGGCATTTTGGTGCAAACTGTGCGATGTCTTGATATTGGCTATTAAAAGAAAATTGCTTGTTGTTTCACTTTATAATTTGTTGATCGTACGTCCAAAATTTATTATCGAATTATTCATATCGATCGAATTATGTACCTAACATTTAAATTTTTTTTTATACGGGTATTAATGTTTTTTATTGTTAAGTTACTTTTTTTATTTGTTTTTTATCTGTTTGGGACCTCTAGGCACTCCCAACGCTGTCGCGGTTCGGTTTTCCCATCCTTACTTTTTTGCCGTTCCTGAGCCAATTCACGGTCGTACGCCTATAGGTCCGATTTTCGTTAGAACCATCTACTCATTGCAAAGTTCCATGCAAGCTTATAGTACTGGCATCCCTGATGGATCGGCCCATGAGTTCTGCACTCTTTCACCACAAATATTTAAATAGGAATGCAGCGTCAACGGAACGAGATAGTTGTTTTAAACGTAGATAATAAGAACGGGACGGTGTGCTCCTTTTAATTATCATAAGGGAAAAACGAATTTTTGTTTTCATGATTTTTTTCTATTTCACTCAATATTCTTATAAGAAATATTTTAACAGTGCACTTATTAACACCGGCCATTAACCCACGTCTGCGCAGTTAAACTTCGCCAAGGACCGGCTATATTTTTAAAGAATTAATTTAAAAAACGTTATATAAATTCAAATACAAAGTTTTTTATTTTTTTATTTTATTTTTTTAAATAAATAAAAATAGAAAAAAAAATAAATTAAAATAAAAAAAAAAATTAATCGTGTATTAGTTTTTTAAACTTTAAAGCAGTCGGCGATAGTATTACATATATTATGTTGTGTGAGCGGTCTTTAAAGTGTTAATACATATTTATTTTTGTTAATTGTTAGAAACGGCCCTACCATAGAAAATTATATATATATATATATATATATATATATATATATATATATATATATATATATATACGAGGCCAAATCAAAAAGTTTTGCAACATCACACAAAAAAAAGTGAGTGAGTGAGACAGCAATATTTTTAATTTTTGACATAATCTCCTTTAAGGTTTATACATTTGTCACATCGATCAATTAACTTGCCTAAACCCTCTAAAAAAAAAAGATTTCTTTTGCTTCATAAAATATTAATTTACAACAGACTGCACTTCCTAGTCACTGGAAAATTTCCGGCCCCTTAGTGTTTTTTTCAAATTGGGAAACAGAAAGTAGTCACTGGGTGCCAAGTCTAGACTGTACGGTGGATGCCGAATTTCCACGAAGCCGCAGTCCTTTAATGCAGCTTGAGTAATATTAGCCTTGTGCACTGGTGCATTGTCGTGAAGAAGCAAGATTTTTTTCCTAACTTTCCTTGGCCGTTTTTCCCGGATCACTTTTTTCAATTTTCGCAAAACCTCAGCGTAATATATGCCTGTGATTGTGGTTTTCGGTGGCATATAACCGACTATCAAAAATTCCTTCAACATCCCAAAAAATTGTTGCCAAAACCTTACCAGCAGACGGTTGAGTTTTAAATTTCTTTGGTGGTGGTTCACTACGTTTAATCCATTGCATCGATTTTTGTTTGGATTCCGAATCCCAGTGATGATGTTTCATCGCCTATTATTATGTTATCCAAGAAATTTTCTGGATCTTCTTTGTACATATCTAAGATCGCCTTTGAAGTTTGAACACGCATTTTTTTTGTTCTGCATTCAACAAACGGGGAACCCATCGCGCACTTACTTTCGACATGTGAAGGTGGTCATGTAATATAGTATATGTGGTACCGTATGAAAAAGACAGTCTCCACGCTAACCGCGGAACAGAAATACGCCGGTCCTCCAATACAATAGATTCGGCCAAAATTACGTTTTCATGGCTAATAGCATCTGCTGGCCGACCCGAGCGGTTGTCGTCTTCTAATGACTCCCGACCACTTTTGAATAATTTTACCCACCTTGTTACTGTGGCATATGATGGTGCAGATTCGCCATAAACTTTTGATATATAGTTGAATATATAAATTGCATTTCGTTCATCTTTACAGAAAAATTTAATAAAGGCGCGATATTCAATTTCATTCATTTTAAGAAAAATTCAAAACACGTGTTACTAAATTGACAAAAACAAACGAACTGTTAAATTTACATCGAAATGTTCTTCTAGAAGTTTCATCGCGACAAAAAATGGGTTTGAAAAATATGTTATTGTCTCACTCACTCTCTTTTTTCATATGATATTGCAAGACTTTTTGATATACCCTCGTATATTGGTTCTAAAAGCTCATAATGATTTTTAGAAGATAAATTCACATTATGTTTGGTAAACTCGAAATGTGGAAAGGCTCAACATTTTTGGAAATTATCAATAGCAAAAGTATTTGTATGGGAAATGGAATGCCGCTGAAATTGTAAAAATATCGAGCTTTCGAATTCGACTAATTTAATTTGATTAAATCGCTTCAATGCCTCTCAAAATCAATTTAACCGCAAATTCGTATCATGCGTCATACACAACGAAATCTCCACTCGTTCTCACCACCAAATTAAATATTTCCGTTTGGAGAGAACTCTTAAAATTGGATGATGTTTATCGAGTTAAACAGCACACATTTATTTCTTGAACCCTATACATATTTAATTTAACCATTTCGTATTTATATTTACATGTTTTTTTTGCTTCTATAACTAGCATGGAACGATAATTTAAAAGGAAATTTATAAGGAAAAGTAAAAATTTTGTGTGTTAAGGAAATACAGAAATATAAGAAGGATGTTATCATGAATCTAGATCAAAAGGAAATAAATTATGTTTTACTTCTCTTTCTGAACTTGGTACGGTTGCTAGCTGTATATAGCTGGGAAATGTATATACACAGCAAAATACATGATACGGATGTTTCTCTCAAATTGAATATGCATGTTGGGTATAAAATAAAAAAAATTTGTTACTTACTCAGCCTCCCTAAGTCGATATAGACGAGTAAAATGCACAGTAAAATTCACCAAATAAAAACTCACCTGAAATGAAATAAAACATAAAATTCTTGTCAGTTCTAGATTACATAGTATACGTTAAAAGTTTACATGAAAAAATTCGTTTTTGTTTAAATAAATTTAATCTGAAGATTGTTGGCAAATCACATTTTAATCTAGGTAATTTAGTTTTTTCACCCCTAAAAGATTCAACAGCTTTAGGTCTCAATAGTAATGTCGTATATAAAGTTACTTGTGAATGTAATAAAGTATATATTGGTCAAACAAAACAACTGCTATCTACAAGATTTACACAACATAAGAGAGATGCTAAGAGATTGTTGTTAAAAAAGACTACAAATATTTCTACAAGTTCTTTGTCATCTCATTTATATGAATCTAACCATAATATATTTTTAGATAATGTTAAAATATTAGAACATGAACCTAAACTTTCTACTAGACAAATGTTAGAGATGATCCACATCAAAAGCAATCAACGTTCCTCGAATTGTATCAACAAACAGTCAGATTCGAATTATCTTCAGGACACGTATAACGGTTTAATTAAATAATTGTTTATTGTGATTCGGTTCTAGGATGGTTTATGTCTTTAATTTTATTTTGTAGTACAGAATTTTTTTACTGTTCTACATTATAGACGGTATTAGCCTTGAGAAAAAAAATTCAATTTTTTCTTTATGTACAACATTTTTTTCGACGTTTGACGGTTTTTTTAAAATAATATTTTTTTTTTTTGAATTCCGTTTTGAATTATTTAAAACAGTTGTACGAGAGAATTTTTTTTGGTAAATATTTTTACGGGGGTGTATGCCTATAACATTTTTCTGTTTTGGTAAGTTAATTTTTCTTTTAATATTTGTAATTTTTTTTTGATTGTTTGTGTTTCCCAATTTTGAGGGGTTTAATTTAAATACTATGTTCATAATTAAATATTTTTTTTTTTTAGTATGTCTGCCTTGAAAATGAGTTTAAATTAAACTCGAAACGTCGGCATTTTATAATAAATAATTAAAAAACCAATATAGGCTTTATACCAGAGGTATATTTTAATTTTATACCTAACTACTTCTATTATTCAAAGCTTATAAAATTTATTTTGTTTTCCTTTGAGAGGTGGCAAAAAATGCAACAACAACAACAACAACAACAGCAACGACTATTTTGCTGCAGGCAAACCCGTACACAAAACATTGTGTTGTTGCTGCAATTTTATATGCACAATGTCTGCTGTCTACTTTATACGAATACAGTCTAGTTTTTGTTGTATAATTCTCACAGGGGAAAGTTTTTCATTAAATTTTATTTTTTTTTTGTAAATTTTTTAATTAGTTTATACAAATTGTGTTGCTTACTAATTTTATAGATAGTTGCATCCGTACAACCCGGAATATATATAATGCAGGGAACCATCTCAAAGGGATATAAATTAATAAACGATAGATTTAATATTTATTTTGTGCAAAAACGTAATTAATTTATGTACAGTAATTAAAATTAGTAAAATACTATTGTATTTTACAGTTTCCGCCATTTGATCGCGACGACATTTGGTCGAATGCCATTTGATCGAATGCCATTTCACCGAAATACATTTTTGTACTTACTGTACTCAAATAAAATGGCTAGTCCTAAGACACTGTACTGTAAAGTGTTTTTTTGCTGCAAAATTGAATCAAATTATATTGAGAAAATACATTTTCCGGTTTTGAAAACATAATAAAAAACAATATTTTATCGCCTTCTATATGCCAGGGCAGACAACACCAACAACAAAGCAAAAACGAAATCAAATGAAAAATAATGTAAATAATATAATTTTCTTTATCGTTGTGATTTGAATTATTATGAGAGGCAACAACAACAACAATATTTGTATTTTCCATCAGAAACTTGGGAAAAACAACAAAATTCCGAATTTTATTTATTATTATTGAAGGATATTAAGTGATAGATTTTTGATAAATTGTAATACATTTTAAGGATTTTGTTCTTCTGTGTGAGTGTGTATGCGGGCCTTTGTTGTTGGGCGCTCTGTTATTTTGGCGTCAGGAAGTCGAGAAAAATATTACCCAAAAAAAAAATGTTTACAAAACCAAAATAATAAAAATCAATAAGGCGTACAACGAAAACAACAACAACAGTACTCGAATGAAGAACAATATCTTAAAGAGAATTTTTAGGAAGTTTTTTTTGTTTTCGGGAGACATGGAACTAAACAACAACAACAACAAGGAAGGGATAAATATGTCCGATGTTCTTTAGTTGTTTTAATATACAACAATTCAATTTAATAAAATTGGTTTGGTGAACTTAATGTACATAGACAGCCGGTACAGGATCAGAAAAGGTTAATTCGCTTTGGGAATACAATTTTTGTAAGATTTGTTGAGGGGTTGTAAGAAATTTTTATCGATGAAGCACGTTATTGAGAAATTCGTTAATTAGGTGTAGATTTTACCAAACACAATTTAATTTTGGAAAAGCAAAATTTAATATGAAAGCTTTCTCTGTTCATTCATGCTTTAATAACGTTCATGAAAATTTTAAATTTACAAGAAATTTAACTTAATCTTTATATTTAATAAAAAGATGTTTAAGATAACGTGAGGGTGTGTTATTCAGAACAATATATCCATTTATTTTAAAGCACTTAATATTCTAATTATCCACAATGCAAGGTTTGGTGATTAATCCTATGAGAGATGGGGTTTTACGCGACAAATACTAATTTTTAGTGTGTACGTAGACAAAGTCGACATTTTCGACCACCACTTGTAATTCCGTCAGTGGTGATTGAATGATCTACATATATTTAACTTCGATTTCCCGGGATTTTAGCTAATACAATTTATCATTACTATAAAATATATTTCCAAGTATTTTGTACTGTGTGCTTCAAACCATTTTTTTGTCTTTGTAGTCTTTTCTGGTGCCGAGGCACTCCCAAGTTTTTAGCGGTTCGCTTTTATGGTCCTTACTTTTACGCCATTGCCAGCCAATTAGAGGATTCGCGGCTATCTGATTTGCGTACAACCATCAGCGCATGCGTTTTGTACTCCAACGGGGTCATAGTTCTGTTTCTTTTCATCACATGTCGTAAACTTTTGATGAAAATTCACTTTTGCATCTTGCCCCTATCGGGATTCAAACTCGGTACCTTCCGATAAAAACGGCAAAGCTTTAATCGCTGTGCCGTTTGGTCGGTCACACCATTCTTACTACATCGATTTTTTTGTCTAAATTTGTAACACACTAAATTTAAAGTTAGTTGATAGCAGCTACATGTAGATGTCTCATATATTGGTAAACGAAAATATGCATGATATGCATCTAAATTGTAAACTAAGTTTATATTCGTTAATAGCTGATTTACAATAATGTCGAGATTAATAAGTATTTCATTTGAATTTTATAATTTAATTTTGAGGCGCTCAGTGATACCTGCCATTATTTCACGAACTTCTTGTCTTACTTGGACTCTCCACCTGCTATTGCTATCTAGTTATGCTAGAAAATTTCGATCAAATGGCAAGGGGAGACTCGCAATAATATTTATATGCTATCTGTATGCTATGAATACATGCTATGTCGGCATAACTTGATAGCATGTATATAGCAGGCATATTTTGACGTTTCTTCTATTTCAATATAGCGTCTACTGACATTTTGATATGATATGATATGATATGATAGAGGCGTACAGGCCAACCATAACGAATGGCGAACCTAGGTATGTTACCATAATCCTAAAATATCAACAATCAAATAACAAATTATATCTGAATGCGAATAATACTTCAGCATCATGCGGGCCCTGGCCCCGCCTGCATCCTTAACAGATAAGGTTATTTAGGAAAGGATGTTAGTCACAGAAACAACTAGGGCGAATCGCCGCAAAGTCGTTTTCTAACTACATAAATATATTAAAATGTTAGTCTCAATTAAATTATATAGCGTCTACTGACATTTTAAGTGTTTATTCAAATGACTATTAGTCTAGTCTAGACTATCAACAAAAGAATGATTTCAAATCGTCAAATTATAGCAAGTTTACCACACCAGACTCCATCTTGGAAAATTTTGATAGAAAGAGAAAGCAGATTGCAATAGTATTCAAATAGCAGGTCGAGAAGCCGCGTTAATTTAGTTTGACCAATTTCGCCTATTAATAGCAAATTCTTTCGAAACAAAATTTTGATCTTAGATCAAAAAAATGACTGGCAATGCAATGCATTTCAATGATATTTCGATCAAATTCGTTGTATTGTCAGTCACCTACACAATGGCCTGGAACGTGAAAAATGGGAACAAATGGGAACATGGAACGTGATTCTCCCTTTAGCACCTTAGAGGTCTGAAAACCCCTACAAACCAGGCAAAAATTTACACATTAGCTTTATTCGCTTCCACCCTATCATTATGTGGATATTATGCACGGACAGACTCCACACTAAGAAATTTAATGTTGCTAAAGTACAAGCACTCACCGAAGATATATCAGATGAAGTCAAAGATGTATTCTTTGTCGAGTTGGAGAAAGTTATCAATACATAGCGTACTGCACGACGCATTAAAATCGTAGTGGGAGTCAATAATGCAAAAATCAGTATGACGGGAGAAAATAACACCACCAGCATATCCGACGTTAAATCTTATTGTAGTGGAGTCTCCGAAAGCGATTATTTGCTTGTCATATTCAATTACAAGTGTAAAATGTCATTCACATCCAAAAGAGAAAAAAAAACCGTGCAATGGAATGTCGATGCTTTAAAAGATCAAGCATGCACAGTTACCAATGAGCTGTAACTGACTAGATCGGACTATCTAAATCGGCGGACTTATAGCGAATAACCTTCTCTTAACACCTATAGGAATAGTGGCTAGCTAACCAGTCAGGTACCGCTAATGTTACGTGTCAGGAAAGCTAGGACAATATCTCCGGCAAAAAAAGCGTAAAGATTATGATATTGGGCACCGAAAAGCTTTCAAGTGGAAAAAGGAAATTCAAGTGTTTTGCTAATGCCAAGAATCTCGCTAATTACTTCCACCCAAAAAGTACAGCGTTCCGTGAAGACGGAAATAGCCCTCCATACCAAACCTGGCTGTTGTTCAATCAGTATGACAAACCTACTTCCAAAATTTACTAAATCGCAATAACAAAGTGACCGGCGTTAAAAAGCTTGCTTCATCATAAGAAGAGGCCTTTGCCAAATCACCCACAAGATTATATTCACAAGCACTAATCTTGCATCAAATCTGTACGATATTATCGTCTATGTTTACCTAGAAGAGCTGCCGGATAATTGGACGACTCGCTGAAAATATAATTGGTGACTATATCAACATGGTTTTCGGCCCAACCGATCATTAGTGCTTAACCATGAGAAGGATTTTAAAGAAAAATTGGAAGTACAATATAATCCATAATATAGTCTATATTATCGACTTCCGGCAGGCATAGTATCAATCGCGAAAACCGCCGGATAAACTCGCTTCGCTCTGTAAATTAACAAAGTCTGAATCTGTTTTTCGGAAGTAAGAGATGGATCCTACCTCTAATGACTGAATATCTATGGTCTTTCGTTCCATGTTTCGTCTAATTAAAATTATGCACAGCAAATATGATTGGAATGAAATACGAGGTAAAACAATGCTCGGAGGAGATCGCTGAGCCCCGTTTCCAGGTACCAAAGTGTTCCATCACCAACTACCAGGATGATGGTGCGATTGCACCTGATTGCGCTGGTGTAATGACGTTACACTAGACTATTATAATGCGTATAAGAAAGTCGAAACTAGAATGCGAACCCACAGTGCAGGAGGTAAAATTCATTCACGAGATGTGAAAGCTAGAGAGAGAGATTGAAATTCAACGAAGTCGATAAATGAAATAGACTCAAAAAAAACAATCATAATTCTTCAGAAAATCAGATCTAAGAAAAAAGTTTAAAAAAGAATGATCAGTCAGTAATATTCAGTTTACATTCTAAATTCTCCCCTTCAGAATCTTAAGACAAAACCTAAGCACATATTTAGATAAATTACCCACACTTACGTATCTATGATGATGATGATGATTATGTCAGCGTTAAACAAAACACTTCCACATTTGTTATTCCTCCGCATCTAATTTGCCGCAATTTAAACGCAAACCTTGTAAAAATCATTCATTTATCATTGGCAGCAGCATCACCACAACACACAATTT
This sequence comes from Nephrotoma appendiculata, assembly GCA_947310385.1. Classification (NCBI taxonomy): domain Eukaryota; kingdom Metazoa; phylum Arthropoda; class Insecta; order Diptera; family Tipulidae; genus Nephrotoma; species Nephrotoma appendiculata. Next base: position 66,594,117 of record OX371225.1, read on the forward strand.
CAAAAATCAAATAAAATGTTGTTGACAAAACATATCCTTTCCTAAAAGCAATATTCTATAGTCTAGATTATATTACTATTGTTGTTGTTTTATATCCTTATAATATGATTTAGAAGAATATTTAGATATTTTGTTGTTGCTTCGTTATACATTATAAGAATTTTCACCGGCGTATTTATTCGTGTATTTGTTGGACTGGGAAGGTTGTTATCGCATGTATTAGCACACTAGTAAATATTTTCTGTTTGTGATAGCACATTCATAAGACAACACCAAATATGCGTTACGGTACTCGGGAAGAATATATATAGAGGTATCAGAAGAGGATTCTCATCGTTTTGTCACGAACCAGTTTATATAAGAATATATATATGTTGAATGAAAATGCGAAAATTTTGTTATCTGTACGCCATATAGTTTGCAAAATTTTATTTCTACTTTTCTTGCTGCTGCTGCTACCTTATTACACCCCAAGCACAATTGTACCTGAGTTTATTAGTTGAAACGCATACACACACAGTGAGCAAAGAATTGAATTGAGATACAAAATATGTGTTTTTGTATATATAGTATATAGTATAAAGGGTAAGATACACGAGGTTGTATACCTTCTTGGAAAATGATACATGATAACGAAACAAGAATTTCCATAATAAAATGATAAAGCTGTTGTTGCTGTTTGTCGTGTTCAAGAGTACCCAAGATATCATGACAAAATGTTATTGTTTCATGTTGAAATTTTTAAATGGTAGATACTCGTATCTTATGCATGAATTTATCTATATTGTGAGGATATTATGTAGTCCTCCAACAAGAGACTAATAACGAAGAATATGTTTTCTGTATACACGAAAATGTTGTAAGAGTTTAACACTAAGTAACTCGTTGATTTATATTTAGACGACGACGAAAACAGTTGGTATGGCGTGGTATATAAAAAGCTCATACATCCAACCCCTCATCTCGTTTAAGCAAAAATACACCTACCCAACATTATTATTTCAATTATCTTCGTCTCTGACTCGCTAAAAATAAACTTTTTTTTTTAGATATATTCGGCATTTTTCCAATTAAGACAAAAAATAAATGCGGTAAAATAGAATATAAAAAGTTTATTTAAAGAAAAGCATTCAAAAGTAATTATTAAACAACTGAAAACTTTTTATTGTATTTTAGTAACATGACGTAATATGGTTTCAGAAATATCATAAAATTAAATGCGGTATGTTTATGGGCATAATAAATCGACAATGTAGTAAAACAATTATATTTTACCCCACGTTGGGCGCCATCTTTATAACTTCGATAATAATTTGCTAAATATTTAGATAATGTAATGTTAAATGATTCATTGTCATACATTACACGTTTGTCGCCCTCGTTTGCTTAGTAAGTAGTGTGCTTGCTCTGTGACTCGGGGGTCCCGGGTTCGATTCCTGGTGGTAACCAGTAAAAAAGTTGCGGCTGGGTGTTTTTAACGTGTCATATGTTATTTATATATATTGTTACGATTTTGCCTTGTCAATCAAGGTTCGAATCACTGGATTGTGAATAAATACACTGCTTCAATTTTAACTCACACAATTTTATTTACACAACACAATTTATTATACAACACAAAATTCACAATTAATTATTACAATTATAACACACTTTTTAATTATCACTTTAATAATCGCTTTAATAACCACTTTAATAATCTTTCTATTTAACCTTCACTGTATCACGTTTAAAATAATACTCAGCATTCCACGTCAACGCGCGCCTTTATATACCAAAATATTTGTTTCTAGAATAATCCTAAATGCGCAGCAAATATGTTAGTATAGAAATGACGCCTAAATGTTGTTTATAAATTATAAATGTAATTGAACAATTAATGAAATTAACTTATTCTATTCTATTCTAGGTGTCACCGTAACAATATGTTCGTTCATTTTTCAGATTTTCAGATTTACAGCCATAGTAGTTACGGCTTTACAGCCATAGTAGTTAATATTTTGAACAATATAATGGCGAAAAATTACTAAATTTGATATAAGTATAAATAACAAAACCACATAGCCCCACGTTGGGCGCCAATGCCAATATTCACTAATACTGTTTTCAGTGGCACAAAAATCCACATTTTTTTCTGGAATTGGAAATAGATTTGTTTACATTTTTTGTCTTTTTTGAAAATGGATCAAAAAAAATCAAAAAAATTTGTTGGATTTTTTTTCCGTTTACTCACACATATACTCAACGTCATGTCAATTGTCAAAATGACCACGCAATTTCTATTTAGATTTTTTATTATATTTGAGATTGTTTAAGCAATTTTTGTTTAATAAAATAAAAATTGTTTTATTCAAAGTGTTGTTTTATAAAGATTTTTGCTTGTGCACCGATAACAATCTTACAACAAATACCCTTACAACTTTTGCATTTCATCAGCTGTCAATTATAGTAAACGCAAACTTGAAAGCAGTGCTTGTTTCTTGTTTTTATTATAGATTTTACTATATTTTATTAAATAATTCATTTATAATAATGTCTGACGAATCAAATGAAAGCGAATATGGTTAAAATGGATAATAATCGAACTAAAATTATCAACAAGCCCCGAAGAATATGAAAGTTTGCAAAAATTATTTAGACGGGCTGTTCGTGACTACTACAGCACGGATATTGCTATCGAATATGCTAAATTAATCGTTTTATGGGATAACGATGAAATCTGGGATGAAATATTATCAAAATATGCCTTAAACTGTCTTAATGACTCTCAGCTGTTTCAAGAGCGACTTAATCATTTTCAAATTAATTTAGATGAGTAAGAGAGATGCATTTGCATTCATTAGAGGTATTCACTAAATTGTCTTCTAATTTCAGCTCTCCAGAAATTATAAAAAAAAATGGTAAAGATTTACCAAGGCGAATGTAAACTATCTCTTATAGAAGTTGAAACAGTATACCCCTTTTTCAACCAAGAAAACAAAATAATTGGCTCAGTTTTAGTCCAACCCACACAAATGTGTGAGTAAAAAACCATAGTATGTGATGGCGTTGTTAATAAAAAATTTCGCTTTATGTGTAGTAAAACCAACACAATTGTGAGTAACGATATAGTGTTTTTTTTTCGAACAAAAATAAGTTAAAAAGGAATTCACAAATGTGTAAGTTGGTTCAAAAAACATACAAAACTAAATTTTTGACATGGTACTTTTGCCCTACCCGGTAAACGGTAAGTGCAAAGGAGATTGGCTGGGAAACGGTGGATCGTAGTTATAATCGTGCGATTAATATACTCCGTAAAATTCTTCCATTTGAATTAAAATTAAAAAATCTTGACGCAAAAATATATGGCGAGAAGGAGCGCTTATATTTGTAGTACATAAATGACTGTGAATATCTCCTGAAAGATAATTTTCTACAGGCGATATACGAGCGTATGATGACCGACTATTGTTTATGTGCGAATGTTTGGTTCGAGTACATGGAATTTATTAATTCATTATTAAGTCATAGCGAAGAAGAAGAGGATGATTTAAAGTAGTCGGTGTTACAAAACTGGATGCAATTGAACGAGCCTTGCGAAATATTATATGAAATTCTGAGTTTTATATAGATAAAATTCGTATTATCGAAAATTCAAAATCGTTTGACAAATCTAAATATAATGAGACATTCGAAGCAGCTGTTGCGGTAAATTTCGAAACACCTGAACATCAGGTACAAATTTGGCTAGATTATTTAACTTATTTGCGTCGCCAGACTGATTTTAAAAATAAAAAAGATATCGAAATTTTACGTAAAAATTTTGACTTGGCATGGAGTACTCTCGACCAACAATGGGATGTATTAGCTGACCAACAATGTGAAATACTTCAGTTTTGGATAAAATAAAATAAATGAATTTTGAATAAAACAATTTTTATTTTGTTGAACACAAATTGCTTAAACAATCACAAATATAATAAAATATAAATGGCGCGACGTCTTTTTTGACAACTTCACATGACGTTTAGTTTTTTTTATGTGTGAGTAAACGTCAACAAAAAAATCCAAAATTGTGTTCTCTGGCAAAAAATAATAAATCCAAAAATTTGAATCAAGATTTTTTTGCCACTGAAAATCATGTAACAGTTTGTTAAATATTTATGCGCGTCAAAATATTTCCTAACTTTATCCTAAATTAAAAAAGAAATAGGAAAGGTAAGGACATATTTCACACTCCTCAGGAGCACTCTTCTCCTCAGCGCAACATTTAAACAATACTCGGAAACATTTAACTATAAGTAGTCGATACAATAAAAAAAATTCTACTGAATTTAAAGATTTTATCAGTACAATTACTTTGGAGGAAAATTATGTTTTGTGTTCTTTCGTCGTGATTTCCCTATTCACTAACATTCTTATAAATATAGCCATTGATGAAATAAACAACAGATTTGACGAAATTAAACACACAACGGAATTGCAAAAGACTGAATTTTTACAATTACTCAAATTTTGTATATTAGACAATAACTATTTCACTTTCAACAATAAGACTTACATACAGAAAAAATTTTTAGCTATGGGTGAATCCACTATCCCCAATACTTGGAGATATCGTTATGGAAAAACTATTTCATGAGAGTCTAGCACAACTTACACGGAAGCCCACTTTTATTAAAAAATATGTTGATGATGTCATCCTTGCAATTCCCAGAGACCTAATACAATCATCTAAAAATATTTTTGAACTATTTAATGAAAATATCCAATTCACAGTCGAAGAAGAACAACTAAATTCAATAAGTTTCCTTGATATAAAATTACACAGAATCAATAACCGAGTCATAACAAATTGGTACCAGAAAGAAACATCCTCCGGTAGAATTCTTAATATTACATCCACACACCCACAATCAATGAAGAAAAACATTGCAAAATCATTTATTGAAAGAGTACTTCATCTCAGTGACAACAAGTTTTTAACAGAGAACATAGGAAGAATTAGAAATATTTTAACGAACAATAACTATCCACCAAAATTAACAAACCGATTGATATACAAAACTATTTTCACAATGAACAATAATACTTTGTACAATACAGTAACAACAGATACAAATGAACCAATAAACACCCAACAAAAAACTATCTTCGGTAACTTAACTTACGTACCGCATCTTACGGAAAAATGTATGAAAATAATAAACAAAGACAATAAACAAACAAAAATTGCCAAAAAAATTGTAAACAAATCGCAAACTACACTATTTTCCAAATTAAAAAAAAAGATATCACACACTGACATTCCTAATGTTGTGTACAAGATTCAATGCTTGAATTGTCCAAATAAATACTACATTGGACAAACCTCGATAGCATTATCAAAGCGCTTGGAACAACATCAAGGAAATGTCAAATCAAAATCAGAAGCCACAGCTCTCTCAAAACATTGTAAAATCAACAACCACCAATTTGATTTTTATAACACAAAACTTCTGGAAGTGGAATCGCATAAAAGAAAACGGGTAACACTAGAAATGATTCACATTCACTTAGACCAAAAAAACACAGTAAATCTTAAATCAGACACACAATTTTTAAATTTTAACCAGAAAACATTATTGAACATTTACAAAACATTAACATAACACACATTCGCCAATAACATACATTGATTTCACAACAAATATACAACATAAAACACCAAAAACATGAAAACACTTCACATTTAACACACTCACACTAATAACATTAACAACATAAATTAATTTAACAGCACATTCATAACTATAGAAATAAAATATCTCTAATAAAACTGAATAATCGAAAAGGCAAAAATAATAATTAAAAGAATTCCATCGCCGGCATATCATTGCATAAACAAAGAATAACATATGATGTTGACATTTAAGATTTGACAGATTTAAATAGTTTTATACCGTAATAGAATTTTTAAGTTCTTTAAGCCCTTTCATAAACAAGTTCAGCTCATTATTTCGTATTTTCATCATGATATGTAACCGTTTCAGTTCAAACGAAGCAATTTTAAAGGGTGACTATATTATTATTCTAGCATTTTTATTTAGATCCCACAAATACAAACCTATGTCATAAAATCGAAGAATAACAACAAAATACTTAATTTTTTATCATTCATTGATCTCACACTACCGTACTAAATAAATTAAAATAATATAATATTTTTACGTTTTATATTTCTTATGTTATTTATTAACTATGTATATCAATGTTTATTAATATTTTTAATATTTTAAATGTGCAACCGGAGATTTTAACATAGTGACGAATCATGATTGTTTAAATTAAAATTTATTAAAACTATTGTAAGTAGAATTTTCCGCCAATCGTCAAAGTGTCAGTAAAAGCGTCTTCAAAAATTAAAAATTAAAATTAATATTCAAATCACCGACCAAATGGCACAGTGGTTATAGCTTTGGCGTTTGGATCGGGAGGTACCGGGTTCGAATCCCGATAGGGGCAGGATGCAAAAGGGATTTTTCATCATTTGATTACGATCGATGATGTAAATGAACACAACTATGACCCCCTGTCGGAGTGCACAACTTATAGCCGTACGTCCTCGATTTGGCAAGCAATGCGTAAAGTAGGACGGTAAAAGTAAACTGCGAAAGAGTTGGGAGTGCTTCGGCCCCAGAACAGATTGCATAGATTAAAACATAAAAAAAAATAAAAAAAAAATAAAAAAAAAAAAAATATTCAAATCAAAAAACAAATTCTCTCATTTCCTTCCTTTTGCTTTTTACTTTTCTTTTAATAATTTTTTTCTAAATAATTATATTTATATAGTCAATATTAATTTTATGTACATTTTCATTACAATATCACTAGATTCTGTTAGGGATTTGCCGTTCCAGTCTCAATGTTGGAGATTATGTCTTGACATACTTACCTGGGATAAATTCGCACCTGAAACACATCACATAAACCTGAAAGAAACATCATAAATAAATCATTTGCCATTCCAGTACAGCTGTCACTACAAACGAAACCATCCAGTTAATCTAAAAATAAGTTAGTAATTAGTTAAATGTGTATATATATATAATAGTTTATACTTATCGTTAAGCCAACAGCGCGAGCCCACAGTGCTATATTTAAGTTCAATATTAATTAATTGATTTGTTATTATGTATAAATTTATTTGCTTACCTTTTTGGGTTCACATCAAACGTCAACCAGAAAAGTCAAGGATACAGTCACTCCTCAATAACTTATAATTATTGTAGAATATGATTACTGCCATCTATCGATGAATAGCTTAAGCTTATATAATTTACTGCACTCAACCATAGAAAAAAGAAATATATAAGAAAAACCAAGAAATATTACTTTTATAAGCCAGTGCGAAGCTAGCGCCGCACCCAATATATTAGTTTTCGGTACTACACATTGAGCGACACAGTGCATGAAATAGTTTATTTTATTTATGAAAAATATTTCAAAGCAGAAATTCTAGATTTGCTTTCACCGCTGTATACGTACAAAAAAATATTTTTTTTTTATTTTGGTTCCTCGATCTTCGTTTCGTTTTTACTGCGATATGTAGAGAATATAATAAACAAGCTGTGGTAATATGTATAGTTGTGAAAATGTGAAATGTGTGTTTATGAATGGGTATGAAATGTGTTTTTGTTTTTGTAATTTAGAATTTCTATGAAGATGAATGAAAGCAAACTTTTTCTGTATCTAAAATAAAAAAAATGTTCTTGTGCCGTGAATCATGATATACGTCGAGTACATTATCAGATATTATATAATATGTAGTTATTGAGCGTTTTTAATTCAAATTAAGTAAAGATGTCGTTATGTTTTTTAAAATAATATTTTTATTTCTAACCGACGTTTCAAATACTAATTTGATCTTCAAGTTTTTTAAAATATGTATTTGCACAAAATTAATTTTAAAACTTAAAAATATTAATAATGTTGTAAATTAATTAAACATTTGTAAGTACTTCAGTTTAAGAATTTAACAGAACAAAATACTCTTTATACTAAAATGTTTAATTCATTTTTAATACTTATGTGATTTTATATTGTTGTCCTGAACATAACTAATATTTTCACACATTTGGCGTAAAGGTAAAAGTTTAAGAATTGTAGTTTCTTAAGTCCGCTATCTTCTTTGCTATCTGTAATGTCATATAAACGGCCTTATGATGGTAACACCATGTTAAATCATGACTGAAAAATAGATCATGAAAAAATTCAATCATCTCATCAGGCCATGGCGACTGAATATTATTACGAAATAATTACATTTTGTGTCCTATATATCTAGAACAACCGTGTAATCATAACTCTATGTAGTGTTAATGAAAAATTATTTGTGAACTCACTAAATTTATTCTTACAAACTTTCAACTCATTCACACTGGTTTCGATTCCAGTGCAAGTAATTTTTCATTCATCTTACTGAATTAATTAATTAATTCATAGCGATATCGGAAATATCATTCCAATAGCGGAAATATCCCTTCCTTTCATTCCAATAAAATTAAATTAAACTATAAAAAACTAGCAAGAAATCATTTTATAATTAAATTGTTTAACCTAAATTAAAATGTTAGCTACAGTTCAATCAAAAAGGCCAATATTCTCGTATTTCAGAAATTTAAGAAAATTTGGTTTTGAAGACCATAGAGACAAACAACCAATAAACATTGCTATAAAATGATCACCGTTTTACATTTTAAATTGGACCAATGTTGTCCTAACCAAACTATTTTTACATTTTAGAAATATCAGTTTGGTCTAAACTAATGAACATCCATCGGGGTTCAGGTACTAATGGTTTTCAGCCACAGGTCTATCGGGAAAAATGGTCTAGTTTTGGGATACGTTGCATAATAAGATTGTCCATTCGAACAAAGAGTATATATGTATATGTATGTGAGAACGACAGACCTCTTAGTGGGTTTTAATATACAGAACTTATCTTATATCCGTCTTACTCTCTTTAGATCGCATTTATTCGATTGATATTTCCTGTTTGAGGATCAATTACTAACATTTAAGATACGGGTTTGGAATTATACATCAGAAAAATCTATTTTCGAGGCAGCGTCAAACAAGTACCATGAAATTCAAAATTGCTACATCTTGCTTACGAGTATGCCACACGATATAATCAATGACACTAAGCGGCTTTAGCATTTCACCAATTCAACGGCTATCCTTTCTTCGAGAAGTATGGTGATTATTCTTCGATAATCCTAAAATAATTACTTGTTTGCGGTTTTTTCAGTCAATTGTTTTTGAATAATTTTTCCGGACACGACGAAGACTAGTTTAAGTATATGAATAACAAACCTCAGACATATTTTATTTCCCATCATATCAATTATTGATACCATGGTAGATAACTTAAGGATGGTTTTTCTTCCCACTCTGAAGATTTGCCTTCAATTATCTTGAAAAAATGCTTTAGCAGTTAGCTCAACCACTTACAAAGTTTTTCAAATCTTGCTTTCAGTTTCAATTTTCTTTTTTTTTAATTTGAAAGTATCTTAAACGTTGTTGAACGCGTAATTGACGTACACCTAAGTTACGAAGTTGAATGCGTAATTGACGTACACCTAAGTAACGAGGTTGAACGCATAATTAGGAACTCGGCAATTTACCAGTGTGTAAATATGAAACTGGAATTTACCAATAAGGCGCAGTTTATTGGTCAATGTATCCTATTGATAAACCAAGTCATTGTCACCATTGTTTCCTTTTCACATCTATCAACAACATCCAATTCATAACTATATACTAGTCCAAGATAGAAACGCATGTTTTTTACGTGCTAAAAATGTCGAGTTTTGTGCCTACGTATTACGATTTGCGGAGGTAATTGATTTTTTGTTATCGTTTGAAGAAAACTGCTGTAGAATCACATCGAATGCTTGTCACAGCAGTGACCATGCTCTTGGTAAATCACATTGCTATGAGTGGTGTAATAAATTCAAAAGCGGTGATTTTGTCGTGAAAAACGAAGAATGTGGAAGACCACCAAAAAAGTTTGAAGAGAGTAAATTGCAAGCATTCTTGGATGAGGATAACGCTCAAACGCAAAAACAAATCGAAGAATAGATGAATGTGTCATGAGAAGCCGTCTGCTTACGTTTAAAAGGCATGTGAAAGATCTAAAAGCTGGGAAAATCGGTTCCTCATAAACTGATTGAAATGCAACAGGAAAACAGAAAACCCACTTGCGAAATATTGCTCGCCAGATACAAAAGAAAGTCATTTCTCCATCGAGTTGTGACTGGCGATGAAAAATGGATCTATTTTGAGAATCCAAAGCGCAAAATGTCTTGGGTAGATCTAGGACAACCATCGACATTGACTGCAAGGCAAAATCGCTTCGAACGGAAGACAATGCTCTATATTTGGTACGATCAGAATAGTGCGATTAAGTTTGAGCTGCTAAAAGCTGGTGAAACCGCCAATACTGAACGCTACCAACAACAAATGATCAACTTCAATCGAGCTTTGTGTGAAAAATGACCAGAATATGATAGAAGGCAACACAAAGTGATTTTGCTTCATGATAATGCACCATCACACAAAGCAAACCCATCATAGGAACGTAATTGGAAGCACTTAATTGGGAAATACTTTCACATGCAGGTTACTCGCCAGACTTGTCTCCTTTTGATTATCACTTATTTGCATCGATGAGGCACGGGCTTGCTGACGAGCACTTCGTTTCCTACGAAAATGTACGAAAACGGCTGGATAACTGGTTTGCCTCAAAAGAAAAATAGCTTTTTTGTTTTTTTTTGGTGTGGCCAGAAAAATGGGAAAATTGTATAATGGGCAATTCTTTGAATTAAACACTCTTAATCATTGTCATACGATGAACGTGTACTTTTTACTAAATATTCCGGTTTCATATTTACTCACCTGGTATATATACACATGCAGACGATATGAAAATGTATGAAAGGTAAATTTCAATTTCGTTAGTATATGGTGTACAAAGATTGATCTCGAGCTAAACGTCTCAAAGTGCCAGTTTGTCTTAACATATTCTTGAATATTCTCGAAAATACTACATTAACATTGATCTTGTTATCAGAGAGAGTTTCATCCGTTAGAAATTTGGGTTACATATGACAGTGGATTAAGCTTTCGGATTAAGATGATTATTTCATCAATAGAGCGAACTCGATGTTTGGATTGGTTAAGCGCAGGTCTAAAAATCATAATCTTGTTCGACCTATTATAAGTGTTGAATTGAACGATATGAAATTTATAAAGGTAAATTTTAATTTCGTTAGTATATATGTATATGGTGTACAAAGAATGATCTCGAACTAAGAGCCAGCAAGTATCAGTATGCATTAACAAATTCTCGCAACCGAATTCAATCCATTTTTTGAAAATAGTATAATATTTGTTGTTTTAGTAAAGTTTCGTCCATTCCAGATTTGGGTGTTTCATGTGACAAAGACTTAAACTTGCAAGTTCAGATCGATAATATCATCAATAAAGCGAACTATATGCTTGGATGGTTAGGCGTTGGGCTAGGAACCCTAGGTCTTGTTCGACCCATAATAAGTGTGATGGCCTCATCACAATGTCCACATAAACGGAATCGACGCTCTTGTGCTGAGGGATAACTTTGGGAGGACAATTATAACTTGCCCCTTACTCAAACCGCTTAAAATTTATTAATTTACAACCACTAAGCCGTCGAGCGGTCGCTCAAATTTTAAATAACCGGATTGCTCTCGCCAGCAAAATCTATCACAAAACATAAGACTGATAATTTCGATTGCATAACCGTAAGAGATCTCTATTCGGTACTCCTTATAGCCTATGTGTCTTCAAATATTTCAACTACGCAAATCAGAGATCTATATAAGCAGAAATTTATATGCAAATTACTGATGAGTATAGTAACTCATCTCATGAGTGAAATACCAAGGTAAAAATCTATTTATCCTTAGAATAGTTCATGCGTAACATCCCCAACATAGTAAATCGCAGCTATGCTTATACCACAGAATAGATTTTATCTAGAAGCGTCAGTCGACAAAATCGAGAATAGGGACCGTAAGGTAAGCGAGTCTAGGTATTTGTTCTGTTATATGTAGTTACTGTCTGTAGGTACTGTTCTGTTATATGTAGTTCTCGTGGTCTTTGTGTTGTGGGATGGTTTTGCAACATTGTTGCTGTTATTAGTGTTCACAAGACACGTAGCATTATAAATCGACTGTAGGTCTTCTGTTAGAGAATAACTACCCATTTCAATATTTAATAAGTTTATTTCTAAATTTCAACCCTACAAGTGGTTGAAATTTAGAAATAAAATTATTAAAAATTGGAATGACCTCTCCTTTCATATTTTTGTTCTCAAACCATTCATTCATATCAGAACTTGTAATTTCTAAAGTGTATCGCAATTTATTCCTCAAAACAAATTAACTCTACCAGATGTTATTTGGAATTATTACGAAACATGATTTATTGTCTTAGTTGCATAAAAACTTACATCGATAGTGGAAAAGACAGTTATAGATTTCTTATGTTACGATCCACGATCTTATACAGTTTTATCTCCAAACGAATACATTTATCCACTTGGACATTGCGGTAATTGCCCGCAATTCACTCTCCCTCGTAAAAGCTGTTTGTTTCTAGTTTTTCCGATGTACCAAGTTCAAACATTTTTTTTATTAAAATTTTATTAGTAACATAGAAAGACGTTGTAAAATGTGGACAACAAGTATTATATATTAATACCGCAAGATCCCCGCTCTTCCTACTATAAGTGTTACTATAGAATGCCACATACAATAATAAATTTTTTAAATTTTATTCCAATTAAGCAACTTGTAATCATAAATGGTAACCATTTTGTGCATACTTCCTAACTTCCATGCTGCAGGTAGTATGGTGAAAGCGCAACACGACAATTTTAAAATATGCAATTTGGGACTAATCTGAATGCTGATTGTTGAAAAATCGTATCGCGCATTGATCTTTTTTCACTTTGTATATGCTAAATCGTATCGTTTAGGGATTTTAAGAATGTAAACAAATGTATAAAGATTTTAAATCCAAAATAATTTTATTTGATTAATTTAATTTTATGTTTATGTGAGAAAACCCGTCAGCTAACATAACGAAAACTTTTTTCCAACAAATCATGAAACACTACTTTTACATTAATTGTAGGTACATATGACTCTAGAAAAAAAATTGCATACATATTTTATCATCTTATAAAACAATTTTTATATTAACATTTCTCCTATCTGCCTGCACGCACATGCTACACAACCTAACGCAAGCAAATGCAATGCAATGCAAAACTAAAATTACCAAAAAAACACAAAACAAAATACATATTTTCTTTTTTTGTGTATACAGCGAAGAAAATAAATGTTTGTTTTTGGCTTTGATTATTTTCTCGTAAATATAAAAAACTATTTCGTTCTGTGTCGCTTAATGTGTACTTCTATTATTGCCCGCATGGCGCTATTCCAGTTTTTTTGATGTTCGCGCTTCATTTTTCTTATTATGTATATTCTCTGACTCAACGATATTTGATTTGTGGAATATGATTAATGTCATCTACCAATGAGTAGCTTTACTTTGTATAATTTACCGCACTCATAGTTTATTGTATAAAATGTCATTTTTTGTATTGCAATTTGTAAATCGCCCTCTTCTCATTGTAACCACCGCACGAGTAACATCGATGTTAATAATAAATAAGCTGATCAACAATAAATAAGTGTATATTAAGTGCAAACCGAGGATCCATAGGCTGTTTTCGAAACGAGTACTTATTTCAAACTTATTTACTTATTTGCCGCCATCTTCAATAAGTAAGCAAAGCCGTTCGAAATGAGTTTGCTTACTTATTTTGACAGCGACATGAAACATAGATTGTTTTCTACGCAAAATTCTTCGATGTATAATTTTTTCGTTACATTTATTAATTTAATTAACTTATTGATAATTTTAGGAATATATTTATAACAATTAAAATGTCTTTCGGCAATGTAGAAACATAAAAACTCGATATAATGTTTAAATGTGTTTGATTTTTAGATGGAACTCTGCTGTATTTTTTATATTAAAGAAATTTTTCTTTGGCAATGAAAGATCGTAGTCTTGATTACCAAATTAATAGAAAAGGGTTATTATATATCTCATCAGTACTAACGTGTTATCCATATATAAATACACCGTAATGTACGATACTGTACGTTATTTTCCTTTATGTGTCTGATTTGTGCAAAAAGGTTTTTTGTACTCTAGATTGTATAATTTGGATGATCGCATCTTTAAGTTTATAATTTTATGTAGGTTTAATTCAGAAACATCCATTTGGTACCTAGAAATATTAATTAAATTCTAAAACAAAACAACTGACATCCACAAATATCAACAAAAATGACAACTAAATTAGATTTTTATGGAAGAAAGAGACAGAAAATAAGTCACCTCGCCAGCTTACTTATTTGAATAAGTTAGGTTCAACAAATAAGTATTCGTTTCGAAAACAGCCATAGAATCCAAATAAGAAAGCGCGTAAAACCTCCGCAAGTTGTATAAGTTGTATAAAGTTCACTGCCCCGGGTATTTTACAGATTCTGATGATGCCAATGATGGCGAAATATTAAGTTAATAAAATAATAAAAAACAGAAGCTGAGCAAAGTGTTTTATAATTTCATACATCACAAAAATTAAAACCAAATCAGCAATTTTACAACAAAAAAATTAGTAATTCACTCATGTTAGTGGGTTAAGCGGCAGGCCAACTACCTACTCCCCCCACAAAAAATCACGTTATAATCCCTACACAAAAGGCTCGGGTAAACTTATAGTATTCTTATCAACAACGACCTCAAAAACTGTTCACGTGAACTTGAATATGATGCCTTCTAAGACCTTGAGATTTTTAGAGATTTTTCTTTTTAGGTACTTGCAATTCAAGAGCATAAATGGTCAGGGAGTTAATCCTATAAAATAACCAATAATTATACTTTCCACTACAGCAATAATCAGAAAAGAGGAAAATTAGGATTCGGTTTCTCATCCTCTGGCGAGTACAGCAGTTTATCATTTTATAATTCCATATTTATCTAGCGTGCCGAATTCCATCATTATCGGTTAAGTACTAGCCGTGCTCCGTGCTACGTAGCCATATTAAGAAACTTCTTATAGAAATCATTAATGAAACTCATTTCCATTAAACAAATCCACCCCATTGTAATCGGTTAAAAACTGCCTTAGTTCCGTCCAAGGAGGCCATTGTAATGCCACACACTTATCATGAAATTTCGACGTCCTTCGCGTTGCAATACACTTTGCATTTCGAAATAAGTACACGCGAAAAATATTTAATGATTTGAGAAATTGCATGAAATTGTATTTTGTAAAATAAACATATTTGATATTTCAAAATTTATTTTGCTTTATCATGATTTAATAACAAAAATAAAATGTGTTTATTAGGCATTACGAAATATTGTAATAATTAATATTAAGTTTTAGATATTGATTAAATCGATTAAGTTGAAAGGATTATTGTTTGAGGAGCCGTCGATTGATGTTCAAACAACAAAGCTTATAAAAAGATAAACATGTAAAATAAAATATAAAAGCCTAAATAAATCTATACATAAAAAAGTTAAAAGTGAGTTACAATGAATGTAAATAATAACATTACATCCAAAAGTTCTTCCATAAATCATTTAAGAATCCCATTTTCATCCAAAAACCCTAATTACATTATAATCAGATGAAGAATGACCGAGTTCGAGGTGGCCCTCTCTAAAACTTCTTCCAATAACATTTTATAATCTCATTTCAATCCAACATATCCTATCCCATAATAATCGGTTAAAAATGGGCCGAGCAGCGCCCCAAATGACCATATTCCACAACTTCATCCAAAAATTATTTAATAATATCATTTCATACAATGTCCAATTTAAGCATAATTTCAAAGTTGTAGCCTCTTAGAAATAACTTCAGACAAAGGGTTTTTACTTCGATTTTTACCATTACAACTTTCGAATATTAGACACAGTGTTCTCCTACATATTTTGGCTCATAAATAAGAAAACCACGTGGCCCCACGTTGGGCGTCCTTATCTAGGTTCTTTATGCTACACTCATTAAAAGTGTACAAAAACGCCAGGTTATGCGCCCAGAATACACAAAAATATAATTGACGTACAATTCTTGTATCATTTTTATGAAATACATACGTACACATTTACAAAGTAAAATAAATAATGAAAACAATGTCATTACTTATATTATTTATTACTGTTGTCCTTGAAATATGTTTTTCAAGCTCGTTCGTTCTATGACAAGCCATTCGATAAATGATTCAGTGTCATACGTTACTCTTGAAACTTGATAAAAATGTTGTTGGGTATGTATGACCGACAATAACGCCTGAACCGCTGAAGCTATCTAGCTTATATTCACATCATATGTTCGTGTGGTGCTCCGGATGGTTTTTGTTTGTTTTAAAACCCGCTAGGTGGGGGATGGGGGTCGCTTTGTCTGAAATCCTTATTTATAGATCGATTTGGCTCAAATTCACATATAATATTTAAATAAAATCAAAATTTTAGGCAAGATTTCGATAGGTGGTGCTGAAGTGGAGATATTTACGAAAATTGTATAAAAACGTTGGTGCATATGTACGACCGACCATCACTGCTGAATCGCTAAAGCTAGCCAACTTTTATTGACACCATATGTTCGTGTGGTGCTTTGAATTGTTTTTGTTTGTGTTAGATAGAACCCCTCTAGGTGGGGGGAGGGGGGTTGCTTTTTTCAAAAATTCGTGTTTATGAACCGATTAGGCTTTGGCAAAATTTGGACCCGATAGGTTGCGCAGAGGTAGAAATATTACGAAAATGTAGTTTTCCCGGTATATAATTTTCATTTCAACAATATTAAACTTAAATGTAACCGCAAAAATAACCACAAAAGTCCTATAGGTGGCGTTAGTTGTCTTTACCGCATTTTTATGAATTTTTTTGTATTTCAAATTTAATATATGATATTTAGTATTTTCAAGGTAACAGTCATCTTACCATAATTAAAACTATGTTCTTTGTTTAAAAAAAAAAAACAAAAATGTTTAATAAATGGGTTTATTAAGTGTAAGTGTATATCGCCTGCTGCAAATAATGTTAAAAGTAAAATTATAGATCGTAGTAACCTTAAATATATTACAAAATGGTGTTTTTTGAAAAAACAAACTCAAAATGGTTTTTCATTTGCCATTTCAGTATTAGATATTTCATTGTGCTGTACAATTGCATAGAAATAAGTTTGACGAAAATTTCAATCATTTGGAACTTCCAATTCAATTAACTTTCATCATAAACTTTTAATCAATAGGTAAATTTATGATACGAAATTTTAAAACAATATTGATTATCTACAATATAAATACAAATATTTTTAAAGTGATCGAGAAGTGGTAAGTAAACTTTATAGTGATATTAATGTAATAAATAACACAATTCGATTAAAAGCACAAATAACATAACGAACATTTTCCTTTTTAGCATACATAGACCCGAAAAGTATACATTTTAGCATACATAGGTCCGACGCCCAAATTGTAGTGAAGCAATACCGTGAAAAATGCCTGAACGAATACGTTCAAACATTGGTCGAAGTGACCGAAAAATTTGCAATAGGCAACGAATAAGAACGAGTTTAACACCACAACAACAAGAAGCGACAAGAGAGGATGCACGGTTGCTCATTTCAACTAGCTGCGCATTAGAAAGTGATGCACACAGAATATAATGTCTTGCACAAATGAGAATTACGTAATCGTGTGACGGATTCAAACAGAAGTGTGGTGCAATTGAGTAATCGAGTTCGCATGCAAGCAACAAGACCACTAATACTGTCATCATTCAGTCGCATCGCATTTGAATATGATCCAGACATCGAATGTTACACACATTCGAAAATTTCAATTGGTTACATGGATATATTTTTTTTAACTTTTAGGTGAAAAATGAATAAAAAAAAGTTAGCGCCATGAATTTATATGCACACAGGCTTATGATTCGGACCAATATGGACAATCACATATTAAAATGCAGACATTTATACTACCAAGTTATTGTCGATATGTTCGCTAAAATTGAAAGTGAACGTGTCCGTTATATTCGATTTAACCAGTTGAAATTATGGTCCGAAGAATACATTCATTTGCGCGATGCCATAAACAATAATGTGGATGGCAATGTATACACTGGAATTCCTCGGCATATGCAGGAATATATTCAAGATGCAATGCCTTACGTATACGTGACTACGGTAAACGAGATTTATTCATCACATTTACATGTAACCTATAATAAAATAATTATTGCCAGGCCAATCAGCTAATGATCGACATGACATAACTGCACGGGTTTTCAAACAAAAACTAAAATCTTTAATCGATTTTATAGTAAAACACCACTTATTTGGAGAAACGCGATTTTGGATGTATTCAATTGAATGGCAAAAACATGGATTGCCACATGCCCATATTTTAATTTCGTTGATTAACAAAATTAGACCAGAAGAAATCGATCAGATTGTATTAGCAGAAATCACAGATAAAATAGTAGATCCAGAATTGTTCCAGATTGTAACGACAAACATGATACATGGTCCATGTGGGGCCATCAACCTCAATTCCCAAGGACTTCGCTTTCCCAAGGACTTTTTATCGGATACTATTACAGGAATTGATGAATATCCACTATATCGTCGCCGATCTACTGAAAATGGTGGATATTCCTTTGTAATAAATTCAAACCATAACCAGGAGGGTATTGAAATAGATAATAGATGGGTTGTACCTTATTGACCTCTTCTATCGAAAACCTACAAAGCACATATTATAAATATAAAATTTTGCAGCACTGTTAAATCTATTAAATACATCTGTAAATATGTACACGAGGGCAGCGACATGGTCGTTTTTGCGGTTCAAAATGTTAATGAAAATGACAAAGTTTCACGTTACCAAATGGGGAGGTATATAAGCAGTATAATGAAGCGGTCTGGCTTCACAGAAGCAAATGCCGTTAGTCGAGCAGAAGCACCGCCAAAAACAACGTCAACGGAATTTTTCATATTTTGACAACAACAAAATGTTTTTGAACGTTTCGCAAAAACCATTCTTTATTCAGACATACCAATTTATTTTACATGGAATATGTTTAAAAAACTTTGGAACCTCGTATAAGAGGTAAACCGCTCACCGAATATCCAGACATTTTTTCTCCGAACACATTAGGCAGGCTATACACTGTGCATCCAAGACAACGTGAATGCTTCTACTTACGATTGCTATTAATTAATGTTGCAGGAGCAACATCATTTGAATATTTAAAAACAGTCAACGGTCAAATATATGCCACAAATCATGATGCATGTCGCGCATTATAATTATTAGAAGGAGATTCTCATTGGGATTTGTCTATAACCGATGCTATTTTCGGTTTTACCTCTCATCAAATTCGTGCTTTATTTGCAATTATATTGACAACATCCTTTCTAAATAACCCAAACGAATTATGGGGCAAATTTAAGGACGCTATGAGTGAGGATATTTTACATGCACACTAATAACGCAATCATGCATTAATGCAATCACTAATTACATTGGGACTACCCCAATCATCTGGCAAGTGATTTATTTAATCGAGATTTACAACAAGAACGCAATCATACATTATTGATGGTTTAAATGAGTACATTGAAACACACGAACCACAATTATTAGCAGAACAAAAATTGGTTTTTGATTCGTTAATGCTTGCAGGCACTGCAAAAAAAGGTGGATTCTTCTTTTTGAATGCTCCAGGTGGCACTAGCAAAACATTTTTAATTTCCTTCATCTTGGCTAAAATACGTTCTCAAGCTGAGATTGGTTTGGCCATCGCTTTATCTGGTATTGCTGCTACTTTATTGGATGGCGGAAGAACTGCTAATTCTGCACTTAAATTGCCATTAAATATACAGAGAAATGAAAATGCAGTATGCACTATTAAATCGCATTCAGGTATGGCTAAAGTGCTCAAAAGATGCCAAATTATAATCTGGGATGAATGTACAATGGCACATAAACATTCATTAGAAGCTTTAAATCGTACGTTGAAAGATTTGAAAGGCAACGACAGAATCTTTGGCGGTACTCTCATATTGTTATCAGGAGATTTTCGAAAAACACTTCCGGTTATTCCACAATCAATGTAAATCAAATGAGCCAGACAATCAGGTTACCAGGTAATTTTTGCATGATTGTGACATCTAGCAACACATTAATTCAAAATGTGTTTCCAAACGTTCGAGATAATATCAACAATTACCGATGGCTGAGCGAAAGGACCATTTTAGCAGCAAAAAATATTGATGTGGTAGAAGAAGATGAAGTAGTGAATTTTCCAACTGAATTTTTAAATTCACTTGATTTGCTAGGTCTTCCACCATATAATTTAATTTTGAAAGATGGATCACCAATCATACTGCTACGAAACCTAAATGCACCAAAATGGCGACATAACAGCGACATATGTTGGCAGCCCACGGCATATGCATGAATATGCGCAAGATTTTATGATGTAAATATGTGCGGCGGACGGCAAGACTCAGTACGCTTATAGACTTCCTCGTTAAAGAGATGGTTTTCGGACAGCCATGTTGTTGGTTGTACTCAGTAGAGTAGCAGAAGCGTGGATTACCACATGCACACATTCCAAATACCAGATCCAGAAGCAGACCCGGAGTTATTCGCGGTAGTCGCAACAAACACAATTCACGGTCCGTGCGGAGATTATAATTGAGATTTACCACGTATGGTCCATGGGAAATGCACAAAACAAGATCCGCGTCCGTTGCTGGCATACGCAATAGTGGAAACGTCGATTATCTACTGTATTGGTACAAACAATTCGTGCATTGTTCGCGATCATCATAGCGACGTGTCATTCATCGAACGCATTGGAATTGTTGGAACAAATATGTACAAGGACAGGATGGCTGACGATATTTTGCATCGAGTTCGCACTGCAACGTCGAGAGATACGCAACGAAGCTTGCTGCCCAATTTCAACAAATAGCTACCGCACATAAGCACACATATGTGTGCTTATGTGCGGTATCTATTTGTTGAAATTGGGCATGGCAGCACCAATTCGTTCGATGCACGATGCATTTAATAGTGAATTGCAACGAGAGCAAGTGTACGATCGAGATTCAATGAGCCAAATAGTACAAACGGAAGTCGCGCTTTTGAATGCACAAAAATAGAACGTGTACGACGCATTGATGAAGGCAGATGACGCATTATATTTTTTTGGCCAGGGATTTTATAAGCTATTCTCATAGCGAAATTTTTTTGTATGATAAACTTATACAAATTCTCATGAGAATTTCGTGCGAATAGCGTACAAAATCCCAATGACGATTTCATTGCTGTTGGCCACAATTTGCTCGAGATCTCAAATAGCGTTAGCCGTTGCTACATCGGGAATTGCAACCACATTGCTACACGGCGGCAGGACGACACATTCTGCGTTGAAGTTGCCGATGAATATCCACACGAATGACAAACTAGTGTACTCAATTGCCAAGAACTCGGCGATGGCCAATTATTGCAAGAATGCAAAATCATCATTTGGGACGAAACGATCATTGAAAGCGTTGAATCGAACGATGAAGGTTTTAGGAAGTGACTCAAGACGTTTTGGTGGAGCGATGATTCTGCTGGCCGGCGATTTTCGGCAAACGCTACCTGTCATTCCGGGAAACACAGTCGCAGATGAACTCAAAACATGTCTGAAATCGTCAAGTTTTTGGCGCTATGTAAAGAAGTTGCAGTTGATCACGAACATGAAAGTCGCGTTACAAAACGACGATTGTGTAGCGGAACGAGATTGGCTGTGAACAAACTAATGAACAACGTGATTCAAGCGACGATCATCAAGGGCAAATTCAAAGGAGAAGATGTTCTAATTCCGAGAACTGCTCTGATTCCAACTGATATTCCATTCGACTTCAAGCGCATTCAGTTCCCCGTTTGTTTTGCGTTCGCTATGACGATTAACAAATCGCAAGGTCAATCGTTCGGACTGTCCGGAATAAATGTGGAATTTCCGTGGTTTTCTCATGGTTAGTTGTGCGTCGCGTGTACGAGAGTTTCCAAACCATCATCGTTGTTCATTTACGATTTGCGGCTGTATTCCATTTAATTTCACTCGAATAAATTACTTTGAATTATTTTGAATTCCAACTGACTCCAATTCATTTCCACACTGAGAGAAAAAATCCAAAAAACATGCCTGCGTTTGGATCTACATTTCATTCACTCTGCATTTTTCTACAAGAGATGATTATTCGAAAAATGACGGAACGAACGAATGCAATCATAAACCTGCCTTTAGTTTTGAATTCGATGTAAAAATGAACGGATTGGCCATTCAACTCAATCGTCTATTGAGAATTGAGTTGAATTGTTTAATTTGTTTTTTCATCAAAATCAATTTTCGTGAAGGACAAATGTATTTGCTCTGAACGAAGTTGTTTCGGTTGGAACGAGGTCCGCCGGGTCAGCTAGTTTTATATATATGTAAATAACAAAACCATATGACCCCACGTTGGGCGCCAAAAACAACTTCACTGATACTTTGTTAAATATTTATATAATACGATGGTGAATGATTCAATTTTCTTTATTACACTAAAATCTCAAAAATTTGCAAGAAATACGAATTTTGGTTTAAAAAAGAAACCACGTGGCCCCACGTTGGGCGCCACTATTAATGTTATTTATTTTACGTTCATTAAAAGTGTAAATACATAAAAATACTTTTGAGGTACAATTCATCATTTGTAAGAAATACAGACGTATACAATTACAAAGTAAAATAAAAATAATGATAACAATCTCATTATAATTTTTATTATTGTTATCGTTGTAATATGTACCTATTATATTTACCGCCAAGCCGTTCGATAAAAATGATTTAATGTCATACATTACAATTAAAACTAATATAATGGCGAAAAATTACTAAATTTGATATATATGTACATAGATAAAAAAGTTGCATGGCCCCATGTTGGGCGCCATTTTTTTTTTTTTTGTACTTATAGTTTGTTAAATACATATTCAGATAATCCGACGAGGATTGATTCATTATTGCAAATTACACTTAAATTACATATATATTTGCAGAAAATTACATAGTTTGGCTTATAAATAAGAAAACCACGTGGCCCCACGTTGGGCGTCATTATTTTCAGGTTCTTTATGGCAGGTTTATTAAAAGTGTACAAAAACGCTCACTTAAGCGCTCAGAATGCATAACAAAATAATTGACGTATAATTTTTGTATTATTTGTAAGAAATATACACGTATACACATACAAAGTAAAATAAATAATGATAACAATCTCATTATCCTTTTTATTATTTATTATTGTTATCCTTGCAATATGTTTTTGGGGCTCGTTCGTTCTACTGACAAGCCGTTCGATAAATAATCATTAATTTTCTTCGCCCTGATTATTATTATTCGTTATTTTGCCTTACTTTCGCACTCGCTCAGGATTTTCGATATACATATATCGTGATATATTTGCTCAATTTTGCTCAAGTTGTTTACGAATTATTGTTTATTTATACGTTATTAGTGTGTGTGTGTAATCAGCTTTGTTATTTTTGTTTTTCGCGACGTATGTACTCATTAAAAATTGATGTAGATAGCATACATGTATGAGGGTTCTCTATGTGGCGGCGGTAGGTAGGGTTAAAATGTATACCGGATTGTGTTGTTTATAATAAAATAATCATAATAAGACATCAAATCAGCGGAAGTATAACATTTATTACTTTTCCGGTGTTGTTTTTGTTTTTTTATAGTACGTCTTTGGAAGGTGAAAAACCTAAATTTTCCTTTTCCTTTTATATATTTGTTATATACGTCGTACACATCTCTGCATGTGTGCCATATCCTTTTTATGATAATTTTTTTTTCTGAGATATATGAAGATATACAGAGAAGACGAAATGTTATGAGAATAATTTTCTTATTTTTATCTTTCAACATATAATAGATAAATTTATGTTTGTTTCTTGCGTTTATGTACGAAACATTTCAATTCGAGCATGAGGAGCATCATGTGAAAATTTTTACGTTCGCCGGATATGTGCGTAGTGTATAGAGGGAAAATATTTTTGAATAATGTTTATCTTTGTTGCTGTAATATATACGAATCGTCAAATTTGGTAAAAGGAAGTAGGGGTTTATGGTGGTGTTGTTTTTTATGTGCTGAAATAGTAAAAAAAGATAATTTGCAAAACGAAATCTCCGTAGAGATTGCGGGTTATATTAAAAGTATCACAACAGCATTCTAATTGTTGACCAATATAGTCGTCTAATTTGTAGATTGTAAATAGATACCCTTATAAAAATGGTAAACATTTTGTTACGAACAGTACCGCGGTGTAACAATGAAGCTCGGGTTTAGGAGGAGTGGCTAAGGAGGTAAAACTTTTAATAAATCGTCAATACCACCCGCACATTCCAAGAAATCGTTGGATTTGATTGAATGTAAAAATGTTTAATATTTGTGAAAATGTGATGTGAAAATATTTAATCACTGATACACTGTACGACATTTAAGTGTCTACTATACTACACCACGCCGACCACGTCGAAATTGGTAAACCATACATTTAATTTGCGAATTACAATTAAATTTAAGTATATTGTATTTTACGCCATCTATTATTAACTGGTACGAACTAAAATAAAATTACATTAAGGCGATGTCACATTACAATTTTGACGTACGTTTTGTGAAAACGTTTTTTTCATTTACGAATAAATTATTGCATATATTTTATTTAAATCAATGAGATATAATGTAATATAACTTAATTAAAATTGTTCAATAATTGTAAATTTATTATTTTGGCTAATAAATAAAGTTATTTTACATTATATCTCATTGATTTAAATAAAATATATGCAATAATTTATTCGTAAATGTAAAAAACGTTTTCAGAAAACGTACGTCAAAATTGTAATGTGGCATCGCCTTAAGTCAGTAATTTAGATAAAAATTTTTTTTATAATGCACGCTAACTTCAAGCTGTATTTACTCTAAAATTAACGTGCCTCATACCAGGTTTTTCTAAAAACTGTAAAAAGATCATAATCGTATATGGGTTGCTGACATCTATTAACAGTTGGTCAAACTAAAAAATTATGAAATTGAGATGAACTATAAATATTTTGTTCACGGAACTGAAAAATATTTCACAAACTCACAGTTATTTAATTTTTTGGGAACAAATATATCAGACTGTGTTGATTTTCGAGTATCGACTTGAATTAAATGTTGTATATTTGTTCGAAGTTGGTTTATGAAGTTGTAGGTGGATCAAAGAGGTTCTGAACCGGGTCCTAAAAATATATCGCCACGAAGTTTGAGGCTTTGGCCATAAACTAAGCTTGCCGGACTGCATGTGTAAAAGGTCCTCTTTTTCACATGCTTTGATGCCTAGCAAAATAATTGGTCACAAAGAACTCCAATATTTAGTGTTTCGCCTGAGGATGGTATGCTGTGGTGCGGATTCTATGCGAACCCAGATTTTTTGTAAGTTCTGAGAATAGTTTCGATTCAAATTGGCTGCCTTGATCTGTCGTAATTTCCAGAGGGACACTGAATCTTGATAAACGTATGCTCGACAAACGTCTTCGCAATTGAAGCAGCGGTCATGTCTGGAATTGGGTTGGAACCGTATTTCCCGAAGTTTGAATTTGCCATGCGGTGACTTGGTATGTTGCACAACTTTTGATTTTTGACTTGACAAACAGTTTGTTATCCAATTTTTAACATCTTGATTTAACTTGGGCCAAAAATATCGAGCACAAATAAGTTTACGTGAAGCACGGTTTCCGGGATGTGAAAAACAGTGTAATGAATCAAAAACTACCCGTCGTAATGTTGAGGAATGTAAACTCGTTGATTACCTGTGGAAATTTCACAATAGAGTTCGTTGCCAGCGAATTGAACAAGTTCAAGTTTGTATTTTCTATTTTACGAAATAGTTCTATTTATCAGGGTTTTAATCGTTCGTTCGTTTCACTCTGATATTTTATGAATATTTGGGATTTCGCTGATGGAGGCTACTTGTGGAGCACACGAGCGTGACAAGGTGTCTGCGACCACATTATGTTTGCCTGAAATGTGGCGAATATCAGTTGTAAATTGGGATATGTAATTTAAATGTCGGCTTTGACGTGGACTATACGTTCCACTTACGAGTAAATTGCGTTTATCAGTTTAAGCGCCAAGTAAATAGCTAACAATTCACGGTGGAAAGCGGAATACTTGGCTTGAGTTGGCGAGAGTTTCTTAGAAAAAAACAGAATAATTCCCAATTACTTTTATTATAATGTTGTAATACTGCAGCTGCGGCAATTTTTGATACATCACATGTAATATCGTATTGAGAATTTTAAATTGGATGTGCCAATAATGTTGCTTCAGCAAGCGCTCGTTTAACATTAATAAATGCGTTTATCCATTCATCAGGCCAATCGAAATTCTTGACAGTTTTGGGCTTCTTTGATAAAAGTGCTAACTGCGCATGAATCCTGACGAATTTCTACGCGCAGCGGTGAAAGTTTAATGCCATATGGAGTAAAAGAGTAGCTGAAGAATTCCAGTGCTATAACACCGAAAACACAATATTTTGATGTTTTAATTTTTATATCATAATTTGCAAGTCTTTCGAAAATTTTCCTTAAGTGGAATAAATGTGTTTCCTCAGTTTCGCAATCAATATAGACGAAAACAAAATCAAGGTCTTTACATACTTCATTCATAAAACGCTGCAACGTTTGAGCTGCGTTCCGAAGTCCAAAAGGCATTCGTTTATATTCAAATAACCCAAATGATGTCGTAATGGCCGTTTTAGAAACGTCTTCACAAGCTGCAGGTATTGCGTGCTATGCCCTGATTAGGCCAATTTTTGAAAAAAATGTGCATCCCTGCACAATTGTATCAATCCCTGCATCTCTCTTTTGAACCTTATGGAGTGGGGATGAAACCGGAGATGACGACAGTTGGCATATCCCTAATTCGAACATATGTCCGAACTCGTTATACGCTGCGTTATGTTTTGTAGGATCCAGTCGTCGTGGTTTAGAATGCGAAAGTTAACCGTTAGTATATGAACCACACTATGTGAACCATATATGAACCACACTATGTTTGTCCGGGAGATTATAATTTGGAGATTCAGTAAGGGTCGGAAATTCCTTGAATAATTGTCCAAAAATATTATCAGTCACCAGTGTTTCGGTGTTGGAGTGTTATCCGTAACTGTCATTGCCGAGACAGTCAATTTGGTGGTCGGAGCTATGAATACGTTTTCCACGCAAGTCAAAAAGAAGACCGAATTTAGTTAAAAAGTCAGCTACGATAATTGGTCGGTTAATTGACGCTATAGCACAAACGGATGGGTAAAGGTGCGCCGAAGCCCAATATCGACAGAAAGCAATTTAGTCCCAAAAGTATTAATAGTTATGCCATTCGCTGCCAAAAGACACAACACTGAGATTGATTTCCTTGGAAAAATGTACTTGGAGCAACCGAAAGGTCGGCCCCAGTATCTACAAGGAAAAGGAAATTACTATTTTGATCTCTAAGAAAAAGACGGGGATTCGTATGCATTCGACTATCTGCCGTAAAGACAGTTACAGTTTATATTTGAGTGCTTTTCCACCAAATGCATAGTGATACTAACAATATTTATAATAATGGAAAATTTGTTGCCGCTTCTCGATGGAAATTTTGGCACTATCGAAGAGTGATGACGTCTACCAGAAGCGAAGTTTGAAATTGACTGCTGCAATTGTGAAATTTGTTTCTTCAACTCATCTCCGACAAATATTATTTTCTTGATTGATTACACTGAGCTAGTTGAAAAATGTGACAAGCTGGGCACCCAGGGGGTAAACCTAATTCGAGTACGCTGAGTTCAACGGTGCTAGTCCCATTTCAAAGTTAGTCTCCATTTTTGAGATATCGCATTCCACATGTTTTGGCTCTGAGTCAAAATATACCCTCATTTTCACGTTGATAGCTCTTGAACCATTAAGATTTTCGTTATGCTTTCTTCAGCAAAGGTGTTGCGCAAGTCAAGACCAACAACTTTGCCGAACATATCAAGACCGAAACACCACATCTAATTTGTTTTTGCTTTTCATTTCGACGAAAAACACTGTTTTTATCATTTTTTATCATTTTGTTGAATTTAAATCGAGTAGAATCGATCCAACAGAAACTATTTAAAAGAAATTTCAGTTGATTTTATGGTGATTTTTCCTAAAAAAAAAAATTCCTAAAAAATTAACATTTTCTTCTCTTTGACAAAACAATGGCGTGCATTGCGATAGTGGATAAAAATCCTGGATTTTTCCATCCCATCGTTTTAACCAATTACATCACGTAAATTATACAAGTAAATTAAGAAACATTTGCATCAATATGTCAACCATCAAATGTCACTGCGCCATTCAATCACAGAAACATACGACGGATAAAAATCTCGGATTTTTCTATCTCAGATTATTTTTCAACTTTTTTGTATACAAAAAGGCGTGTCTGTTGTAAGAGGTAAATGTTCGAGTGGTGAAAGCCGAATTCAATTCACAAAATTTCTGATATCAAATTTGTGCCGAAAAAAACAATTGCATTCGATTTGTCAACGATTTTTCCGAATGTTAGTGCATTCAGCGCGTTGTTGTTGAACATTCCGAAAAATCGTTGACAAATTGTTGTTTTTGACAGCTAAAAAGATAAATGTAAACAAACGCGCCGAATGCACTAACATTCCGAAAAATCGTTGACAAATCGAATGCAATTTTTTTTTTTCGGCACAAATTTGATATCAGAAATTTTGTGAATTGAATTCGGCTTTCGTCACTCGAACATTTACCTCGTTAAGAGGTTTGTTATTTGATATCAATGATTTTGGCACTGCAAATTGAAAATGAATTGAATTGCGATTCGTTTTATTGCTGTCAGTCAAAACAGTTCACACACACTCGATAGCAATTTATTTTGATTCCATAAACAATACAATAAAATATACATATTTTAGTGTGTTGTTGGAAAGAAAAATTAATGGTAGCAGCCCTCTCGCTGATATTCCATCTTCATGCGATGGGAGGGAAGATGACATCTGCTGTATAAAGAAATCATCATAAAGATTAAAAAAATATCGATGTTATGCAAGGAGACTGTCAAATGTTCATTGTTTTTTTCGATCACATCAATTTGTCAGTTTTTTCATTTTTTTTGTTAAGAAAAAAGGGTCACTGGTAAAAATTCATTTAGCAATGATAATAATATCATGTATTTATATTTGTTTCATTGTAATACGTTGATTCACAATCATTATGAACCGCAACGGACCGATATTAGGGTGCATTTGAGCCAAAAAATGAAATTTTGCAAAAAATTAGGGAAACTTTTAAGTTATGGAGGTAATGGAGGATATGGAGGATATCTAAAATATACGAGTTTTCTGGGACAAACGGTTGATGTCAGAAGGTAGGTGAGGTTTGTGGCTAATAATCCTGAAAATATGAACCAAAAGTCTTGGGCTATTTTTTTAGAAATTTGGCCGAATGTGGCCGGCCGATTTGGCATTTTTCAGTGTTTTGACCAAAATGACCTCTAAAATTTGTTGAATTTTTTGAATTTTTTTATATGCTGTATGATAGCTGTCAATACCTTTCTAACGATATCCATATGTCCGGGGTATAACAAATAAGTTCAGCGCTTTGGGCGTGGCTAAAATGGCCAAAACTGGCCTTTCAGAGGCTGGCCGCGGCCAATATGGCGGCCAAATCAAAAAGTTGTAGAACAAAAGTTGCTTAGTTTTTCAAGTACTACAAACCTTGAAAATATGAGATCAAATGAAAGAAGTACGGACAAACAAACAAACAAACATATATACCAAAGTAAGATTATAAGGTGACGTCATAGAAAAATTTCCAAATGTCATAACTCTAGTAAAAATCATCCGTTTTAGACGTTTGAGGTATCGTTGAATTGGTATTGACGTCTAGTTAAAAAATAATTGGGGCACTTTTTGGGGCAGTTATACCTGAAAAACTAATTTTTTGGGCAATTTTCGGAAGGTCATATCTCCACTAAATGTTGGTAGAAATTCCAGCTTTTATACATTATTTGGGTCTACTTTTCAAGACCTTTCCAATGGTATAAAACATGATCCTAGCGGCCTCAAAGGGAAAGGTTCGAAACTAGCTGTATATATACGAGTTCGACTTCCAGCACAGTAGGTGCTTTCGTCACTCGTTTGGACTGCCGTCCAAAGTGATAATTTACGTGATGTAATTGGTTAAAACGATGGGATGGAAAAATCCAGGATTTTTATCCACTATCGCAACGGCACGCTATTGTTTTGTCAAAGAGACGAAAAATGTTAATTTTTTAGGAATTTTTTTATTTAGAAAAAATCACCATAAAATCAATTGAATCGATTTAACTTTATTTTAAATAGTTTCTATTGTATCTATATTTGTCGATGCGATGTTTATTCGATCGATTTTAATCGATTTAAATTCAACAAAATGATAAAAAATGATAAAAACAGTGCTTTTCATCGAAATGAAAAGCAAAAAAAAATTAGATGTGGTTTTTCGGTCTTGATATGTTCGGCAAAGTTGTTGGTCTTGACTTGCGCAACAACTTTGCTGAAGAAAGCATAACGAAAATCTTAATGGTTCAAGAGCTATCAACGTGAAAATGAGGGTATATTTTGGCTCAGAGCCAAAACATGTCGAATGCGATATCTCAAAAATGGAGACTAACTTTGAAATGGGACTAGCACCATTGAACTCAGCATACTCGAATTAGGTTTACCCCCTGGGTGCCCAGCTTGTCACATTTTTCAACTAGCACAGTGTTATTAGATGACGTGCCATCTTAAAAATTCTCCAAACACTTAACTATAAATACATTTCACGTTTTAACTCCAAACATGTAATACACCACTTAGAGAAATTAGGTTTTGTGTATTAATTTTTATTGTTTCGAATGAAAATTTCTTATTTTAAATTTTTTAATTGGTTTTTAGGAAGAACAAAATAAAAATTTGCAATAAAAATAAAAGGGGGGCGAAGTCCGAGATTCATACCTCCTCGCCGGTGCTCCCTGGGTAACGCTAAATGAATCAGGCGGTGTAGTGGAGACGAGCAGACTAAATCCTGTTTATAGTCATGGACACTACATGTCAGAGCGGGTTATTGGCGCCCTAAAACCAATACCAAACCAGCGTCTGTTCTCCATGTTAGGAGCGGCTGAAGCGGGCGTCTGTCTTGTATCAAGCGGCTCGCTATATAAATGTGTTCAAGGTAGGACTGGATGCCTTAAGATTTTCACCAGTACGTGACCCACACACATAACAAGCGGGTTGCGCGGCAGGCCAACAACCTTCCCTCATAAAAACCATTTAAGTTATGAACCCTGAACAAAGGCCTCGGATTACCATATCGGATTCATTACAAACTCGACCTCGGAAATTTTACACGGACAACGCCTTAAAAATGGGAACATGGAACGTGCTTAGCCTCTTAAGACCTGGAGATCTCCAGAACCTTTCGAACCAAGCAAAGAGTTACACATTAGACGTACTTGCACTACAAGAGCTTAGATGGTCCGGGAGTGGAATCCATGACACCACCAATGGTTACACTCTTCACTACAGCGGCCATCAGAACGGAGGATAATTTGGAGTTGGCTTCCTCATCCATCGGCGCGTGAAGCACCACATCATCGATTTCCGCCCGATCAACATGCGGATATGCACGGTCAGACTTCGCACTAATAAGTTTAACATCACGATCGTTAATGTACATGCACCCACCGAAGATAAATCTGATGACATCAAAGATCTCTTCTTTGTGGAGCTGGAGGAAGTCATCAATAACATACCGCACCACGGCATTAAAATCATCGTGGGCGAATTAAATGCAAAAATCAGTAGGAGTGCAGAAAATACATCGCACATCGGTCCTAACATCCGGCACCTCACTAGTAATAACAACGGCCAACGCGTCACCGACCTGGCAATAATGTACAACTTAGTTGTATCAAGTACGTTTTTCCCACATAAGAGAATCCACAAAGTAACGTGGAGATCGAATGATGGAAGAACGGAAAACCAAATTGATCACGTCATGGTGTCTAAGAGACACTCGATCAGTATATCTGACGTTAGATCCTACAGGGGTGCAGATATGGACAGCGATCATATGCTTGTCGTATTTAAATATAAGTGTAAACTGTCATCTACGTTCAACAGACAAGCACAAAAAACCGTTCGATGGAATGTCGATGCTCTAAAAGACCAAACGTCACTGCAGAGTTACCAATCAGCTGTCACTAACTATCTAGAGCGGCCTAGCAACAACGAAGAAGCTCCTTCTACCATCCAGGAGCAGTGGCACACAATACAGTCAGCCATTACCACCGCGGCGCAAAACACTATCGGAAGAAGACCTCCGAGACCCCGCAATGATTGGTTCGATGATCAATGTCGCCTGATCGTCGCAAATAAACAAAAGCTTCGTGAAAAATGGTTGACTCGCAACACTAGAAGCACACATGCAGAATATCTCCGCGCCAGGAAAGCCACGACTAAATACCTTCGTCAAAAGAAACGCGATCATATGAAATTATGCATCGAAAACATCAGCTTCCAAGCGGAAGTAGGAAACTCAAGGGACTGTTTTGCCAATGCCAGGAATCTCACTAAAGACTTCCACCCAAGAAGTACAGCCATCAAAGACGGGAATGGAGAATTGAGAACAAACGTGGCTGATGTTCTCTCAGTATGGCAAACCTACTTTCAAAATCTACTAAATCGGAATGACGACGTGACCCCCATTAGAGCAATAGCTCCTCCAGGTGATGAGGTCTTCGTCGAATATCCCACAGTGGAGGAAGTAGACGCAGCTATTAGTCGATTGAAAAACGGCAAGGCACCTGGTCTCGATGGAATCCCCGCAGAATTAATAAAACTCGGAGGCGCTACTCTTGCAACAAGTCTATACGATCTCAGCGTATGTATTTGGGACCAAGAAGAGTTGCCGGAGAATTGGAAGACCGCGCTCATATGTCCGTTGCATAAAAAAGGCGACCGTCTTAAATGTGAAAACTATCGTGGTATAGCTCTATTGAACACTGCTTACAAAGTGTTGGCTAATGTTGTACTTGCCAGACTCATCCCTCTCGCCGAAAACATCATTGGCGACTATCAGTGTGGTTTTCGTCCCAACCGATCGACCACTGACCAGTGTTTCACCATGAGGATGATCTTGGAAAAATTTTGGGAGTACAACATAACCATACATCAATTATATATAGACTTCCGTCGGGCATATGACAGTATAAACCGCGATAACCTTTGGGCCGCGCTCATATGCCTAGGAATTCCAGAGAAACTCGTTTCTCTGTGCAAATTAACAACGTCTGAGTCTGTATGTAGAATTGTAATCGAAGGAACTGTGTCAGACTCCTTTGAAATAACATCTGGTGTTCGACAGGGAGATGCACTCGCGCCTGTGCTGTTCAATTTGGCGCTTGAGTACGTAGTGAGGAAAAGCAACATCGAAACTTCGCGCTGTATATTCAATAAATCAGGCCAAATTCTTGGATATGCAGATGATATCGTGCTTCTTGGCCGAAGACCTAGCGATATCAAAGACAGTTTCGTGCCACTCGATTGCTGCGCAAGAAGACTTGGTTTGAAGGTGAACAGTAACAAAACCAAATTTGTATCAACACCCAGGAACATCTCCATGGCAAATCTCGGAATTGGCGACAATAACTTTGATCGCGTTGAAAACTTCAAATACCTCGGGTCAGTTATAACATCATCAAATGACATGCAGGCAGATATTAAAGCCCGAATCGCTGCCGCACATCGAGTTTTCTACGCCCAATCAAAATTATTGCGATCTAGACATCTATCGCAGTCGTGCAAGCTCGCACTTTATAAAGCACTCGAAAGACCTGTGCTGGCTTTCGGAAGCGAGAGCTGGACCATGACCACTAATGATTGTAGATTATTAACTACCTTCGAAAGGAAGGTCATTCGCTCCATCTTTGGTCCTATTAAAGTCGCGAACAATGAATATCGGATTCGCATGAACCACGAGATAAAGCAAATACTTGGAGGTTGCGATATTATCGGATTCATCAAATCCAATCGAGTAAGATGGCTCGGCCACGTTGGAAGGTCCCCACAACAACGGATGACCAATAAAGTGTTCCATCAACAACCAGCTGGTGTGCGTCGTAGAGGAAGACCCCGACTGCGCTGGCGTGACGACGTCGAACAAGATCTACAGGCACTAGGATGTCGAAACTGGAGGTCGAGAGCGATGGACCGAGACGGCTGGAGGACCATAGTGCGGGCGGCAAAATCCCTTCATGGGATGTGAAGCTAGAGAGAGAGAGAGAGAATAAAAATAAAAACATTTCGGCATAACATTCGTCTCTGCGTTATCGACATTTTTCGGCTGGGATGTTACCGACAAAAATCGGCGGTCATTTTCGTTTGATTAGTTTGAATCTGCATTATCGACATTTTTCGGCTGGAGTCGGCTAACTCTAATAGGGTGAATCACACTATGTTTGGCCGGGACACTAAATTTTGCGGATCCCCCAGTGTTTCGGTGTAGGAGTGTTATCAGTAACTGCCATCGCCGAGACAGTTAATTTTGCATTTTCCACGCAAGTTAAGAAGAAGACCGAATTTAATTAACAAGTCAGCTCCGAGAATCGGTCGGTGACGCTACCACAAAAGGATGTGTAAAGGTGCGCCAAAGCCCAATATCGACCGAAAGCAATTTAGTCCCAAAAGTATTAATAGTTGTGCCATTCGCTGCCGAAAGACACAACACTGGAACGAGAGATCGATTTCCTTAACAGAAAGGTCACCTCTACAAGGAAAAGTAAATAATTATTTTGATCTCTAAGAAAAAAATGGCGTATGCATTCGACTATCTGCCATAAAGACAGTCGTATTTATTCGTTTATAGGACAGACTTTGTGGGTTTGTTATTTGGAGATGAAAATTCGCACGCGGTTTTATACATTTGAGTGCTCTTCCACCAAATGTATAGTGATACCAGTAATATTTCGATCGAAATTTAGCGCTTATCGAAGATCGCGGGCTTTTAGAGCGATGACGTCTCCCAGAAGCGAAGTTTGAAATTGACTGCTGCAATTGTGAAATTTATTTCTTCAACTCATCTCCGACGAATATTATTTTTTTGATTGTTTATCAGGGGTTGCAGTTAAGGTGGATCTACTTGTGAAGTATTGTTCGGTTCCAAAGCTTCATAAATTCGATCCGCGTTTTCAATTATGTAATTCGTTTTGGTTGGTTTTTCCTCAAATCCGATTAATCGAGCGTTAATGACTTTTGGCATTCTCCTTATCCAAAGCTTTCTTACGGTATCTTCGCTAATGTTGTCACGCGCTAACCTTTTCATGGTTCTGTAAACTTCGGATGGTTTATCTTCGCCGATATCTTTTTTTTGACCAATTCCTCCACGAGTTTTTCTTGAGACAGCGAATACGTCTTAATGATTGCCCGTTTTAGAATATTGTATTTGTCTTTGCCTGGAGGTGGATATATTAATTGAGCTACTGAATCAAAAACGTCAGTAGGTCAAGAGCTTGCCATAGTCCAAAACTTGGTTTAGTCAGTTGTAATTTGACAGGCTTGGAATTGCATCTCAATTCGAATAATCCACGATTGCGGTTTTTTTTTCTAAAAAAGACAGAGAGTTTGATCACAAGGAGATTGTTCTCCTATAAAATTCAGTTTGTGCAAGAACTAAGAGACCTTCAGACTATCAAGAACAGCTTGATTGTGCCATTTCGCAACATCGATTGGTTCAATTTTTACCATACATCGTAAACCAACAGAAAGAGAAAAACCTAAATTAGAAGAAGTACTACAACCAGGCAAACATATAGTTTCTGCTGATTATGTTCTCTATACGGTTCAGCTACAATGGTTGTACTCGCAATTAATAATAACAATATTTACTCGTTCAACGAAGGGGTTATGCCAACAATGGCATAAATCCATATTGAAAAATGTTGAAAGTAAAACAGGTCCAGCAAAGATTTCCATCGAACCATTAAATACGGCGTAATTTTCATCTACGAGTATATCCAGTTACAAATGCATCGAAAAATGTAAAACTACGTCTTTTGTACGTAAGTCAATCCAATGTCATTTATTATAGATAAGGGCGGATTAGCAAACACAAGAACTGAAGTTATATTAGACGTTGTACCGATGGCCAACCATCAAAGATGTCCGGTTTATTTAGGCTCAACATTAGACGTAGAAGAAGCATTAACTTCGTAAAAATAGCTGTTACCGGTTTGGTGTGTTATCAACGTTGGCAATAATTTTTATAACAATTTGTCTATCACAACTAATAGAAGCTAACAAAATCAAATACATATCGACGATTTAAATATAAATACCCGCATTTAAGCCACCATATCTGGCGCAAATGGCTGGATCTGTACCATTGTTTGCGCACAAGACAAACACCACTCAATTCAATTAGGTTGAACAAGTAAATTATAGGTTGAGATACGAGTTTAATTGAGTTGGTACTATACTGATACTCACAGGTGAGATTAATGTTATTGTTTATTTTTCTTCTTTATTTTTAGATTTGGTTTTAATGTTAAACTGATAAACTGCGATCAAACTAGACTTATTTAATTGACATTGATTTAAATGTAAAGAAAACTAATTATGGTAATAATAATATCGAATGTTGAAATGTTGTTCGTTCTTGTAGAATTGTGACTTCTTAACTTGGTTGTATTGAATCATGAATTTCCGCTGCCTTCTTCATATATGGCTATTCATATGGCCTTTTGTATTCACCGTTATGAATTGCTGATACCCGACCCAACAGTCTCGTTGACTTCGGCAAATTGTTCTCACGAATCAAAACTAGCTGACCAACTTCTATGTTTCCACTTCGGCCTGTATTGCAGTGTCGTAAGATAGTCAGGTGACGATCGCTCCCAAAATGGCTGTACTCGCAACTGTAGATTCTGCGATATTGATAGTCTTGATTGTTTCAGGTGCAGCAAATCGGGTTCAGGTAATGCTACTAATGAGGCGCCAACCAAAAAATGCCCGAGAGTTATTGCATTAAAGTCGTTTACATCTTCGCTAACTGCACATAATGGGCGAGCGTTCAATAATGCTTCAATTTACGTCAGTAAGGTATTTAATTGTTCGTGGGTTAGAGCGGTAGAACCGCCTTATTCAAATGCTCCTTCATAGATTTGATGCTGGCCTCCCAAATGCCACCAAAGTGCGGTGATCGAGCGTTCCTTTTTGCACCCCAAGAAGTTCGTGCCGTTGTCTGATATGACTTCAACAGGTAACCCTCTTCTTGCTATGAAACGACGTAATACGGCAATAAATGATGTAGTACTCATATCGGTGACTAATTCAATATAAATTGCTTTCACAACTAAACATATAAATAATCCTATGTAGGCCTTCACTACCTTACATCAACCACGACCCACGACCTTATGCGTGGACTCAAAATTTAGGAAGATTTCCCATTAATTGGCTGTTTTGATGTTGTTTGGACTTAAAACAGGTAATACATTTTACTACGTAAGCCCGAACTAACTCCTACAGTCTAAGATCCAAAATAGTTGACGCAGTAATGATGCCATATTAGATACCTGCTTAAAATATGTCCTTTTGGTAGAATGGCCAGGTGTTTCGTTCCAAATGAGCATGATGCATTCTCTAGCCGGCCACCAACGCGCAATACACCATACTCATCGAGAAACGGTGTTAGTAACAATAAATTGCTGCTAACAGATACATGACCTGTTCGTTGGATGTCGGTTACTACTTGGTTGAATTCGGTTTGCACCCATTTGATGTAAAATCTGTCTGTCAATTCTGCTATATGAGTTCTGCTTTTACATAATAATGCGTAGGTTGTCTTCAATTGTGATTTTTGACTTCTTACCTGACTACCCATTCTTAAATTTTGATACATTGTTGAATTTCGAAAATAAATTGCCACATATCGGGACAAAACTGCTGGTATGATGTACTTGTACGGGCGGTTGCGGCTCCATTATCTGCCATCTCCCTGGGATTCCGTATTTGCCAATACTCCTTTAATTTTGAAAGCCAATCTGGCCCTTGCCACCATAGTTCGTTATTGCACAATGTTGCTGGACTCAATCCTCTAGATACAATATCGGCCGGATTTTGATTTGACCATCTAGTTCTTGGAATTTCGTGTAGTATTTTCGTCACTCGGTTGGCGACGAAACATTCCCGCTTTCTAAATTAAGGCGTAAGCCACGTTAATACTATCATTGTATCGGTTCAATTTGACTAGGTGACTCCCCAATAGAGCTGCACAAAGCTCTAATCGTGGTAGTGAGATTTCGCTACCACAATGGAATTTGTTTTATTCTCTGTTCTTAAATATGTCACCGCCCCATAAGCTTTTTCCGACCTATCCGTGAATACAAGAAGCTGTTTGGAGCAATGCTGAGTATTCGGCAATCGTAACAGTGTACAGCGGAAAACTTCAACGTCTTCCAATTTGAGCAACTATGATCTCAGTTTACTCCAATCGGCATTTATTACAAAAGTAGCATTTTGCGACTACCCAAGTATAACAAGACGAAACTCAAAATTGAGCTACAGTATTTTCCTTCGATTTTTACAAAAATTATCGAAAGCAAACTTCATTGATGTCGTTGTTGTTGTTATGTAAGAAGTTTGTTATGTACGTTCGTATACGACATATGTTAAGTGTGTATTATAAGTGAAGCTGCGACGCCATTAATGTTTTTGTTTTACCCGTGTTTTGTGATTGTGACAATATTCAATAAAAACATATAAAATTACTTGATAATTATTTTTGGTTAAAATATAATTAATAAGACATTAAGTGACATATAAATAATAAATATAAATTTCGGTAGAAGCTAACACAAGTGAGATTTTTCGTTAAATTTTTTTAATATTTCATTTTTTTAAATTGTTATATTCATCATATAAAATGTCTAACAGAAGTCGACAACGCAGAATAAAATTGGAAGTGGAGCGAATTTTGCCACAATATTCTCAATCCCTACCGAGCGAGTTGGTACAGCCAACATATTCTCAATCTCTAGCGAGTGAGTTGGTACAGCCAACATATTCTGCAGCGCTAAACCAATTTTATTTTGATGTTACGACTAATGTTAGTTCTCAAAGTGTAGAATCGGATCAACATGATATAAATATGGATGTTTTGAGTGAAGGTACTTCCTTAATGCCTACAAAAAATAAAAAATGTTTCTCTTCATCATCAAGTTCTGATTGTTCCTCCAATTCGGATAGGGATATTTTTAAATTAAAGGATGATTTGCATGTTATATCAGTTGACACTACGATATGCGGTGCAACAATGACCAAAATTCTTGTAGTACTACATAAATACTTCCCGTGGCTCCCTAATAATGTAAGGGCATTAAAAAATACTCCTCGCATTGCTGATGTACAAGATGTCGGTGCAGGTGTTACATATTTTTATTTAGGTGTATCAAGGGCATTAGATTATTTTCTTAGAAAATATAAATTAATAAATTTTGAAAGTGTAGAAATTGATTTGGGCATTGACGGTTTGCCAATTTCTAAAAGTTCAAATAGCCAGATTTGGCCTCTGATGATGAACATTGTTGGCTTTCCAGATATATTCGTAATTTCATGTTGCCACGGTAAAAGTAAGAATATTGATTTTCAAAATTTTCTTAAAGATTTTACAGAGGAAATGGAAGTATTGGAAGCAGTTGGCTTTGACTATGGCAATAGTAATCTTAAAATCAAACTAAGATCGCTTATTTGTGATTCCGATGCTCGGTGTAAAGTTCTTAGAGTAAAATCCCATTCTGGCTATTTTTCCTGCACTAAATGTACCATAAAAGGGGCAAAACTTAGCAAAGGCCATATAATTTTTCCATTCACTCAAACTGCTGATTCGGTGCCTAGAACCGATTTAACTTTCCGTAATAGATTGGATTTAGAACATCACAAAGAGCTTCAGCCCATTCCATTTGAACGAATTAAATTTGGTTGTGTTTCTCAGGTGCCCATAGATTATATGCATTGTGTACTTCTAGGCATTACAAAACAGTTGATCTCCTTTTGGGTTAAAAAACGAAAATTTCCTTATTCTTTATCTCAGAGTAAAATAAAGTTGATTTCAGATGATTTATTTCATATAAAATTACCCTGCGAGTTCAATAGACAGCCAAGAAGTTTGGTAGAGTTTGAACGATGGAAAGCAACTGAATTACGTCAATTTCTTTTGTATACAGGGCCAGTCGTATTGAAAGATAAATTACCCACAGAATATTATACCCATTTTTTGATTTTATCTTCTGCAATTTCTTTGCTTTCAAATGAAACGTACTGCCAAAATCAAAATTCAACGGCTACTGCATTACTACGAAAATTTGTTGAGATTCAAGAACAACTGTATGGGGAAACAAGTGCAACGTTTAACCTTCATAGTCTCCTACATTTACCAGAAGATTGTGTGAAATTTGGCACGACGTTAAACGGCTTTAGTGCCTTTAAATTTGAAAATTTTTTATCTTCTGTAAAGCTAAAAATAAAAACTGGATATTTGCCAATAGAACAGCTTTACAACCGACTTTCCGAAACGTATTTGTTGAATCCAAAATTTAAAAAACAACATTTTCCCATTTTTAAGATTCACCTAGGAAATCAATATTATAAAAGCATAATTTTAGAAAATTATAAATTGTCTATTGACTTTCCTAATAATTATTGCCTAGTTGCCAAAAAAATTTGTAAAATAGTGTCGATCTTTGAAAAGGACAATAAAACTCATTTCGAGGGCTATACAATTATGAATTTATCAGATTTTTTTGATGTTGCTTTGAAATCTTCTTCGTTGAGTATTTATACCACTAATTTAGAGACAACGTCTTCTGATTTAATGACATTTTATATTACGGATATAACATCAAAAATTATAAAAATTAAAACCGAAAAAAATTTAGTATATTTTCCTTTGATTCATACATGTCAGTTTAATTGCAATAATCAACAACAATTTTAATTTAAGTATTTTATATATTGATTTTGAATCGTAAACACAAACCACAATATGGAATCACAAATAAATTCACAACAGTTTATTGAAAGTATGTATAAATAACGCAGTTTTGCAAAGTTTAATTTACATAAATAACCATTTATATTTTTTAAATATTTTCAGCACAATTTGATTCACAATTTGAATATAATGATTTTTGTAAACTTGGCTTTGGTAGGATACAATTTGCTGGAATAAAAATTTAATTAATAATTTATTATATTTAATATCCTGTTTAGGAGATCGTGTCCCAACAACTTCGACGCAGAATCGAAGAGAATGCAAACTAATGCAAATTAGTAGTGACACTGAAAGTGAAATTTACACTGAATTCGAAGGTAATATTACATGTAAAGTATTTGCTTACAATTTAGGCAATTTGTTTATAACCCCAGTATTAGATGGCCCAACCAATATGAAAGTACAACCCGAATCAACTTGTTCAGTTGGCGTGCCGACCGATTCTGATGAGGATTATGTGAACATGGGAAAACACCAGTTCCAATTTCTTTTAAAATCAATCGTCGATTTACAAAAAGGGCAGCAAAGTTTGATGCGAGAATTTATCAGTCTAAGAGATAATCGATTAAATATTCGGTATTTAGTTGACTGTGAAAACGCCAAATTCACGTTACCATTCAACGATTTGGACAGATTCATCAATTTTGATGAAAATCTAAATGAAGATAACGAATCGAGAATGCAATTGGTAATCAAATCAAATTATACATTATTTATATAATTCTTTGTAATGAACATTTATAATATGTTTTATTTTGTTTTTCAGAAATCTATTTTTATGAAAGAAGACGGCCTAATCATCAAAAAATTCATACGATCAAATTTCAAGAATATTTTTACTGAAGATTTAGCAAGAAAATTTTCTTTTAATGGAAGACAAGGAAATTTGGCAGTAAAAAATTTCAAAATTACGAAAATTTTAAAAGGTGAATATTTTTTATAATAAAATAAATGTCGTTCTATAAACATATTTAAATATTTTAGATTGTACTCTGGAAAAATTTCCAAATACCACCCAGCAGCACTTTAATCAACTAGCAACATCCTACTTTTACTACTTAAAAGATAAATTGGGTAAACTTAAAAAGAAGTCATTGCAACCTATGGTAGCGAATGTTTAATGACAATTTTGTATTATTCTGTTTTAAATTTGTTATTTTTTTTTATTAACCTATACGAATTTATATTTTATTTTTTATCAAATTGACTGAATTTTTGAAATAATTTGTTATTTAGTTTTAATATATCAATATAAGTAACGCATTTATAAGTAATCGCAACTGAGATACTTAAATTGCCTTGGATTTGAAACAAAACTTTTATAATTAAAAATAATTTACTATTTTAATTTAAATATAATTTCTGTGATTACTAATTTTTGCTTGGTATCCAAGCTGTTTTAAATGAAATAGCTTTTTTTCTAAATCAGTTCAAATTCATATCTTATTTTTTTATCAAATTGACTGAATTTTTAAATAATTTGTGATTTAGTTTTAATATTTCAATATAAGTAATCAACTGAGATAATTAAATTGCCTTGGATCTGAAAAAAAAAAATTATAATTAAAAATAATTTACTATTTTAATTTAAATGAAATATCTGTGATTATTAATGTTTGCTTGGTATCCAAAACTGAAAATTAAATATAAACAAAATATCTTTAAAATCCATTTACTGTAAGATTTAATAAACCTATAATGTTAATTATTCGTGGTTGATGTATTATAGTTACGTCTTTATTTGGAATTATATATTCATGCAAAAATTATTATTTTGTTTTATTAATTGGCATTTAAATTACCCGCCAAATTTTCATTGTGACATTTAACACATACATCCACAAAATTGTTCCCGCTAAATTTATTTTGTTTTTTTATTCACATACACAAGTTTAATTTTTTTTTTATTGAGTTTCGCCGAGTTTCGAATTTTCGCGACAAGTTTCATACGACTTCTTAGAATAACTCGAAACTAAATCTTAGGAATATTCGAATCTTAGTTTCGAACTATTCTTCGATAAAAAAGGAAAAAGTCGAAAGTAAAAATACTTGGGTAATTGTGTCTTGTGTCATTCGCGACTACATTATTTCGTCCTCGTTACTCAAGAATAATCCTTAATAGGAACATTTTGCACGCTCACTGAGTAACAATTCCTTTTTGGGAATATTACCATT
Source organism: Nephrotoma appendiculata (assembly GCA_947310385.1). Lineage (NCBI taxonomy): Eukaryota > Metazoa > Arthropoda > Insecta > Diptera > Tipulidae > Nephrotoma > Nephrotoma appendiculata. The sequence goes on from OX371225.1 coordinate 66,637,653, forward strand.
TAGAAACAAACAAAACACACAATGCGGTATTTGTGTCAAATATGATTCTAAAGTAACCCATTGTGAACACACTTACTTATATGTGACCTGTAAATGTTTTAAGAACACAAATCCCAAATGCACACAAGGTTCTGTGTTATATTGCAATCAATTACGAAATTGTGTTCGATTAAGTCGCAACTTAAAATGTATGTGACATTTGCGAAAATTTGAACAAGCCAGACAATATTTTAATTATGGGGCGGCCTTTTAAAACAACAAACTTATTTTATCAAAAAGTTAAAAACGAAATCTCATTGCAAAAGTTGAGAAACATTGGAAATATATCTACTATAAATCTAAATACATTAAAAGAATCAGAAAAAGGGATTTCTTTTCTCCAAGAGTAGTCTCTTGTAAATAATTCCCGGTAAGCATTGGAATTAAGCAATTTTAAATGTTATAGATTTTACTATTCAATTACAAAATGTCTTATAAATTAGTATTACTATACGCATACACAAACGTTCTAACTTTCCAAACTTTAGCCCATCATATCTGACAGATCTTCCTTATTTTGCGAGCCGTGAATTTCAAGTTGTGTCTAAATCATTCATCAGTTAACGAAAATAGATGTTTTGATGGTAGTTTGTCTATTGCGACAATTTTACAAACTGAAGAACCAGATACTAACACCACCGATGACGATGACGATGAACACGAACAAACAGAAGAAAAGCTCATTTTGATTGATGATTTAAAAATATGGGCACTAAAACATCGCATAACACATCTAGCTGTTAACGATCTTCTTAGCATATTTCGATCAACATGCAATATCAAATATATTTGCCCAGAGCAAATAGCAGAACTTTACTGGCCACTCCAGTTGAAGTAAATATTGTGAAAATGGGAAATGGCAGCCATTATGTTATGCTTCTGAGCACACAGTTGGCATTTTACAATTTAATAGGACTTTGACAGTTCTGTATAAAATACAATCAAAGCATATAGTTACACGGCCAGCTCAACACAAAAAAAAATCGCGTTTAAATTTTTTAACGCAAAGTATCTGACATCTGGTGTAATATTTTAAATTTCAATTGTTTTGTACTAATAACATAAAATATATAATATTATTAATTTTAATTTTATTTTATTTATTTTTGAGGTTGTTTAAATACATATTTTTCCATTTTATGATGAATAGCGGTGTTCAATGCAGAAACACAATTTAATAATTAAAAGTAGATTGAGGCTAAAAATAAACCGATTTTTTGAGCAAATTGTTCATCCAATTTTTGTTACTGAGCAAATTGTTGTTGTATTTTCGTAATTTTTAGTAAACTATACAAAGTTAACTATTTTTAATGGTAACAAAAGAAAAATTACTTGTACTCCTTTTTAATTTTATGTCACAAATATAAATAGGACCAATTTACATTCTCCGATTTTTTGCAGATGCAGATATCATCAAAAATATTAAATATTTTAAGAACAAACCGATAAACTTGGGAAAAATTGATCTATAATGCCATAATATTGTGTATTCCACTTTGCGAGATATATAAATAAATAAAATAACAAAAAAAAAGTTTAAAAAATATTTCTATTATTTATTTTATAGGTTAGCAAACTCCATAAAAAATAAAGTGGCCGTCTACACTGAGAGAAAAGATGGCTGATATTAAGCATTAAATGTATGAATTCGTGAATAAAACCGGATCAAATGTGCGCTAAGCGGAGTTATTCTTAAATACAGTTTAGGGTGGAAAATTTCATTGATGATTTACCATTTCAGAAAACGACGAAATTGTGAAGAAAAAGCATAGTTTGCATTATATACAATTCTTTATACAAGTTTATTATTCTTAATAATGTAAATATATAAGTTAAAAATTGTTAATATTTATTTTAGTTAATCTAAATTTATGATTGTATTGCATATTTTAAGAATAAAATCTTCTAAAATTAAGAATTATATAATTATTATTTGTGAACCTTTTTTACGTTTTTGTTAGGATTGAGAATATAGGGATCATAATTATAATCTGTTTTGCCTGAATTAAGTATTGTCAAATTGCAATATAAGAATACATTTAGTGATTCGAGAGGATCAAACTGCATTCTAAGACAATAGTTCACAAAATTTGTGCTGATAGGAATGCACTTGAGGTAGAAACTAAGAATATTATGATTATAATAAAACTAATAGCGTTGGAATTAAGCTTAATCAAGCAGCAAAATAAGAATTACTATATTAATTTGAGATTACAATTCCGATTTTTGAGATTTTAATTCACATTTAAACATTTAAATTCATAAACTTTGAGCGGATAAAGTTCCATTTTAGAAGGAAAATTATATTAAAATGAGACTAAAATTCACAATTTCATTTTATAAGGCAATGAATTAGTTCTTGTTTTAAGAATAAACTAATATTTTCTGAGTATGTATTCAATTTTCCAATTAAGTAAATAAAATTCGTTATTAATTTTATAAAATAAATTTTTATTTATTATTTAATGAAAAATATGGTTTACAATAATTTATGATTTATATATAAAATATATATATCCAGTCAATTCTGTTTATTTATCAATATTTTTAACAATAGAACTACGAACCGGTCAAAATGACCGGTTGCATCATTTATTTATAACATTTCCTCTTTGTCTTATTTAATACTTTACGAAAATGTCATGATTTTTATTAAAGAGGAAATGTTATAAATAAATGATGCAACCGGCCATTTTGACTGGTTAGTAGTTCTCGTGTTAATCTTCATATCTTTTATGTGCTTCATTAGCAAATTTTCAATTATATTTACAAATGGTTCCCATTTAGTTAGTAGTAACGTACTTTTTTCTAGATATGCAGATTCAAAATCAATATCAACCTGAAATAGAAAAATAATATTTTGTTAGTGCCATTTTGGTGATACTAGATACATTTAGAACTTACTATCAGCACCCATTAGGCTGTTTAAAAATGCTCCACTCGTTCAAGAATGTTGTTATTTTGTTTGTGGAAGAAGCTAAATTATTTAATTCAATTCTTCTGCCTGGAAAAGTTGATTGCCATTTAAGTTCGACAGCATCCCAAAGTTCATGAAAACAACTAAGCCGTCTTTTATCAGATTCGTGCTTAACCGGAAAAGTGGTATCCACAGCGCTAGTTGTTTTGTCTGAAAAGACAATGTAAATTGATTTAAAAAATATATTAGTCGTTCTTAAGAAAGTAGCATTTTACCTGAAGTTTTGTACTCTTGCGGCGTTTACGACTGGTAAATATTCCCTTATTTTGCAAGTGGCTCAAGCAATTTTTGTATTTTGTGAATAAACTCCTTTTGTGAATATTTTATAACAGCCACGTATAAAGTTTCACTTTTATATAATATTTTATAACACACAACGAACGTATAAAGTTTCACTTTTATATATATTTTATAGCTACCAACGTTAACGTATAAAGTTTCAACATGAACTGAGGAAAACGATTGAAATAAAATACAATTTGGGATATCTTCCTTTTTAAGTATTATTGTACAACTACCTAGAAAAGTATTCTTCAAATCGTGATATTATAAAACATGAAATCAAACATTGTAATCTTAAATGGAGAAGTAGAAATAAAAATATAAACAAATCTTGAATTTATTCTGATATTGAGATTTATAATCTAAAATAAAGCATTATACATTTAATTTATAGATCTAATTTGTGACAATGTATACTAGGATTGAGAATATAATCCACAAATTGAGAATCAATACAAATGTTAAAATTTACCGTTAGTTGTGTTGTTAAGCTTATTAAGCATGGATTATGAATTAAATTCTTTATTTTATTGTAACTATATAAATAAATATTATATGAAAATATAATTATTGTATTTGATTTAAAATAAAAAATTAAAAATTAAATTTAATTTATAATTTAAACAGAATTCTAATAATTATAATTGTACATATTATATATTATATGTACATATATCCCTACTAAACTGTTTCAACGGTTCAACAAGATTTAGAACACATTCCAAGACAATTATGTACATTGTACATAAACAAAGGTCGTAAGACATAAATATAAATTCATGTGACTAAAAGTTCTGAATATATTTCGTCCTCGGTTATACTATGAAATGTAATTTTATGTAATATATTTACAGTCAATTCTGTCGGCTTCAAAGTTCCAAGGGACCAAAAAAAATCGAGATAGAAAGAATTTCGAGATAGAAAGAGGATTGGGTTTAATTCAATGTACGTATGTATAATTAAAATTGCAGAGCCGCTAACTCACATAATTGTTAATTTTTGTCTCTGCAATAATTTTACTTAAATCGGGGATCGATTTTTTGACGTGAATATCTACATCCAAAAAATTTCGCTGTTTGTATTGACTCCGTATTATCTTAAGCAATTATGATGGGATTGTATATGTTAGATGAAAATGGGATTTTTAAAAGATTTTTGGAAGACGCTCTGAAATATGACCAATTGAGGCGGAATTCGGTATTTTCTTAACCGATTATGATGAGGTTGTGTAAGTTTGATGGAAATGGGATTCGTAAATGATTTTTGGAAGAAGTTGTGGAATATGGCCACCTGGGGCGGTACTCTGTTTTTTTTGAACCGATTAAAGTTCGCCAGAAAGCTCGATATATCGAATAGACTATTTCCTTTCAGAAATATTGTACGTATTCACGTCATATGTCTGTACACGTGGTACAGACACCCACTTTATTTTTTGTTACTTTTTATTATTCTTATTAGTTAGTATTACAAATAATGCTGGTCGATCAGTAAAGAGTGAATAATACAATTTAACGAGTGAATTTTTAAACCCAGAACAAAATGGATTCGCCGATTTAAGTAAATTTATTGCAAACAAAAAAGGAAATTAAAATAAGGGATTCCCGAATTAAGTAAAACTATTGGAAACAGAAAAGGGAATTAAAAAAGAGAGTGTCTGTACAAGTGTCATACGTACAATGTTTCTGGCAGGAAATAACCTAGGCGATACATCTAGAATTCTGGCTAACGTTAATCGGTAACGAAAATACAGGGTTCCGTCCCAGGTGGTCATATTCTAGAACTTATTTCAAAAATCATTTAAGGATCCCATTTCCATCCAACATACCCAATCCCATCATAATCGGGTATGAAATTAACGAGTTCCGTCCCAGGTGGCCATTCCAGAGATTCTTCCAAAAATCGTTTAAGAATGCCATTTCCATCTAACATCCCCAATCCCATATAATTGCTTAAGATAATACGGAGTCAATACGGCGAAATTTTTCGTATGTAGATGATAGGTATATAGCTGCTGTATCAAACTGCATCCCCCGATTTTGTTATCAGTTTTCTGAATTGCCTCCTAGTTATAAAACGTGATAAGCGTTTGTGTAATTCTTAAATCATAATTATTAAACTCAAATCATGTATCACATACACAAAAACATGTTTATATATATTTATAAATCTTTAAATCATCATACCGCGATCTTTTAAGTATATTTGCTCGGATTTGAGATTAAAAGCATTAAAAATTAATCTTAAATTAAAAATAATGTTTCAAGAATTCCATTTTCTCAATTTCGTACACTAAATTTCTGTTTGACTTGATCATAAATTAGGCACAATTTCATAAAACACGTGGAAATATTATTTGGTGCATACAATTCTTAATTCAAGAGTAGTAAATCCGAACCTAGAACAAATCGGTTGAATTTGAGCATTTTACGAGTATTTCAAATTAAGAATATTATTTTCAATTTATAAAGCCTTAATTGTGAAGAAAATTTACTGCTTGGGTTAAATTCATGCATTTAATTCATAAATCCTCCCCATATGTTCTTGAAATTTTAAAAATTTTAAATTTGTGCATTTAAGAATACACGATTCATAATATTAGATTACGATTTCTCTCAGTGTAGGGGCGTTAAAATTATATATATGGCGAAAAATTCTTCAACTCACAAATTCACACTATGGAGTCATAAGTCATGTTTTAATTTTATGATTTTTATGTTTTGAATGTGTAGCCTTGATTGAAAAAAAAAATTTGAAATACTTTAATTTTTTTTGTTGTTTTTGTTGTTAAAGATATAGGGTGTCAAATTTTGAGAAAAACGATAATCATGATGTTGTATATATGTCAATAAAAAGAAAACTAATTGTCCGATAATTATGATTTTGGGCTCATTTTAAAGGTAAGTTAATAAGGATTTATAAAAAAATATAAAAATAGTATACTGTTTAATTCCTTCATCTCTAAATTTCCCGCCAAAATGTTCTTTTTAAATTTTCTCAAAAACCTATTATTTTTAATTTTTTTTTTTTTTTTTATAGAATTCGACAATTAATATTTTACAACATATCAAAAAACTAGAATGCCGTTATTTTTTGTTTTCTTGCAAAATTCGTTTTAGTAAGAGAAGTATTTCATTTTTATATGGAAGGCTATATAGATATTTCTCAGTGTTTTGAAATTGTTTACAAAAGACGTAGTTCACTTAATTTGTGTGTTTGGTTTATTATTTACTGTACAAATTTGTGTCATATTTAAGTATGAGTCACAGAATTATGACGTGCCACCCCTGGTTTATATCGTTTGGTTAGTCGTAAGTACCATAAATTCCTTTTCTTTCTTGGGATATTTTATAAAAGAGTAAATAAAATGTTGTTTTCCCTTTTTTTATTGGGGGTTGATTATTTTTACTTGACGCTGGTGTACTTGTTAAACGATGAGTAATTCTTTTGAAAACAAAAAATGAACATTGTTGATATAAATAAGAGTAAAGATTTAACTGCGGTTCAAAGTATTCGAATAAACTAAAACGAGTTACGGATTATGTTAAGCAATTTATGCCACAATCAGTTGAGAATCAAGATAATTTGTATCTCTGTTCAACATGCTATATAAATATTACCTGCAAACGACGAAAAATAGAACTAGAGTTGTCACCAGTTGCGGGACCATCAACAAGATCTCCTCTAACACCTCAAATAGCCGATAACGATAATAGCAGTGATAGTGAAGAGTGTTATTTAAAAAATGTGTCTGTTTTGGAAAAAATGAATGAAGTGTTACCCTTTCTTGGAAACTCTCTTATATATCCGAGTACGTTAGAAGCCAGGCCAAAACATCAGCAGCAAAAAGTAATAGATTTGGCTTCAATAACACCATCAACATCTTTGGTTCCGGGAATCGTGCCGCTTTTGCATCAGTCAACCAAAGATCAAAGGAAGGTTGCACTATATGATGAATTGATTTGTGATCTAAAAGCTAAATTCGAGCACTGGAAAAAACCAGTGATAAGATTCAGTTATTTATTATATTGCCGAAATCATTAACCATTCAAGAAATCCAGAATGAGTTCAAGGCAACGCAACATATGGTGCGAACCGCTAAAGATCTACGAGACAAGAATGGTCCCCTAAGTTGTTCAGCAGGTAAAATATGAAAGCGAATAAGTGATGAGCTGAAGCAATCAGTATTATCTTATTATACTGATGATGATGCTAGTCGGATAATGCCAGGCAAAAACGATTGTTTAACAGTCGATAAAGCTAAAGTTCAAAAGCGGCTAATGATATGTACATTGAAAGAGTGCTTCGAAGGATATAAGACGATGGATCAGGATGACGAATCAAAAAAAAATGGATTTTCTAAATTTTCATTAATTCGTCCAAAATACTGTGTACAACCAGATAGTAGTAGTCGAACGCACACAGTCTGCGTGTGTACCATACATCAAAATGTAAAATTTATTATTTATGGCACCAAAATGGAAACTATTACCAACGGAAAGATAGTGCACTACCGGGACTGTTTTTCAACTATTTTATGTGACGAGCCTACACCAACATGTTAACTTCTACAATGCGAAAGCTGCCCAGGACTGGATAACTTTAAAGAATATTTGAAAAATGCATTTCGGGAACATGGCTGCGAGGACGCTGAGTTAAAATTTAATCAGTGGGTTTCTACCGATAGTTGCAATCTGGAGACCTTTTCTCAATCGTTGGATGAATATCTGGATTATTTCATAAATAAGCTGAAGAATCTGTTACCTCATTGCTTTATTCCACTTTAGCAGTCCAGCTTTCTTAAAAAATAAAAAAATGGCGCTGAAGTCTACGGAGGTGATAGTTTTATGTGATTTGCAGAAAATTATGCATTTATAATGCAAAATGCCACACAAGGCATCTCATTGGAATAATAAGCAAGCGACTATTCATCCATTTCTAATTTACCAAAATTTGGAAGGCAAATTACTTCACCACACGTTCATTATAATATCGGATTGTCTTCACCACGATACTGTAGCGGTTCACTTATTCATTGAAAAATTGATGCAGTTCTAGAAAACTAAAATATCCAGTTTATCTATAATTTATTATATTACCGATGGCGCAGTCACGCATTATAAAAATAAGAAAAATTTTAAGAACATTTAAAAACACAAAGAGGATTTTGGAGTTGATTGTGAATGGCATTTCCATGCAACAGCTCATGGAAAAGGTCCATGTGATGGAGTAGGAGGTACCATCAAAAGAATGGCATCCAGAGCTAGTCTCACAATGGCATACAGCAGTACAATAACCAATGCAGATGCATTATTTAAATGGGCTAAAACGTTGAAGACAGATATCAAATTTGGATTTTGTTCAGAGGCAGAACATAAATCCAAGCAAATCAAACTTGCAACTAGGCTTGAAAATTTAAAAACAGTAAATAGAACTCACGGTTTCCATGCAGTTATTTCAACAGAAGACGGCTATTTGAGTTGTAAAAAATGCTCTAATTCGGACGATTATGTTAAATTTAAATTGTAATTTTTAATTTGAATAAGATTTAATGTTAAACAATAAAATAAAATTATCATAAGAATTTGGGTTTGAAATTTAAAATAAATGCAATTAAATTTGAATAATAAATATCAATAATTTAACTGAACTATCCTTTTTGTAAACAATTTCAAAACACAGAGAAATATCCACTGAAATACAGTTTTTCCATATAAAAATGAAATACTGCTCTTATTCAAACGAATTTTGCAAGAAAACAAAAAATAACGGCATTCTAGTTTTTTGATATGTTGTAAAATATTAATTGTCGAATTCTATAAAAAAAAAAAAAAAATTAAAAAAAATAGGTTTTTGAGAAAATTTAAAAAGAACATTTTGGCGGGAAATTTAGAGATGAAGGAATTAAACAGTATACTATTTTTATATTTTTTTATAAATCCTTATTAACTTACCTTTAAAATGAGCCCAAAATCATAATTATCGGACAATTAGTTTTCTTTTTATTGACATATATACAACATCATGACTATCGTTTTTCTCAAAATTTGACACCCTATATCTTTAACAACAACAACAACAAAAAAAATTAAAGTATTTCAAATTTTTTTTTTCAATCAAGGCTACACATTCAAAACATAAAAATCATAAAATTAAAACATGACTTACAAAAATTTGTGATTTCACGTATTTTTCGCCATATATATATATATATATATATATATATAAATATTCCCAATTAGGAATTATTTTTTACGCAAATTAGACGCAATAATCACACATTTTTGCCACAAAATCTTACAATTTGTTTTTCGGAAATTAAATTTACAAAATTTTCAATTTATTATTATATTTGTTAATTATAACATATTTTTAAGGGCAATCGTGTTTTTCGAAGTAAAACAATATATTTCACTGACAAAATACCATTTCCCATAGAATTGAAGGTTATAATTTTCTATTTTCGTACTATAAAGTTAGACATTATCCTATTAATATCTAGATGTATCTTATAGCATACAGTAAATTAACTTCACAATTAGTACAACGATTTGTTCGTAATATGTACATCGTTTTATACGATCAAAATATTTATTATAAAAAGTAATAATTCCTTATTTAAGTTGACAATTATTAAAATAAACAAACATTTTTGACGCAGAGACGTCATTGTGTCATACATTGTGCCGTAACAAGGAATTAATTGTGCCACTAAAATATCTACATGAAGGCACTAATTTAGTCACTGTGTATATTAAATGTGTTTGTAAGTTACAATAGTCGAAACAGTGTCAAACACAATTACCACTTAGCGTTGCTCCACTTTCGTAACCAGGAAGACACATCGTGGGCGTTACTTCGTAACATATGTTTCCAAATAGGCGCGTCTTTTGACTCTGTGACGCGTTGCCACGGCAAAAAAAAAATAGCAAAATTCTAGTTAGGTATGGCATCATGTCGGAGGTAATGCTTCATCCCTTTGAACATTGCTGAACTTTGAGGACTCTCACAATAAACTTCGTTTTGTGTGGGAAGTTGTATTATCAAGATGCACCTTAAATTGGAAAAGGTCACGTGTCGGACACCACATTAACCCCAACGTTTTTACTGATAGTAAATCATCAAACACGATTATAGTATTCTGATGACTCTTCGTGTAAATGGTTTGCATTAATTCCCTTGAATTTGACATCCATTTCCTCAATGTGAATCCACCCTTTGCAACTAAGCTTAAAGGGCCCTACACACGTTCTGACTTGTCAGGCCGACCGTCGGTCCGACCAAATCAGGTCTTGCATCCACACGACCCAACGAACTACATGATTTCATTTATACTTTTGGTTTTGCTGAGTACAAATAACAAAATCTTGACATTTGTATTTTTGTGTTTTAATTGTTGGATGGGAAAGTTTGAACATAATGCCTCGATTAACAAAAAATAAAAAAATTGCTATGGCACTTGTGGCATGTTTAAATATTGCTGGAACAAAACGCAAGATATGGTGTAAAAAATGGTTGTTAGAGCGTAAAAAGCTAAGTCATGTCCTGCTATTAAAGCAGTTAGATGGTGATGACTTCAGAAATTACTTACGAATGGACCATACAACTTTCAATATATTATTGAAATTATTATCGCCAATAATTAGTAAACAAAACACAACTATGAGGAATGCTGTCACTACAGAAGAAAGATTAATAGTAACGCTGCGATATTTTGCTACTGGGCGAGAGTATGCCGATTTACGATTCAGTAGCATAATTTCTCCTCAATTACTGTCAAAAATTATTCCGGAGACGTGCAAGGCTATATATAAAGTTTTAAAAATATATATACAGGTAAGCCACCATTTTTCCTAAGTATCTGTATATATTGTATTTAAGTATACATAATTTGCTTTTATTTTAGATACCGACAATAGAATCAGAGTGGATAGATGTTGCTGATCAATTTCGAAACTTATGGCAGTTTGACAATTGTGTGGGTGCCATGGATGGCAAACACATTCTAATAAATAAACCAACAGGAACAGGATCTTTATATTATAACTATAAGGGTACTTTTAATGTTGTATTGTTTGCCATTGTCAATGCTAATTATGAATTTTTGTATGTCCATACCGGGGTGAATGGAAATGTATCTGATGGTGGAATTTTGAAACACACTGAATTTTACAAAAGGCTTACATCGGAGACATTAAATCTACCAGGGCCATCTTTACTACCCGATACAACCACATTAGCACCTTACGTTTTCGTAGGTGATAGTGCCTTTGCACTAGAAAAAAATTTATTGAAACCGTTCCCTCAAAAAAATCTAAATAAGGAAAAGCGGATATTTAATTATCGCTTGTCTAGGGCAAGAAGGGTAGTGGAAAATGTATTTGGAATACTATCGTCACGTTTCCGTATTTTCCAGAAGCCCATATTAATTAATGTCGAAAACATTGATTGGGTCGTGCTAGCAACCTGTACTCTACATAATTTTTTAAGAAAAAATTCGAAAAACTACATATCCACTACTTGTGTAGACACTGAAGACACAGTAAATGATATATTCCGAGATGGTGACTGGCGACAACAGAATAACATGTTACAATTAAATCACAATACCCAAAGAGGAGTAACTGATGATGGCAAGAATGTGCGGAATATATTCCTGAATTATTTTAATAATAAGGGTAGTGTACCATTTCAAGATAAAATGATAAATGTGCTGGAGAATAGAATTAATTAAAGACGGAGTACAGAGATTTTTTGTTCAAAAATTGAAATAATAAATACTTTTTAAGTTAAATAATTTATTGTTTTATTTTAATTCAGGTACATAATTTTTATTAATTCAGTGCTAATTCCCCGCTCTATTTTCCCGACATGTTTATTGGCTATTACAAAATACTATTAATTTGCTATTAATACTGTAATGTTTATTTAGAATTTATTATAACGTAGTCCTGAAGTGAGTATTTACTACTTCCAAAAACTTCAAATTGCGGTTCATCATTAAAATCTATGGCGTCATCATTTTGTTCGTAGACTTGTATATTTGGTAACGGTGTTGATGCAGCTCTTAAAGTTGAACTGTCCGAGAAGAAACTTATAGATGATGCGGAAGGTGATGGTGTCAAAAACTTATTTTTGGTTAAATTTTCATTCAAATTTAGACAAGAGTTAATATTCAACTTGTCCATTTTTCCATAGAAAATTACTTCTGAAATTAATTTTTCGGCAATAATCCTTTGGTTTTTTGACATATCTTGCAATTGATACCCTGTTGAAATTCCATACGCCTCCAAAGGGTTGTCTGGTTCAGTAATCATTTTTTGCGCTGCGTCTATCAACATTTCTTGTTTCTTACTTACCGTAAGCCTTCTTTTAATTGGCCGCGCTTGAGTTTGAGTTTTTATTTCCGTTACCTGCAACGTATAATTAACAATCAAAACCTGTGATTTATTTGCGAAATATATAATTCCATATAAAAATGTGTATGTACTTACTTTATCCTCATCATCGGATGTTAATGTGTCAACCCCTGCTCTGTTTGATGAATCATTTTCATTCAGAAATGTCAGGTATTCGTATTACCACAGTGTAGGCACATAAACTTCATCGGCTCCTGCCCCCGTACTTTTGCTTTCTAGTAACTAAATTCAATAGAACAATGACGATAGTTAGGATATGTAAATTAACAAATACACAATTAAATTATAATTATTATTTATTAATGTGCTTACTTTTCTTCGTTCTCTTTTATATGAAGCCCTCATATTTTCAATTTTCTTTTTAACCGTATTTACGTCAGCAGTACTATCTATTGTAGATAATTTATCCTTTAATATTCCCAAAGCTTGGTTTCGGGCATCGCGATTGCTATGTTGTTTGCAGGCAGAATCCCACAAACACCTATATTGGCGATATAATTGCAGAAATTCGATACACACTTCGCGTTCATTTAAAACACGTTCATTTATTTGTGAGGCCATTATATATTGTATTTTATGTTTTTATTCAAATTTAAGAGAAAAAAATATTTTTCATTAATTAATTTATTCATTAATTAATTTATTCATTAATTAATATAATTATTATTATATTTACTAATTAATTAATTTATATTATAAAAATAATATATTTTATTAATTTATACGAAAAATACAGAGCACGCATCGTACACTATGATTTATTATTTTTAGCCAACTATCCATTTTGACACTTTCATATACCCAGCAAGCAATATGTTTTAACCAACCATCCAACAATACTACACACGACCTGATTTGGTCAGGCGGTTGGATGGTTGGATGACGGTTGGATGGATTTTCCACCCGACATCACCGGACAGAAAAATTGTCGTACGACAAAGCTACACACGACCTGATTTTACTTCTGATCTGATCAAATCAGCCCGACCGCCTGACCAAATCAGGTCGTGTGTAGGCGCTTTAACATTTGGTAGTAAATAGTTTTTGCCTTTTCAATATCGTAGCTTCCCGTAATCATGTCGTCGACATAAAAATCGCGTTTTGTAATCGTCAGCAAGCTGATGTAATGTACGTACAGCTAAGAATGGGGCACTCAATGTACCATATGTGAGTGTTAGCAACCGGTAATGTTCTATGTCTTGATTAATATCATTTCTCCAAACCACTCTTTGATAATTAGAGTCATCGGGATGAATAAGTACCTGTCTGTATACATTTTCTCTATGTCGGCCACAATTGCAATATTTGAGTTACGAAATCGACGCATAATTGATGCTAGATCGTCTTGGATCGTTGGGCCATATTTCAAAATATCGTTGAGAGAAAATGCACGACATGAATTACATGATCCATCATAAACCACTCTAAGCTTAGTGGTAGCGAATGGATACCAATGGAAAAGTCGTGCAGCCCTTTTGGAGTATCCTGCCTTTGATTGCCCAAGTGTATTAATGATATATGTGGCAGCTGTTCTCTGCAAGCCCATCATCCGTTGCACAGCATTTTCAGATATAAACGTGGATTGTGAACCACTGTCCAAGAGTGCCCTGACTATCTGTGCATGTGACTATGTCTATCAGCAACCAACACGGTGATCGTAGATAATAAAGTTTTCATTGGTAACGAACTACTAAAATAAGTTAAACATGGTGTATTTGACTGAACCGCTGTTATGTGGTTCGGTTATATATGTGGTTCGGAATTAGGTGTCCTGATCGAGTCTGACTTAACGGCTGAATTACTGCTGCTGGTGGCTTATGCATTCGGTAATTGACTACGCGATCTCTCTTAATCGCCCTAATATTACAATTTAATGGGATACGTATATTTCTGGAACCCTGTGGCCTGGAATAAATGGACGTATTGAACGGAAAGGGCACATTACCCGGTTCCTGATGTACCATTATAGCATGGTAGTATTACTATGAAGTATGTAGCATTCATAATAATTCGTAAGAGCCATAAAAGCAATGTAACACCCGTCAATGAAGACGGTTATAATGGCATGTTACCCTTTTAATTCCCTTCGATTGGTGCAACTGCTCACACAGCCAACGAAACAATCAACGTTTTGAATGGGGTACGGCAGATCCAACCACCCGCAGTCATTTGAACGTAATAGTATTCCGTTATTAATCGAAAGGTGTACTCTTCAAGATAAGCTACTAAATATATAGTATACCATGTCTGCAGGTCCGTATAAAGTACTCCCGCACAGTTTTTGTTTAAACGTAACTTCCCTAGTGAAAATTAAGCAAGCAGTACTCGATTTATTTTTACTTCGTACATTTGTTGTAAAATCGATCTGCATTCTGTGATACTTTTCAAGAAAAATTGGTTATATGGGTTACGGTCTGCAAATGTGCTTTTCCAATATAATTTAAAAGTCTAACATACAAAATGAAAAATGTGACCTCAACCTAAACATACAACAAATATTTTGGATCAGTGCCAGACATCCTGGTTTTGCATGAAATTAATAAAAAAAAAAATGTATTTTTGTACATCGGATAAAAGATTTTATTTTATCTTACCGCGGGGTTACGGTTTAGTCTTATAATTTTTATTAAAGCGTCTTAAAGCTGCATATTTGTGTTTGATGTTACAAAAAAAAATTATTTTTTATACCATCGTCTTATAAACCGATATAAAACCAACACTCGTGCGGTGTTCTTTATAATTACATGAGTTATGAAAAACCGCATTCCTAAAATTCCACCAACACCGCAAACAATTCAATTTTTTTTTGTTATACTCTTAAGTATTTTTATTATTATGATTATAGCATTATTTCTAAGTTTAAATTAAGCTTTTACGGTGAATCATATTTAAGGCAACAACAACAACAGATTAAACAAAATAAAATCCATATTAAGTCTTAAAGCTTTTTTATGATAAACAATTAAAGTCGTAAATTTATAGCGCAACATTTGGAATTTCGAGAAAATGTTGAGCACCCGCGTCGCAATAAAATTTATTGCTTCAGGATGTGTTTGTCCAACACTCCGAACACCACATACGTGTAGGCACGTTTTTGGGTATTTGCGGTGACCCGTATGCAATAAACAATAAATTTTTGTTAGGCACGAACACACCCCACACCACCAACATATCGGAATTGTTATTTTCATTGCAATAATATAAATCATAACACCTGAAAAATATTTATAGAACTTGGTTAGAAAACACCAATTACGTGAAAATCACTAAATCGAAAAAAGCTCTAACCTATATACCAACCTATCATCAAAATATTTATAAAATTTCAAATCAAAATAAATAAATAAATCCAATTTTTCATCAAAGATTTATATCTTTTTGGGAAAATTATGACTTTTTTGACTTCGACTTCTTCTTTTTTGGTATACCGGTACACACACACAAACACATAGTCTCTACATCATCATTTTTCGAAAAAAAAAAAAAAAATGGGAAAAATCTCATATTTTATTTGGGCCAAATAAACATAAATTAATTTATGACACATTTATGATTATATTTCGATCTCACATATAAATACGGAGCGCGCACCACAGTGTATGATGGGCAAAGTGGTTGGGGAACAAAAAAAAATCGAAAACGAGGCAAAAACTTTTGATTAAAATTCAAAGTAAAAATAAAAAATTTTTTCCCAACCGGATAAAGTGTTTTCTCTGCATTTTATCATTTTCCTTTTGCGTCACTTCGATAATGATGTCTTATATACGACACGACATTATTTATGTTTGTGTTTATCTTTTTTTATGTTTACGACGACGATGAGAGTGGCAGAAAAATATATGGATAACACTTACAGTTTAAGGAAGTTGAAGAGGTACTTAAAGTTTCTATAAAGGTATACCTATATAGGCATGTAGTGTCGCAGGAAGGTTTATCGTAATGATCATAATTAATGATACAATTAAAACGAAATGAGTTAATCAATAAATTAGTTTGGGCACATCAAATTTGGCTGACTAATTGACAATCATTAAGGATTTATCATAATTGAACTTATGTTTGGAAAGGGGTGTGGAATTTTTGATTAATTGACTGCGGTGGTGTTATACAGCGTTACGGCAAATTAGTTCTGTTTATGACTTTAGTATAAAATTAACTTTGATATTTGTACCAAAAACTTATAATCGCCTAGTTACACTTAAGTTGTTTTTCCGTGTGTACTGTTTTGTAAACCATTAATACACGTTCTGCAACATATCTAAATCTTGTTTAAATCAGAGAAAAAAAAGTTATCACCAAAAACCTATTTCGCTTAAGTGATTGATAATTACCACCAACCATTTACGGATTCCATTAGTAGCGTAAAATCTAGTGTTGCCGCGCAACATGGGCAACATTTATCACAACAAAAAATATCCAGCCTGAAAATTACACAACAGATAATTTTACAATTAAACACAATTTTTTATGTATAAAAACTCACTGAAACTGAAATCTTTAGGGCCAGCGTGCGAAACCCTTGATCCATGGATTTTGCATTTACTCCTCAACAAGTCAGATGATCAAACAAGAGAGCAGTTCGCATTGCATTCAGTCTCCATGGAGGTGCCAAGTGTGGACGATATATTAAAATTTCTGCATCAAAGAAGTTATGCTTTAGAAGGCTGTAATATAAGGAGGAAGCCAACTTAAAACTTTGTTAACGTATCACACGTATCGCACATAGATCACGAATAAATTGCAACAAACCACATCCAATTCATAAGCGATTTAAATTACTACAATGTGATGTCGAATTGCACAAAAAATTCATCAATGATCACAATTTGTGCACTTATTGTTTAAGAAAGGGACATGCTGTAGCAGATTGCTCATCGATAAACACGTTATTTAAGTACCGGACAAAACACTACACCATATTGTATGTTACCAACAGCGATTCAGTTCATATCTAAAAGTTAGCATCTAAAGATACTAAATCAGAGTCGATCAGCCCTGGTCAACTAATAATCTCAGAGGTTCAAAATTATACCACCGCCAAGGCTACACCCGTTTCCGCAGGAAATATTTGAGACCGATTAGCATAAAACTAACTTCGAGATATAATGCAAACCACTTTGTTATCGTAGATGAATTAATATTAAATAATCTAACTAGTTAGATTATTTAATATTAATTCATCTACGATTAGCAATAGCTATCCATGAGGTATACAAATGCAACTTAAACGAATTTTGTCTAGCTGATCCTAATTTTTACGAGAAAAATCCAATCGACATGATTCGGCAGGGTATCGACAATTTCTACGACATTGTACACGAGAGGCGAGTATTGTTGAAACCATACCTACATTTTCTTGATAGTTTATTCGGATGGGTAATTGCCTGTTACGTTGATCACAAAATGAATTCCATAACTAAGTGCTTCAAGAAGTTTATCAATTGCTGCGAAGATTTTGGGAAGTGGAGGAGATATCAACCAATATAATCTCAAAAGACGATAAATGTGAGGAACATTTCTCCAGGACACAACAATTCGTCAATGGTCGTAATTTGGTAGAACTCCCTCTAAATTAGAATTTTAAACAGTTGGGTGGCAGTTTGAAAGCAGCAATAAGAGGAAGACAGAGTGTACTATTTACCACACCATGCTGTATATAAAGTAAGCGCTATATCAAAAAAACTCCGCGGATAGTTTTTCATGGTTCATGTAGGTCAAGTTCCGGGTTATCTTTAAACGATGTACTGATGACTAGCCCAACTATTCAGAACGACCTGTTTTCAATATTGAAGAATATCTAGCCATCAGGTGTTTACATCAATTAGCGAAAGACAGTCAATTATCCTCCAAACTAGCAAGTACAACGAAATCAGACTTTTACGTTGATGATTTGTTGTCAGGTTGCGAAACGATTGAAGAAACTGTTGCAACGTACACTAATTTGTCTAATATATTGTCGAAAACTGGCTTCCAGTTACGACAATGGAGTTCATACAATCCTGAGTTGTTGCGTCAAATAACAATAAAGAAACAAGGAACGGATTCCAATTTCAATTATTCAGGCTCCTGAGATGTACGTCAAAACTTTGGGAATTTGCTGGTTGACGAAAGAGGATGCTTTCAACTTTAGTGTACCTGCGTTACACTCTGAACTATCATCAAACCGGAAGCTGTTGTCAGAGTGTGGTAAAATATTTGATCCGCTTGGGTTGCTGGCTCCAGTAACAATTACAGTAGGATGGGATGATCCGCTGCCAGCCGACATTAACAAGACGTGGTGCGCCGCAAGAAATGACCTTATATGTCTCAAAGGTATCCGAATACCACAATTATTAAGAATGCAGTGAACGCATAGTATTGAGTTTCATATAGCTTTTGTGATGCGTCCGAAAAGGCATATTCAGCTGTAGTATACGCAAGATCAACCACCATCAACGGCGACAGCTTGCTCCAATTAATGGTTGCAAAACTAAGGTTTCACCGCTAAGGCAACTATCGTCGCTTAGATGTGCGGAGCTGTACTTCTAACAAAACTTCTCAGCAAAGTTGCAGCAATTTTAGAAGCACCACTAGGCTTCCTATATGTTTGGACGGACTCTAATGTTGTATTAGCGTGGCTTGTAGCGGTTACAATATTGCAAACAAATATTCTAATCGCAGACATTGCAAACTTAACACCTCGCAAACTCATCGCTAACTCATCATCACTCTGTACGTCTAAACAGAGTAAATGCATCATCAGATGCATATATACATACATGCAAGACGAAAACAGCACGATGAGCATTCCAAACGAAAGAAAAAACCAACACGACGAAGATGAAACCAAAGCAAAACGAACAAAATTTATTTGATAAAATAAATTTTCTTGTTCATGCAGTTCGTCTTCAACCACAGCCGCGCTAGCAACACGCTGCACCAGCAGCACAACAACTATCGATCGTCGAACACTACGATCCCACACAACACCGCCATTGCATAAGGCGGATTTTAATTAATAAAATTAAATTAAAACTTAATTTAATTAAACCAAATAAATATTAAAATAAATAATTTAAATATAATAAATAATATTTAATTAAAAATAACTTTTACAGTGGTGACCCCGATGCCGGTTCTTATCGGTTTATAATAAATAATAAATTAAAAAATAATAATTATACGTGCGTAAAATAATGGTCTAATATAAAGTGTGAAAAAGTGTAGTGTAAATATTTTTTTTTGTGTGTGAGCGCAACCTTAACCGCCACACCATCATGGGTGACAGTAAATCTATGGCGAGCAAATTAAAGCCGCCACACGCACGCAACAACAAAATATGGGCAAATTTGCCCCACAATGGCGATAACGACAATATCGAGCTGGTTTGCGTTAAAATCAACACGGGTTATACGAATAAACACATTTATATTCTGTGTTGCTATATACGCCCTAATAGTCATGCGGACACCTACCAGCTTCTCGTAGATGCTGTTGATTTCCTTTTTGATAATACTGCTATTTTAGATGACCTTTTCGTCGTCGGTGATTTTAACCTCCCGGAGCTTATTTGGACACAATCCGAGGACAATACCCATTACGTTGCTGAGAATGCACGATCTGCAATTGAGATTTTGATTACTGATAATTTTTCTAATTCCGGTTTGATGCAGATCAGTACCATCAAGAATAATCTCAACAGGCAACTTGACTTAGTATTATCTTCCGACATAAATAATTGCTCTGTACAATTGACTTGTATCATCCGCCTCTTTTAATTACATTTTCCAGTGAACTATGTAGAGTTAACGATAACTGCGAAACTTCACCCAGTTTTAATTTCCGTAAAGCCGATTTTAAGAAGCTCAATGAATTATTAGCTAGTGTCGATTTTAACATCATTCTCGATAATAATCACAACCTGGAAACCCAAACTCTCAATTTTTATGCCGCGATAGTTGAATGCTTTCAACAGTCCATTCCTTATACAGTACGAAGACACAAACGGATAGTTCCACCCTGGTATAACAGCGAATTGCGATCACTGCGTAATCAAAGAAACAAAAACTGGAAAAAAATTTTAAAGACGAGATTGGACTCGGATTACTTAAATTACGTGAACGTTTACAATGCATTTTCGATCATGTCTCATGAACTTTATAATGGTTACATCAGTAGGCAGTCAGAAATAATTGTTGACCCAAAGCGCTTTTGGCAATTCGTGAACTATAAGAAGAAATCAGATGGATATCCTTCCACGATGAAATTCGGCGATCATAGCTCTGATGACCCCAAAACCATTGCTGGCTTTTTCGCAAATTTTTTTAATAGCGCCCTCTCCAATAACGATATCGAGCCTGATGCGGCTTACTTCAGTTACATAAATAACTGCGCTCTAGCGTCTTCGGTCTCTATTCAAATCGATCTTCAAACTGTGGTAAGGGGCATCAACAAGCTAAAAGATGATTTCTCCGCGGGCCCTGATGGATTGCCTTCTATAGTTTTAAAAAACTGTGTTAGTAGCTTAGCACAGCCGCTTACAACGCTGTTCCAAAAGTCGATCTCCTACGGGATATTCCCATCAATATGGAAAGACTCCTTTATATAATATGTCAAGATCGCCATGTAACCGGCTAGAACCCAACGTATGTTTAATCATATGTCGAACGCAATTTTTGTTTAATCGTTTTCTTTAATAGATAGAAAGTTTTATATGTGTTGGTGACTTATTACGCATTGTAAAAACCATTAACTAACCTATAAAACAACCACTGTCAAAAATTAAATTAGTTCAGTGTATTAATTGAGGTACTAAACACGTTGAAAAATGTATCCGCGAAGGTAAGTTACAAATTTAATGATTATTAATTATATAAAGATGATTTTTTTAAATGTTTGGTGATTTAGTTTAATGATAAATGTGTATTCTTTCAATTAATGTAAACATTAGTTTATTGTGTATTTTAGTATAATAATTAATAAGCTTATTATATCAGTGTATGATGAATCATACATTGGGCTGTTGTAATATTTCACAAATAAGTGAAACTTTATTATAAATGTGCCCAGCGTATGTTATAAAATACAGTTTTGTGATCGTTTTTTTAGATTTAATTGCGAGCGCGATACCGAAAAACTTCTGAAATATTTTGAAGAGTCAACTGACATTGATTTAGAATCTGTAAATCTATAAAATGTTGAAAACTTCGAAGTTGTATTAGTACCACCAAATGATGTTGGTGACAGCGATAAAGATGATGCCAACAGTGATGATGAATTTAGCGAGAAGTTTGAATCTTTAGGGAAAAAAATTCTGGCGGGTAAGGGCGAGCTTCATGTGACAGTCGAAGGTGAAAATTACGAATTGCCAGATATTTTGCCTTTATGCTTTAACGAAAATGTGCAAGACTAAATGACTGAACTTGAACCAGTAGCATCTCTTGTAAGTGAAACGGAACCACAGCTTGAAAACCGTACCAAAATATCTAAACGAAGAAAAATTAGGAACTGGACGGAGGAAACGCTCGCTTCACCACTTGGGCCGACGAATATAAACTGTGACTCTCGCCCAGCAATTGTCGAACAGTTTATAAACCAAGATCTACAGCCCGTGCAGTTATTTAAAATGATTTTTACTGAACAATTTTTTAATCAAATTTGTGCACAAACCATAAAATATGCTAATTTAAAAGGCGAAATGAATTTTACTGTCTCGACAGATGATATGTACAAATTCATTGCAATATTGTTAATCTCAGGATATTCCAAACTGCCATCAAAGCGAATGTACTGGGAGCAACAAGAAGACGCATTTAACTTCCTAGTTACAAACGCAATGTCTCGAAATAAATTTGAAAGGATTTTACGATTTATTCATTTTAATGATAATTCAAATATTGATCCAAAGGACAAGTTTTATAAAATTAGACCATTAATCAGCCATTTTAATGAAAATTTTTTGGAGCTTGGCCAACCTTTATGTGCAAACTATTCAATTGATGAAGCCATGGAACCATATTTTGGCAGAATCACTATGAAACAGCTTATCAGTGTAATCAGGCAAGCCAATTCGCTTTGGATTCAAGTTGTGGTGCATTACATCGAGCAATGGATATATCTTAAAATTCATACCATACACCGATGAAGATAAAATAAATTTATGAAATTATATTTCAATTTCTTACTTTCTTTTATTATAAGGTAAAACCGAGCGCGCCGACGGGATACCATTGGGGCAACATTTTATTGGTAAAATAAAAATTAAAATGGCATTTGGCGAATTTTAAAAATATTTGAATAAATTTTTTTTAGTGGTGATAAAATAGTTTGGGATAAGTTTTCTAACACATCACTAACATAAACCGGAAGACTTACATTATAATAAATTTAATATCTCGAGAATTATTAGGTTAGTTCTGTATGATTTTCTGAAAGGTTCAGATTACAACTTTCAAACTAGTAAACCATTTAAAAAGCTAATGGGACTCACGTGGTCCAATAAATAACCAAGAAGAACTAAGAAGAACTTGTATTGAATTGTATCACAATTTTATTTATAAAAATAATAATTAAATTAGTTAATTGCAATGAGTACCGAACTAAGTGCCGAACTAAGTTCCGAACTAAGTGCCGAACTAAGTGCCGTACCATGTACGGAACTAAGTGCCGAACTAAGTTCCGCAGTAAGTGCAGAACTAAGTGCCGAACTAAGTGCCGTACCATGTGCGGAACTAAGTGCCGAACTAAGTTCCGAACTAAGTGCCGAACTAAGTGCCGAAGTAAGTGCGGAACTAAGTGCCGAAGTAGTACCGCAATTAGTACTAACTAAGTGCCGTAACTACGTGCCGCACTAAGTTCCGAACTAAGTGCCAAAATTAGTGCCGAAGTAAGTGCCGACAATGAGAACGGTATTACAATAATCCGATGGAAAGATAACAACCAAGTTTTAATTGCATAAATTCCGCTGACGATGCATTGAATTACTTCCCTTTATTCGATCGATCATAATTGCTGCCGAAGTAAGTGCGGAACTAAGTGCCGAACTAAGTTCCGAACTAAGTGCCGAACTAAGTGCCGTATATATATGCCGTAATTATATTTTATGTTCCTAAATTAGTACTTGAAGTACAATGTTAATTATGTACCTGAATTGTATCACAATTTTATTTACAAAAATAACAATTAAATTAGTTAATTACTTGAATTACTCAATGGGTTTTATTTTATCGACGTCTGCCCAATGTATGATATAACATACGTGCTCCAGACCTTTCCCCACTCATCTAAATTAATCCTTTCACTCGATCATAGTTTGGGTTCTGGCCGGGTAATATGTCATGTAATATATAAAAATCGCCATATAATAGATTTGGTTTTAGTGTAATGAAGTTTGAATTGCTAGAGATATTTATATGTGGAGAAGAGTGGCCTGCGCTTCTGAAGCTGTTAACAATAAGTTAACGCATCAACTAAAGCAGCGTATTTGGCCCTCACCGTGCTCCTTACCTTATTGTTGCAACTTTTACATGCAACTTCTGTTTTCAGTAAGGCGGTAAAATTGAGAGATAATTGATTGCGAGGTTAAACTCAGCTTGTACAATTTATTTCTGATTTTCTTTTACAAATTTTGGTCTTTATATACCAAATTATACAGCTAATCATACACAAAATATTTAATTAGTTTATTGCCTATTCTGCATAAAGAATACGTTCAACTTCGATTTATAATTTTACTTTACTCATCAATTTTCATCATTTAATTATTTTGAAATACGATAAAAATATATAACGCATTCTTTATGTATGAATGGTAATGAACTTCACAATTTGTTTATGTTTACATTTTTGTTACTACGATATTTACTATATTTTACGATATAAGTGTATGCATTTACAAACGAATGGAATGTAATGTTATCTCATTACATTTATAACGGGTGATTTTTTAAGAGCTTGAGAACTTTTTTTTAAAAAAAAACGCATAAAATTTGCAAAATCTCATCTGTTCTTTATTTGAAACGTTAGATTGGTCCATGACATTTACTTTTTGAAGATAATTTTATTTAAATGTTGACCGCGGCTGCGTCTTAGGTGGTCCATTCGGAAAGTCCAATTTTGGGCAACTTTTTCGAGCATTTCGGCCGGAATAGCCCGAATTTCTTCGGAAATGTTGTCTTCCAAAACTGGAATAGTTGCTGGCTTATTTCTGTAGACTTTAGACTTGACGTAGCTCCACAAAAAATAGTCTAAAGGCGTCAAATCGCATGATCTTGGTGGCCAACTTACCGGGCCATTTCTTGAGATGAATTGTTCTCCGAAGTTTTCCCTCAAAATGGCCATAGAATCGCGAGCTGTGTGGCATGTAGCGCCATCTTGTTGAAACCACATGTCAACTAAGTTCAGTTCTTCCATTTTTGGCAACAAAAAGTTTGTTAGCATCGAACGATAGCGATCGCCATTCACCGTAACGTTGCGTCCAACAGCATCTTTGAAAAAATACGGTCCAATGATTCCACCAGCGTACAAACCACACCAAACAGTGCATTTTTCGGGATGCATGGGTAGTTCTTGAACGGCTTCTGGTTGCTCTTCACTCCAAATGCGGCAATTTTGCTTATTTACGTAGCCATTCAACCAGAAATGAGCCTCATCGCTGAACAAAATTTGTCGATAAAAAAGCGGATTTTCTGCCAACTTTTCTAGGGCCCATTCACTGAAAATTCGACGTTGTGGCAGATCGTTCGGCTTCAGTTCTTGCAGGAGCTGTATTTTATACGGTTTTACACCAAGATCTTTGCGTAAAATCTTCCATGTCGTCGAATAACACAAACCCAATTGCTGCGAACGGCGACGAATCGACATTTCACGGTCTTCAGCAACACTCTCAGAAACAGACGCAATATTCTCTTCTGTACGCACTGTACGCATTCGTGTGGTTGGTTTAATGTCCAATAAAGTAAACTGAGTGCGAAACTTGGTCACAATCGCATTAATTGTTTGCTCACTTGGTCGATTATGTAGACCATAAATCGGACGTAAATCGCGAAACACTTTTCGAACCGAACACTGATTTTTGTAATATAATTCAATTATTTGCAAGCGTTGCTCGTTAGTAAGTCTATTCATTATGAAATGTCAAAGCATACTGAGCATCTTTCTCTTTGACACCTTGTCTGAAATCCCGCGTGATCTGTCAAATACTAATGCATGAAAATCCTAACCACAAAAAAATCACCCTTTAGTTCCAATCCATAAAAAGGGATGTAAATTAGATGTCTCTAACTATAGGTATATAGGCCAATTGCGAAACTGTCCTGCATCCCCAAGTTATTCGAGAATATTGTGTACGATTCTCTTTACTTCCAATGTAAAACATTGTTTTCAATGAATCAGCATGGCTTCCTTAGAGGACGATCTACCACAACCAATCTAACTGTTTTTGCTTCCGACACTTTGAACGTCATGGAAGTTGGAAAGGAAGTTGATGTTATTACCACGGATTTCAGCACGGCGTTTGATAGGGTTTCCTATAGGATTATTTTGTTTAAACTCAGGGCTCTCGGTTTCGGACCTCAATTCTTACTATGGGTGGACTCTTATCTGAGGAATCGTAGTTACCAGGTGATCTTTAGGTCATCCATATCTGCTCCTTTTAAAACTACTTCCGGGGTACCGCAAGGCAGTGATCTTGGGCCTATTTTTTTCATTTTATCAATTAACGATGTCGATTTCATTATCAAAAACTCGTCAATTTCCATTTATGCGGACGATATGAAAATTTACAGGCAAATTTCAAGTTCCATCGATGTTAACTTATTGCAGAACGATCTCAATAACTTCTCAACTTGGTGTACTAAAAATAATCTTGGACTGAATGTGAGTAAATGCCAATTCATAACATATTCAAGAAAACGCGCAAATTCCATTAGTCGAGAGTATACCATCAACAGCGCTGTTGTTGTAAACGTTTTAACCATACGGGACTTAGGGGTAGTTTGTGACCACGAACTTAACTTTAGGGATCACATCGATTTTATTGTCAACAGAGCAAACTCATCGCTTGGATTTGTGAAACGTTGGCCTAAAGAATTTTTGAACCCTTATGTTACGAGGGCTCTATATATGACATTTGTTCGACCACTGCTCGAGTATGCCAGTCTGGTTTGGTCCCCATACCATGGAGTACACATACGCAGAATTGAATCGGTTCAACGTAGATTTTTTCGCTTTGCTCTGCGTGGACTACCTTGGGTGGACGTTTATAATTTGCCTCCTTATCTCGACCGCCTGGAGCTTATTGGCTTGAAGCCACTAAGTAAGCGACGATCTGTTGCCGACATCGTTTTCATACATCAACTCCTATCTGGCGGTGTAGATTATTCAGCTCTGCTCGATAAGGTAAATCTTAATGTAAATGCTCGCGGTTTGAGAACGACACCAGCTTTTAGAATTGCCCCTCACAGAACGACCTACGGCCAGAACGAGCCTATGACAAGAATGCTGCGTGAGACTAATAAATATTTCGAACTTTTCGACTACCACATTAGCAAAGTCGCTATTAAGAGATTACTGTTTTCCACCGATCGATAAGGCAATTTTTATTTTATTTTATTTTATTTTTAGATTAATTTTATTTCTTTTATCTATTTGACTTAAATACTCTATCGAGTATTTATAATTTCTAACATTTGCTTTTTTTATTTTTATTTGGGTCTCTTTTAATTTTATTTTTGCTTAACTTTGTTTTTAATTTTTTTATTTTTTATTTTTATTTTTTTTATTTTCTCTATTTTCCGCTTTTTTCCCCAGTTTTAAATTTGCTTGCTCTAAGCAAATCAGCGGTTGGTCTCTCCTTTTTTGCGGCGGGGTATCATTCTCCTAAATTCAGATATAAATAGATTCATCCATTTCAATTTCCTAACCATAGCTCTTTAAACACATTTTTTATTTCGATTAATTGTTAATAATTTTATTTTTCTCGTTTTCTTTTTTTTTAATTTTTAATTTAGTAGAATGATATCCTTGTTCATAATTTCCCCGGAATTATATTCAAAAAATAATAATAATATTGATGGTGACTCCCCGCGTGCGGTCAGGGAGGGGAGATTGGTCGTTGGGAATTATTATTATTATTATTATAGCGCCCCACGTGGGAGCCGTACAACGGCAACAACTACAGCACCTGCAACAGCATAGATCAAAACAACAACAGCGCGACCACTCCAATAACAACAACACCGGCAACCGCAACGGCGGCAACAACAACAACGGTCAATAAAAATAAATTTTTATTTTTATTGACTTTTGTTGTTGTTGTAAATAAATTATAATTTTTTAGTTGTTTTATTCTATTAGGCATGCAAATTCATGACTCATCCCTTAGAGGCACGCACGTTCTTTCTGTGAACTACACCAACTTGTTCACATTCTTTTTCGTCTAGCGTCGCCATCGATCATGCAATTGAACATCACCACCATATCTACTTTCGTTTTCTTGCGTGGATCATGCAACTTTCATGATCCACATCCAGCGACGCGCATGGTGCTGTGAACACCACAACCATGACAATTGTCGCTCTCCTCTTGCATGGATCATGCAACAACCATGATCCATGAGTTAGCATCAACAACACCCATCTTCACAGTGACCACAATTCTCCATCTTGTTTAAGACACCTTCCAGTTTCTTGACATGCACAATCCTGCCGTTATTTTCATTCGACTGGCTAACCAATACCGAAAGATTAGATGTCGCAACCGACAAATATCCTTCGGTATTTCAACATTCAAGAACGAGCCACGATCAACACTTGAAAATACTGGGAAACAACTATTCTCGATCGGCTTTCTCTTGCAATCCGAAAACTACACTTTTAATTTCGGAGTATCGGTCAACTCACCGACCGATTAGGCACACAATTCGCAGCTTTTCACTAAGCTTACGCACATATTAAGCTCACATTGAATAAGAATTACTGCTTAACACCCTTATTGTGATTGTCGCACCAACATCGATATGATGTCGATTCACAAAATCGCGATTGTGAATGTCGATATCAACCGTCATTTGTCTATCATTCTGTCATTTTTTTGTCGATGCCATTTTTACTTACATATTTTCTAAAAATGTGTAAAAATATGTGTTCATATTTTCTAAAAATGTAAGTATAATAAATATTAAAATATTAAAACAAATTAGGGTTTTTAAACCATGAAAATTCTTATATATTTACACATTTGTTAGGCTTAAAATAACAAACATAAGCCAGTTCGTGTGCCTTGCACGTTTAAGTAAAGAAAATCTAGACAACGCTAGAGGAATAACTAAACCGGGATGTGATTATAGAGTTGAGGTGAAACAAAAATGGGAATTGTTTGCAATAGAAATGAACAGTTTGGGGCCACCAAAACGAGATGAAGATGGATGGCTAAAAGTTAGTTCATCGGGTAACAAGCACGATATTCAGAATTATTAGGTATGATTGACAACTGTTTTAAATTCGTTCAGTTTTGCGCATGACGTCATTCGGTGACATAAAATATCAGTATTCATAATGTTTTGAAAAATGATTTAAACACGTCTTTTTTAAAATTAATTTAATTAGTTTTCATGTATGAAATTGATACTGGTATAATTGATTGATTGATTGATTAGAATGTACGGCCAAGACTAAGCAAGGATCCCGGATACGCCGGGCCTACCGTACACCCCTTTTACATATAACAAGATGGAGGGATAGGAAAGGTTGTTAGGTATGATAGACTTGACCCGGTTACAGACACCTAAGTAGTCAATAGTTAGTAAAGCACAAGACGGCACAATTATTTTTGTTTTTCGGGATATAAATAATCAGCAATCAACATCCTAAAAAGTTATTGATTGATTAGTAAATTTCCTGAAATAAAATTTCATTATTATGAGGGATTCAATTTTATTTAATACCATTTCCTCCGCCATCCCGTCCCAAAAAAAAGAAAAAAAAAAGAAAAGAAAAAAAATGAAGCAGTCAATGTCGCGACGCCGGGCCCGCCACACCTCTTTATTATAGCATCTTAAAAAATTGATAATTAATAATGTTGGCATCTTAATGGTAAATTTCCTGAAATAAAATGTCATTATTATGCGTTTAGATTCCTTATTTTGTACGATATAATTAAATTATTCTTGAATAGAATAAATGTAATGTAATGATTATTATAACTAAATTAATTATAATTTGATTATCGTAAAATAAATAAAATAAAACAAATCGAATCCAAAGATTGTAGTATCAAACGGATGGATCCCCTCTTCAACCGATAACCTTACCATCCCTAATAAGCCAATATGTTTATTAATAACAATAAAAATGAAACAAAGACATCTGTTTTCAAAAATAGCTAATCTGAATCTATAAAGTAATATATAAATAATGAATGTGTCACAGGTTAAGAATCTCCAATACCTAAACAAATTAACACATTATAATTTATTCCCAATCAGAATTAAATAAAACTATTAAGCCAATCAGGAATCTGTAAGATGACAGAATTAGTAATAAGTAGCTATAAGCAAATAATCTAATTAAAGAAGTGCCATGATCCCAAAAATACAAAAAAAAAAAAAAAAAAAAAAAAAAAAAAAATCATCTATGTATCAATATTTGTCTGATGAAATTGATACTGGTATAAGTGACAAAATTATTATAAAGTATTGAACATACAAATTTTTATTTAATTTTAAGTATCGATAATGTACTTAGCGTAAAATAAATCATAAATGCATTCAGCTTTTAAAGTTTACATGTCGGGCGAATGCCCATATTTAATTGTAGTAAAACACTGCCAACTACAAAATTGTATTCGCAGCAACGTAAGTTATATGGTTGTGTTAATTGGAGATGTTATTTATATAAAATAAAAAAAATAAAAATAATAATAAAACACAAACAATACTTATAATATGAATTTAAAAGATATACTAGGGTTGATACATTACAATATGTACAATATGCCTTCATCGAGTTGAATTTATGCCTTGGATAAAACAATTTTTTAAATGTTAAAGTACATACTTTAATAATTAAAATACAATGGAAATAAAACTTAAAATTATCAAAGTATCCTTATGTTAATATTTTTTTGAATTTTTTGTTTTTATGAAAAATATTTTCTGTAATTTGTTTATTTAAAAGTCGCATTCGGAAGTACATTTTACATTTAAAAAATAATATTTTTACATCCTTGCTTAAATTAATATGTTCGGAATGGACAACTAAATTAGTTAGGAAATGTTTGCCGATTTTTATTCCATCTCCATTAACATTTAAGAAGACGTCGTTCAATTTTTTAACATCGTTCAGAAATGAGTCAGTGGGCTTGTATAGTCCGCCTTCTGATAAATGGTCTATCCAGGTATAAAATGACGAGTCGCTCAATCCTCCTGTTGGAACGCCCAGATTTTCATCTTTTAGTTTATGTGCAATAAATCCGGCTAAATGCTCCAGACCATCGCTTTCCAGTTCTGTCAAATCGTGCTCCTCCGCTTGGATGGTTTCTATCGTTGAATGGATTTCTTCGATATTAAAATCTTTAAAAATTGTTGATGTTAAAGGTATGCAGGAAGTTTGTGGTAATGATGTCAAACATCCGAAAACATTCTCTCCTGGTTCTTCGATCTGATCAACATTTGCTGACTGCGATACTATTGTTTCATTTCGGCTAAGCAGAAAATTTTGCAAACGAAATTTAAATTCAAGAGGCGTTGGATGGTCGTGGAGCCCACCAATTGACCGCATAATTCCGAAAAACAACTCTAACACGTCTTGGTTTAGCCGGTATGTTAAAAGGTATAATGATTTTTCAGGTCATCATATAGCAAAGGAAGAGCACAGATACTGACTTGAACTCCATGTTGAAAGGGCAATATTATTATTGCCGACTCTAATATTGTTCATTAAATGTCTAAATTCATTTAATATTGGATTTTGAACATTTAAGGCTAAGCCACAAGCTTTCATCCTTTCTCTTGAATCACTAGCAAAGTGCCTTGAATTGAAAACGTCGAACCAATCATTCACCTAAAATTTAATAATATGTGGCATGTTAATAATAAATTGCTAATTAAACAAAATTATAATGTGAACCTGTTTTAATAATTTTGCGCATTTATCCCAATTATCACCAACCAAATTGCTCAACCAAATCATGTAATAAATTTCCTAAATTGTCAAGCACCGTAAATGGTTAGTTGGGTACAGAAAAACCTTTTAAGAGGTTTTTTTGTATGTACGTAAAAAGAGGAGCAAGCCAAAAAATAAAAACAATATTATTAAGATTTTTAATGGTAAAAAAAAAAGATTGAAATAAAAAGCTCTAAAGCATGAATTAAAAATAAAATAAATAAAGAGTGAAAAATTAATATAAAATAAAGTGATTACATTTATTAATCAAGTGAATCGCAAAGAAAACACAAAATACTTTACCACGACACTAAAACTGGTAACCATCCGACGTGATTGTGGCCACATAGTCTATAGCCACTAATACAGTCAGCTGCAAGTGCGTCACCTTTGACCACATCTGGGAATCTGTTTCAACGGTTTCAGCGGTTTGCACAGTTTCGGCGGTTTCGGCAGTTTTCAACGGTTTCAACAATTTCGGCGGTTTTCAACAGTTTTCAACAGTTTTCAACGGTTTCAACATTTTTCAACAACCAACAAAGTTTCGGTTGGGTATATGGTTACGGCAGCCAGGTTTCAACCCCATTACTGATACCAAGAGACCGAGGTGACTCCAATTTGAACGTGTCTCTTCATCGAGGGATTTTGAACAATACGATTAAAACTGTAAGTAACTAATTAATTATTTGTGGTGCTTGATTAAATAAATTTTATTTTAAATTCAAATTTCGTTTTTTTATTCATAAAACTTTTTAAAATGTGTTTTGTTTCGGTGTTTTTTATTTTTTCGGTCCTTTTTCTTTTGTGTTCGTTTCTTTTTCGGCGCGTTGTCCAAGGTGTGAATGATCCACCGGTGGCCGTTTTATCTGCGGAATCAACTGATGAAGTGGCAGCATCGGGCAGCGGTTTTAAGGAACCAACATTTTCGTTGACAGCCTCGCAGCTAACCGGTCTTATCAACGATGCTGTCGCTAAAGCCATCGCGCAGGTAGGGCGGAATAGTACAATTCCTCTACCAGAGACATCTCAATCTCACGTTTCGTTTCCTTCTTACACCGGAACGGTTGCTCGAGTGGCATTCAAACCTCCACAACCATTACATTCACAAAACCCAGAGGTTTGGTTCGAAATACTCGAGCAACAGTTCACGGTGGCGGACATAAGAACTGAGGCAACGCGGTATGCTCATGCGGTTGCAGCTTTGGATTCACGAGCCCAAAAGGTAATGAACCTTATACGGTATTTAAGGCTGAAGTGATTCGGGTTCTCGGCGAATCGGAAAAGGCGAAGCTGAACAACCTGATGCATGGCTTAGCACTTGGAGACAGAAAGCCATCACAGTTGTTGAGCGCCATGAAATTGAACGCTGGGAACAACTTTAATGAAGCAACGCTTCGCCAATTCTGGATGAAGAGGTTGCCCCAGTCCGTTCAAATGGTGCTCACACCGTTTGAAAATGATGTCTCTCTGCCAGTCCTGGCAGAACGGGCTGACAACGTCTTCGAGACTATGACACAGTCTCAAGTGAATAGTCTAGAGACATCTGCACCTTGTTCGGTTTTTCCAAATTCTTTGTCGTCTTTAGATCAACAACTTTCGAATTTTAAAACAACATTGTTATCGGAAGTATCAGAAATTATTAATCAAAATTTTAGATCTCGTTCAAAATCAAATTCAGGAAGTCGCAGGCGTTCACGGTCAAATTCTAAATTCAATAGATCGCGACAAAATTCACCAAATTTTGGAACAAAGTATGATCCAAATTATGGTGAACCTTCGATCGAAAATAATTTTATCTGTTTTTATCATTATTATTTCGGAACTAAGGCTTACAAATGTAAGCCACTTTGCAGATATGTATCAAATAATACTTCCGGTAACAATGTTACAAAAAACTAAATGGTCATTCACAATTGGCGGGGTGTAATGACGTAACAAAAACCAGCCGACTTTTAATTTTTGAACTATTTAATCAAACGCATTTCCTAATTGATACAGGTGCAGACGTCTCAGTCTTACCCGCTCGTTTTATCAGGAACCCAAAGGTTGACCCATCATTTAGGTTGTTTGCGGCTAACGGTTCCTTGGTAAACGCGTACGGTACAAAAATTTTAAAAATAGACATTGGACTGCGCCGCGAATTCTCCTGGGAGTTTATTGTTGCTGACGTGTCGATGCCTATAATCGGCGCAGATTTTTTAAATAAAACTGGTTTACTGGTGGATATACAGGGACAGAGGCTCATTGACCCGTTAACCTTCCTGTATTCGAAAGGTAAACCTTCTACCTACAATGGTTCTACAGTATCTAGTCTTCTACAGTATCTAGAATCTATTCAGTACGGTAATTCACGGAAATATTAATATCGACGATACTAAACATAATGTAACTCACAAAATTGAGACGAACGGACCACCGATTGCATGCAAACCACGACGACTAGCACCGGACAAACTCATCATCGCGAGGACAGAATTCGAAAATATGATGAAACTCGGGATTTGCAGACCTAGTAGCAGTCCTTGGTCCAGCCCGTTACATTTAGTACCTAAAAAGAATGGAGCGTGGAGACCATGTGGAGACTTTCGGGCCCTAAACAGAGTCACAATTCCAGACAGGTACCCAATCCCACATCTCCAGGATTTTACACAACGACTCGAGGGCTGCACTATTTTCACAACAATAGACCATGTCCAGGCTTACCATCAAATTCCTATTGAACCGACTGACATTCCAAAGACAGCAATTTCGACACCTTTCGGACTTTTTGAATTTTGTAGAATGACTTTCGGTCTTATAGGATGCAGCACAGCCGTTTCAACGTCTTATGCGTTCAGTACTACGCGGACGTGACTTCTGTTTTGTATATTTGAACGATGTGCTCATTGCCTCTCGAAATTATGACGAACATCTCAAACATATAAAAATTATTTTTTCTAAATTAGAAGAACATGGACTGGTTGTAAATGTGGACAAATGCGTTTTCGCAAAAACCGAAATTATATTTTTAGATAACTTTGAACGGGTTCAAGTCATCAAGAATTTCCAACGACCACAGACTGTTAAACAACTGAAACGCTTTTTAGGTATGATAAACTTTTATCGACGCTTCATTCCAGGTGCCGCTGCTGACCAGGAATTGTTGAACGATTACCTAAAAGGCTATACCAAAAACAGTCGAGTCCCAATTCAATGGTCAACGGCGGCTATCGAAGCGTTCGATAACTGCAAAATTAAACTTACGAACGCGACTTTACTTATTCATCCATCATCATCAGCACCTCTGGCCATCATGGTTGACGCTTCCGATACTGCTCTCGGAGCGGTAGTTCAGCAGTTTGTATCCAATTCTTGGTAACCACTCGGTTTCTTTTCAGTACGTCTCAATGAAGCGCAAAAAAGATACAGTGCTTATGATCGTGAACTTCTCGCGGCATATTCGGGAATAAAACACTTTCGATATCTTCTCGAAGGTCGTACTTTTACGCTTTATACCGATCATAAGCCACTTGTCTACGCTTTTAATCAGAATCCGGAAAAAGTATCTCCTCGTCAATTTCGACACCTAGATTTCATCGGTCAATTCACAACCGATATCCAGCACATCTCTGGACTGGATAACGTTGTTGCAGATACTCTTTCACGCATTAATCAAATTTCTATTCCCGAAAGTATTGATTATGCTATCATCGCAGATGCTCAGACCAATGACGAGGAACTTCAAGAAATTTTAAGGAGTAACTCTGTTCTCAAATTTGAGAAATTTCCTGTTTCTTTCAATTCAAAAAAATTAATTTATTGCGATATTTCTACTACTACACCTAGGCCAATCATTCCCTTTAATTTCCGAAAACAAGTTTTCGATGCTTTTCATAACCTTTCACATCCTGGCGTCAAAGCTTCCATCAAACTTTTGACTCAGAATGTCATCTGGTCATCAATTAAAAAAGACGTTCAGAAAATGGCTCAAAATTGTGTAGCTTGCCAAAAGGGTAAAATCTCACGATATACAAAATCTCCGATTGGTAACTATAAATTAACTTCTCAACGCTTTTCGATTATTCATCTCGACATCATCGGTCCTTTGCCAGTTTCTGATGATCAGCGGTATTGCGTAACATTGATTGATAGATACACTCGCTGGTCTGAGGCGGTTCCAGTTCCAGATATAACTGCTGCAACCGTCGCTTTCGCTGTCTACTCACAGTGGATAGCTCGCTTTGGTGTGCCAGAGTTCATTGTCACGGACCAAGGCATGCAATTCGAATCACAACTTTTTCACGAACTGGCTAACTTACTTGGTTTTGAGCGCAGGAGAACAACTAGCTACAATCCCAAATGTAATGGCATGATCGAGAGATGGCATCGAGTCATCAAATCTGCTATTATGTGCTATAATCGTGCTGATTGGACTAGTGTTCTTCCTGCAATCTTACTTGGACTACGAACGACTTACAGTGACGAACTAAAAGCTACTCCAGCTGAACTGGTTTACGGATGTACAACTCGAGTTCCTGGAACATTTTTAGATGCGACGAACGAACAAATTTCACAATCAGACTTCATTACTAATTTAAGACGACACTTTGACGAAATTCGACCTGTACCGGCTTCTCGACATACTACGGACAAAATTTTTATTAGTAAAGATTTGCTGACTTGCTCGCACGTTTTCTTACGAACTGACGCAGTACGCAAATCACTGCAACCACCGTATACTGGACCGTATTTGGTTATCGACCGTACAGACAAATTTTACACTTTGGATCTAAACGGACGACACGCCAAAATTTCCATCGACCGACTCAAACCATGTTACTCGGACAATCAACAACAAACTACGGACGCACCAACTTTGCAAACTGGATTACTTGTATCGACTGACCGACCAGAACCTATTATTTCGGCTGACGGACCTAAATTATCTACCGTGGAACCGAAAGTTCGCAAACAGGTTCGTTTTGATCTCTCGTCGAGGCCTGTTTTGATTACAAGTTCGGGTCGTGAGTCCAGGACTCCAACCAGATATAGAGATTGAAGCGATAGATCTGCGATCTCTCTAGGAGGGGAGTATTGTGGCGTCCTTCACACCTTGCTCAACCAAATCATGTAATAAATTATAAATAAATTTCCTAAATTGTCAAGCACCGTAAATGGTTAGTTGGGTACAGAAAAACCTTTTAAGAGGTTTTTTTGTATGTACGTAAAAAGAGGAGCAAGCCAAAAAATAAAAACAATATTATTAAGATTTTTAATGGTGAAAAAAAAGATTGAAATAAAAAGCTCTAAAGCATGAATTAAAAATAAAATAAATAAAGAGTGAAAAATTAATATAAAATAAAGTGATTACATTTATTAATCAAGTGAATCGCAAAGAAAACACAAAATACTTTACCACGACACTAAAACATAATCCCAAAGTTCCCATCCTTGTTATTGCGTCTGATAATGTATTTGAGAACAGCTGTGTAGCCAACTTAACCTTTTGGCGTCCTGCATTTTTTACTGTGAGGTGTAGTTGTGCTAATTTATGAGCAATATTAAGCTCATAACAAGAAGTCTTTTGGAGTAGCTCGACAAGTGGTTGTTTTGTTACATTTATTCCGTCAATAATAAAACCAGAATCTATAAAATGATTTCTAATTAGTTTTATTAGATGTGGAACATCTGCAAAAACAAAAACTTTTTTGTCGTTGGCTGGATTTTTAAAGTATGGTGTTTCTACAGTAACGTTTAACTGCTTCCACAGACCTCTGTTACCACCACCCATATCAGTTACTAAGGCTACTACATGACATCCTACTGACTCAAGTTTATTTACAGCTGTCATTACCAGCCTTTTCGTCAATTGACAATCGTAGTCATAAAATATTGGTTGTTTCCAATTATTGAAAATGCCGCGTGCCATTATAACTGGGACATAATTTGATGGTGATAGAATTGTGTCATTTTTCTTGTCATATTCGTAAAGCCTTTTAATCTTCATCTCATCTGCTACTATTACGCATACCTTCTCATACTGAGTTAAGTCGTCGTTCTCGAGAAGTTTAAAAATTATACCGAGGAAACCTGGTTCGATGTTTATTTTACCAGCCCACCTTCTCAGAGTTGATTCGCCAGGTAATGGGTGGTTATTTTTTCTTAAGAAACGATATACTCGAGGCCCAGCAGCATGTAAAGCAATAGCTTTTACAATATCATTCACTTCCCATTTGAATACTTTCTTTAGGGGGTTTTTCAATTTGTTAATTTGCCCCGTGCTAAATATTTTTTGTATTTCACTATTTTCTAATTTTTGTAATAAATTACCCTCTTTAAGCCCGTCATTTTCTTTAATCAACCTCTCATTTTCTGTTTTCAGTTTTTTATTTAATTGCTCCAATGTTTCATTTTGTGATTTTAGTAGTTCCAGCTCAAGCGAAGTGGTGGTTTCGGTAGAAATTCTAAAAATAAAATAAGTCACTATAAGAATAAAATATTTTGTAAATAAATCACTTTACTTGTTTTGGCATCCAGATTCAACAGTTTCAATTATAATTTCTGTTGCAGATACATTACAATCCAAGTTTCCATTTGGCACAGGTACACTTTCCGCACTATGAAAATAGTAAAATATGTACGTTAAATACGTGAACGTTTAAAAAATTTGATATAATTTACTTACAGTAATTCATTTATGATTGTTTTTCGATGTCTTACATCCATTCCCAATTGGCGACGACTGCTACAAGGAATATTAAGACTGCATTCTTCTTTCGATAAATTTAAACTGGGAACCGCGTCATCTTTCAATTTTCGGGATGATTTTGGACTATAATCGAGCAATCTGTGTTTTAAACTGGCACAAAATGTTTGTCACAGATACGAGCATTTTCTGTATTAAAATTTTTCGGTCGTTTACATTTTATTTTCCACAACTGAGCCATTTCTTTATTTTTGGGAAATCGAAAAAAAACGTATTTTATACCGCTTCCATCATTTCTTTTTAATTGTTTACTATTGTTGCTATTGCAACTTCTCACTGCACATGACACCATTATATACTTTATAAACACTAAAATAATCGTTTCAAATAAAAAGTATATTATTTTAATTTAAGAATCACAAAAATAAACACATCTATTCACCGCAAAATAATTTGTTTTGTTATTTTCTGTCACCGGATGACGTATTTTTTTGATAAAAAGAGATAGAAATAGATGCGCTTGAGCATACCTATTAACTCTGTATATCGTGGGTAACAAGTATTGTATAAGTACATATTAAAAATTTGAATTTTTTAGGTATGGACCGATTTAATATTTAAAATAAGAAAAAAATTGGCTCGTAATAAAAAAGAGTTAAAGGCTACAGGTGGAGGGCCAAACAGGGCATTGAGCTTCTCAGCTGTATAGGAGGATATTATAAATTTACTAAATTTAAATATAGTAGTTAACCCATCTGGTTGCGAATGTGGGGAATATGAAATTGACGACGATGAACCCAATTATGAAACAAACATCACTATTGAGGTGGAAGATGCAACGATTGTTGAAGCGGTTCCCTCTTCTTCGAGAATAACAAGCGAAAAGCATCAAAAAAAAATTGTTCAAGATTTGAATTCAAAACGGTTTGAACTTTTAAAAAAACGAGAAAGTTGGCTGTGCCATAGCAATCTTAAAATCATTACCAGTTCCTCGTTGGTAACCACCTTCGGCGATTAACCGCAACAGAGCAGCAACCTTTAGAATGTTAGGTACTGATGATACCCGTTTCATCACTATCATATGTGGATCACTTTCTGTTAATAATTGTCGGAAACATTCTTTTGATAATCGGAAAAACTGTCTAAAATTAGATTTATTTTGTATGTTTATTACTAGTAAAATACACACTCGTTTACTGTATACTTACGTATTTTCATATAATTCTAGAGGATTAGACAAGTCCCTTAGTACATTGCGCTCCCGTTTTAATTCTAGAAATCTATAAGAATCATTCTCCCCTCCTCTCCAAAAAATAACTCGACACAGCTCATATTTAATAATAAATATTAATTTGATTTATTTTTCACTTTAGATTTCAAACAATGGTATTTGAGGTTAGAATTTTATGTAAACTTCAATTTTGACACAATTAATTACAAAAAAAAAATTCACAATTGCTAAGTTAACTGAAATGATTTACAATATTAAAAATTTATTCAATTTAAGCGTGGCAATACTAATTAGTCGTTTCGATTTTCTTATACACAATACCAATCAAGACACGACACAGACGAGTCAATTGTCGATCGAGACGACAATCACAATAAGGGTGTAAGACTAATACTTAAATAATCACTATACCGAAAAGATAAAGGTCTTAAAGAATGGATATATTTCCGGGTTCTTAATCAATAAATTAACCGACCGCCCAATCATTTAGTGACGAATCGATCAGCTAATCCTATACGATGCTAAAAGATAAGATATGACAGCAACAACAGACTGGCGCCCAATCTTTTCCGTGTTGAGCATATCGACAGATATCCTTCAGTATCACGATTATAGCTTTGATTGACATTCTTTTTCTTCTTCAGTGTGTGACTCATCTGGGGGAGGTGATATAGCGGTTACAATATTGCAAACCATATTCTAATCGCACATATTGTAAAATTAACACCTCGCAAACTCATCGCTAACTCATCATCACTCCGTATGTCTAAACAGAATAAATGCATCAAAAGATGCACATATACATGCAAGACGCAAGTTATACATACAGATACATGCAAGACTAGCAACACGCTGCACAAGCAGCACAAACAACTATCGATCGCCGCACACCACGATGCCACACAACACCGCCATTGCATAAGGCGGATTTTAATATAAAATTAAATTAATATTTAATTTAATTAAATGAAATAAATATTAAAATAAATAATTTAAATATAATAAATATTCATAGATAGGATTGCTTTGTGGCGAATAGAACGAGTTTTATCATAGGCAAACCACAAATTAATCGTTGGCAACAAGTACCATCCAAGATAAATCCAGCTGACTGTGTAAGTCGTGGCATATCACCAAGGGAACTGTTAAACCACACTCTTTGGTGGAGTGGTTCAGAATACATGCAAAAGTCAACGCTTCATTGGCCTGATCACGAAAATTTTGCAGTTCGAACTACTACCATCGAGGCCAGAAAAAAAGTTTTAACTTCAACAAATGCAGGCGTAGCCATAGATGAAACTAATCTATGTCACCATACATTACCAGCCAGCATATGCAGAGAAGTGAAACAATACTAATTAGATGCGCTCAACAAGAAATGTTTCAAGAGGAGATACGCCAACTTCAAACTAACAAACCAATAAAAAAGCAGTAAATTAATATCTCTTTTTCCATTTGGAGATGAAAGTGGCTTATTACGAGTAAGTGGCCGCCTGAGTAATTAAAACGTTGGGTATTCGACCAAGCACCCAGTAATTGTACCGAAGCAGCATCTATTGACTGAGAAGCTCCTACGCTATCTGCATGTAAAGTATTTACATCCCAATCCATCAACGTTACTATTCGTATCCAGAACAAAATGTTGGGTCATTGGCTCAAAGGATGTAGTATCTCCAATAGCTGCGTACAATGTGTCGAAGGGCCGAATGGGTCGCAGGGCCGATTTTTTTGTTTTTAGAAATATAAATTTGTAAATTTTTTTTTTATTAAACATAAATGTATATCTTATGAATTTATGTATTTTACATTTTTTTATCTTTGGATATTCATGAAATTCCACGTATCCAGTCAGCGATACATTTTAGTGAAGGAAAATTTTGTCATGCGCCACCAGAGACATACTCGTATATATGGCACAAAAAATCAAAAAAATCGGCCCTTCCACCCATTCGGCCCTTTGACATATTCGACCCTTCGACATTCGGCCCTTCAACACATTCGGCCCTTCGACACATTCGGCCCTTTGAAATTTGTCCCTTGACATTCGGCCCATCGACATTCGGCCTTTTGATGTCATACCGTATTCAGGGTGTATGTAAGTAAATAGTAAATATTTTAAGACAATAGTTTATGGGGTGAGTTAGGTAATTCCGAAATTTATGTCAACTTAAAAAACCAATTTTGTAAAATCGCACTTTTACTTTCCAACTTTGGAAGCAGCAACACATACCAATTAAAAATAAATTTGTACATATTGTATATTGCATTTTATTTTTTAAATTTATCAACTATAATATTTAAAAGTGAATAAGTTTGGTCACCATTATACTCCCCGTACAATAAACGTGTTTATTTGGGGGCGTACATATTTCCCAACTATTCATTTTGAACAAAAACACCTAATAAGCACCCGTTAATTTCAATACCAAAGATTCTATAAAATAGATACACACTAATTTTTCACAAACGAATTTGATGGGTTTATATTGAGCTAAAGTTAACACTAAACCTACCATGCCGCGGTCAAATGACCGTTTTAAAAATTTCGTTTAACATTTCTCGCATACAACGTTACTTTATCATCATGTGGCTTATTATCTTTTCCTTAAATATACAAACAACCTATTTTACAATGTTTACAACTTTTTTTATTGTTTAATTTTCAAAAGCAAATTATATTATATCTAGTCTACTTTACTAAAATACATGTTTTTTTAAAGCGGTCATTTGACCGCTCATGGTAGGATTAGGTATACATGAAATGTCGGTAGGTTTAGTGTTAAAATTGAAATTATAAAATGAAGGAATCGTACAACTTGTTTGTCGAATCGAACATAAAAACCAACCCAAGATCCTTTTGGGATTACCATAGATCACTCTTTTTTTCTTCATTCTGCGGCGTCTAACAATCCACCCGAAACATATGAGCTTTTTTGCTAAACACTGTAAATCTGTGTATGTATCGGAGGGCAATTTTTTCAAATAAAATTCTAACAATATTGAAATCATGAGACATAAGTAAGTACGTGATGCCAACATGTCTAAATACGTCTCACTTTACATTTAGGTATAAGAGATCTATCTAGCAGCCTATCCGAATGATGATAAATCTGACATAGAAAATTAAAAACCAATCTCCATTTTAAACTTGGTAGCAAAAATATTTGAGAGGTTGGTCTATAACTCGATATTTTATCTTATGAGACATCGAATCTCATTATTTCAGCATGGATTTTGGATCAGAATTCTGTGATATACCATGTTAGATTTCGAATACACTACACTTAATTTTTAATGCCAAAATTTTAACCTGCCGGTTTGGTGAAATTATCTTGTATAATCAAAAATCATTATTCTTGCTTAAATTTGAGAAACCCAGCAAGAGGGTTGACTCCTGTTGAAAATTTAATCTTCATAGCAGAAATATATAAAGCGCTTACGGAAGCTGCTACTTCTGAGACAAAAGGCTCGACCACATGTTACATGGATCTCCCAATTTATGGAAAAAGCTATACGCCTGGTCAAATTTAAAATGTGGTCTGAACTAATTTTGTCGAAAATTAATCTCAATCAATCTTTTCAATTTAATCGTTTTTCCCCAAATGCTGTATACTTCTCAAGATATTTGCAAAAAAACGTAAAAGCTCCAATGGAAGCTGCCATTTCCGGTGGACCGATATCGGCCACAAATCACAGTGACCTCCTAATTTAAGGAAAAACCTTACGTATGAACAGGGACCAAATTTTTAAGGAAAAACAGTCATTTCCGCGTATTTTTTGGAAAACTGATCTTGACCGGTATTGTTGCAAAATTAATTTGGATTCTGCTAGTTTATAACCGTTTTTCACGCAAACGAAATATTTTTCAAAATATATG
This sequence comes from Nephrotoma appendiculata, assembly GCA_947310385.1. Lineage (NCBI taxonomy): Eukaryota > Metazoa > Arthropoda > Insecta > Diptera > Tipulidae > Nephrotoma > Nephrotoma appendiculata. The sequence continues at coordinate 66,681,299 of OX371225.1, forward strand.
CAAAACATGAAACTCTGTCACTTCCGGTGGAAAAACGAAAAAGTTCCTACAGAAACTGCCACTTCCGGTTGACGGATTTTGGCAAAAATTCACTGGGATCTCAATATTTGTGGAAAGAGTCAAAGTATCCAGCTTCATTCCGATCAATCAGTTGTAAAAAACGAGTTTTTAACAAAAATAGAAATTTCCACTTAAATTTTTTAAAACTGACCTGAGCCGATATTTTTGCAAAGTTATTAGGATGTTCTAGTTCATAATCATTTTGCTTGTAAATGATATACTTCTCAAACTATTTACAAAAACCAAAAAGCTCCTGCTGAAGCGGCCACTTCCAGTGGCGACCGATTTTGCACAAACATCACTGGCATCTTTCAATTTGTAGGAAAAGCTTAAGTATCCAGTTTCATCCAGATCAATCAATCCGTCAGTGTACATGGTTGAATGTTTGTTGAAAATCAGTTTCTTTGTCAAAAATCATCATTTCCGATTTAATTTTGAAAGCATGATTTAGAACAAAATATTTGCAAAACACGAAAAAGCTCCTATGAAAGCTGTCACTTAGGGTAGACTGATTTCGGCTAAATATCACTGGAATCTCTAAATTTACGGAAAAAGATTAACTTTAAAGTTTCATTTCGATCAATAGATTCGCCTGAGAAAAAACCGAAAAAGCGGCCACTTTCGGTGGACAGATAGTCAAAAGCCAATGGGATCTCACAACTCGTCATTTCCGGATACAATTTGGATAAATGATTTGGACCTATATTGTTTCAAATTAAATTTAGAATCTTTCATTTCATAATCAACTATTTCGTAAATGATACACTTTCAAAAATATTTTCCAAAAATGGAAGCGCTCCATTGGATGTTGCATTGGGATTTCTTAATTTATGAAAAAAGATAGTGTATGAAGTTTCACTCCGATCAGTCGAATCGTTTGGGCTATAGAGAAGACACAGACATTTAGTCTGCACGTACACACAAAGAATTTTTGAAAAGTACTTTTAGGCTTCGGCCAAATTTTTTATGATTATTATACTTTATTTCACTATGTAAAAGAAAGTAAAAGAACCACCTCCGAAACGATATCTCAATAGTTATAACATCAGGCTATTTCTTATATGCTGACGATCTAAAATTGGTTAGGGATATTCACTCACTTGAAGTTACAGCTTTAAATAATCGTCAATAAATAATCGATTACCACTCAATGTCAAAAAATGTGTTTCTATAACTATCACGCGACCTTGATTGCAATGGATCTTGCTTTCAGGAAAATTCGTTTAGTCCTCCGGTGTGGGCTCGTTCCTTTTCCTGATTTTCTTTCAGCTCTAACAAATTCGATGGAAATTGCTGAAGGAAATTCTAGAGTATTAGGGATCAATTGCTAAGGATCCCGATTTTGTAGGAGTTGGTTCAGGGAACCACCTAGCGGGGCCGGAGTCCGGATTTTAATTTCTTTTTTGGTTCGCAAAATTTTATGGGAAATTGGTGAAGAGGGGTTTTCATTTGCCAGATATCGATTGCGATTAGTCTAGATTTCGGGAAATTTCATGCAGAGGGTCAAACAGTAGGTCTGGCTCCCTTTCTTTAATGTTTTAAGACCTTCAACGACAAAAATTGATGAGGGAGAGTTTTTTAGTGCATAAAAATGTGAGCTATATAAATTTAACGAGAAAGTTTAAAATTGACGTAACATGCCGCGCCCTTTTGAAACATTGCACATTATTTCAACTGAACTTTAATTGGATGCACCTTCCGTGAAAAGCGTGCATATTTTATAAATGCTCCGTTTAAACAAACCAGATTTCGACTGCACTGTAACAACTCTGACAAATCTGTCAGCACCGCGAGTGACATCAGCGAAGATGAATCCAAGAATCTATTTAGCAGGCAAACTTAGCTCCGAATGAACGAGAACGATTTGACCCACCTGGAGGTTTGAGACCTTTGATTTCCATTTTGTTTGCTCCGGAGAGATTGTAAATATTCGATATACCATTTTCGCGTTGTGGAAAAAACGTCAGCCATGTACCTGAAGCTGGTCCCATCACTTGAATCGACTGGTATAAATAGTTGTTATGTTGTTTCGCTCGTAAATTGGCAAGAGTGGACACCCAAGAGTGGTCCCCCCCCCCCCCTCAAATGAAAGAGGATGTTCGTTGGTCATGCGTCGCCAATCGTGCTTTATAGTTTTTACCCCAGCCTCCCATAACCCTCCATGATGTGGAGAATGCGGTGATATGAAATGCCATGAGATATTAAGTTCGTCACTGAAAGTTTCAATGGCTGTTCGGTTCACATCAGATTTTAAGAAAGCCTCAAGTGATTTTAAATGATTTCAAGCACAAACGAAGTTGGTACCATTATCGTTATGTATGGCTACGGACTTTCCTCTTCTAGCAATAAATCGACATAAAGCTGCTATGAATCCATTCATCGTGAAATCACTGACGACTTCAAGATAGATTGCCTTTGTGCTGAAACAGACGAATACCACAATGTATGTACGTGCTTTTACAATCGAGTCTCGCGAATTCTAGTGAGTTCATGATCGAGCGCTGTAGTTTGTCAAATGCATGTGACACATCTCGATATGGCTTGTTTCGGTGCTAATATACCTTTCATAGTCCAAAATGTTGGTGCGTGTGATACCACAAAGTTTGCTCTCCACAATGCAAACTAATGATGTGATGTGGAACAGAATATCAATGTAGTGATGTGCATGCGGCAGCAATATTTGATGGCATTGTGTATATGATAAGTCACTCTTACTGCAAATTACTGGATCGCGAAATCGCAAAGCTCTCATCTTCTCAATAAATTCATCAGATTGAACTGCACGAACGAGCATGAACAAAGCTGTAGTTCTTTCGGCGAATGCAGAAATTTGCTCTTTATTAGGTAACTTAATGTTCCGAATTTTAATAATTTGATTGATGAACCTGATGCAACATCTGACGATTCGCAATACTTTCATGTATGAGCTATGCCGATTTATGAGGCAACCGATGGCATTGTATCTGAAATGCATTGCAAGAACAGGATGTTATACTTCGACTTCAGATAATTTCGGTACATACTGCTCGTACTGCTCCTGTATTTCAGATACACGTGACGCAACAAATCCTTTCAACTGATATGCGGATGTCCTGAACCATGCCGGAACTGCCAGAAGATATAAGCTTATGGTTTAATAGATTCCACTTGAGTCCCAAGGCCTGAATAATTGTATTAGAGCTCTGTTGATCCAGATCAGCCTCAATTTCTCTGTCTTCAGCAGGAATGGTTCTTAAAAATCGTGATGAGTTCGATACAAACTTCATTAGCCTCATTCCTCCCTTAGCCAACAGTTCCCATAGTTGATTCTTTAAGACACTCAACGTCATCATCTCCGGTTATGACGTCATCGACATAAAAATCGCGTAATGCTCGTCGCCCGAAGGGAAATTTTTCCCCTTCATCAATGCCGATTTGGTTGAACACGGTTGTTGCGAGATATGGCAGCCGGTTTAACACCATTAGTAATGGTAATGGCAAACTCATAGGCTGCAATCTGTTCGTCTGAAGACGTATTTCGTAATCCGAAATCGCAGAACGATGTTCAGTAAATCATCCTGGGTTCTTGGGCCGTCAAACAAAGTATCCTTCAGAGAGAGTCCCGACGTAGTCCTTACAGACGCGTCGAAGACAACACTAAGCTTCGTTGTCGTACTGCAGGGTTTTTTAATACAGTGGTGAGGCAAGTAATATGCAAATGAATTGCCGATTGGAACTTTGTACATGTGGCCCAAATGAAATATTCATAAATATTAATTCTTCGATGAATTTTGCATATTCCCGTTTCACATCTTCATTTCGTTGTAATTTCCCTGTTGATAATTACCGCGATGTTTTTCGATTAACCAAGTTCTTGAGTGTTTTTGCGAAATGGTAATTTTACGACGTATACCTTTAAGTATAATTGCGTGTATGCGTGTCATGTGTACGAAATGACCTTGACACTTAGCCAAATTATGGAGATCGTCGTCTGGGTGATGATATGAGCGCGAAAGTCGTACTTTCGAAAGATCCTCGATAGAGTTTCCCAGCAATGATGTAACCAAATTCAGTTGCGTGCAATGGTAATAAATCTTTTGATATTTCGATGCGCTGTTATCTAGGTAGATCAGAAAAGTATTGAGCACCAATCAAAACACCAATTTAAGTGATGGATCAGAAAGTGGTACATTATGATTTATTAATAATTTTTGAAACTACCAAAAAATCGATATTGAGACTATAATCACTGAGTCGCGACTTTTTCTGCGAGAGTTCGATTGGTTATGAAATTATTTTCCGATGCCGAATCCAGAAGCGCACTGCTCAACTAAACCTCGTTATCCGCCCCAGCTCTAGGTTTATTCAACTGAGATAATGTAAAACATACGACTCGTGGAATTATTTGGCTGTGCTTGAGACATGTTACGTGTCATGCCACTGAGTGCCGGTTGTGGTACTACTTGTTCGATATCATTCTTGACTGTTATTGGCTTTTGGTAAAACTCATGCAGTGTTGTGTTTTGAGGTCTTTGACATATCTTACACTTCATTGATCGACAATCCTTGGCGAAGTGTCCTTTGTGCAAACAATTTAAACATAAACGATTCGATTAAATTTTTGAGAATCTATCGCTGTTATATACCTAGGGCGAGATAGTTCGGACACATTGATGAAAAATGTTAGTAATAAAACTTTTACTAAATCGTTTCATTATCCCAGTTTTACGATGAAATATCGAGTGCGTTTACGGAGAGAATGTGATTGTTGCATTCGTCTACCATTGCTTGAAGTTCTTTGCCTGTCGTGACCTTGTTACCTTTCGATATTTTCAACAAAGATTCAAAATGATATGATACGACACGCCGCTTGTTTTCAAATCGATTACCCCGCCGTCTGTGAAAGCAATATTTTTTATCAAATCAAATGCTCCAACTTGTAAAAACCTCGAAGACGGACGTATTTTTCTATGCTCGACATGAATATCTTATTGTGTATATGAACCATGTACACTTCCTCGAACGTGGTCCACTCTTCAAAATTACTCGATGAACTGGACGTGATGTGGTTTATTTTATATCCTTAACAGATATCGTGGCACTTCTGTCAAATGTGAGATCACCCTTAGAATTTGATTTTTCCATAATTTCGTAATATTTGCCTAAACGTATTGTAGCTTCTTCCTCGGATTCAATAAATTCATCCGCGTGTGCATCATCGTACTCGGATAATGCATATAGGTTCTAAATTATATTGTATTGAGACATGCAGTCGCCTAATTGCTTGATTCGAATTTCAACTTCAACACGAGTTTTAGTTTCAGTTGTTTCGAGAACCGATGATTAGCAAGACAATGTCTTTTTCCATTGTAATTATCGATGATTGAGGCTCGGCTTATTGTGCTTCGTGCCGAATTTGCGAGAATGCGATTTTGATCTAACCTCATTTTTTGGCTGTGAGACGCGTGGTAATTCTGTTGTTTCAACTTTATTTACTACCAAATTAATAATCCAATTATATATCATTCCTTTCTATCCCTATCCCCTCTAATAATTTAACTATAATGCTAGAAACGTCCTACCATTACCTAAATTCCTTGGAAATGCCACCTTGCTTCCCATTATACTCTAGTAATGAACATGGTAAGAATAAACAGAATTATATTCTTTTAGCTTTAGAGCGTGATATTAAAATATGTGTACAAAATAAAAAAACTCGCTTATTACAGTCTGCGGAAAATCCCCGTAAATAAAAATCGCTGGCATTGATTGATTGTCTCTAATTAAAATTTGGAATTGCCGATGTCACACATAAAAAAGTCGCGACACTTAGGCGACAAAACTACTTTAGAGCATTTATAAAAATTTCGTTAATAAATACGCGATACCGTTTAAAATAATAAACAACTTAATTATACGCGATATATCACAACAATAGACCACCAAACACGCAAATATACTCCCGGATCCATTGGCGCATTCCCTCATTTATATGTAAACATAAAACTTTTAACACATTACCATAAAAACACTCGTGCGACCTGTTGTTATCAAACCGCACGATTATAAAAATCAAAGAAATCAAATACAGAACCGGGTGTACGGATTAAGTCATTCGATTTCAGCAATTGATCATCGTCATTAATTATTTTAATACCGAGCTGGCTACCGAATTAATCGTTCATATACAAATTTGTATGTGAAAAGTTGATGGCCTCACAAAGCAAAGCACAAACAACAACAAAAATTAACCGAAATTCCGTGTTAACACGATATAAAAGCGTCAAAAAAGTTTTGCTCTCTAATCTCATAAATTAATGAGCCGCCAAACGTAAATATTTGCGGTGTTGTGTCGCCAATAAAAGAATTTTTTTTCTGGGTAAACATGAAGTTTGGTGTTATATACAGTAAAGCTTTAAGCTTTTTCACAATTTTATCGATTTTTGGCGCGCTTAAATTTGAAATGTATTGAATCGCATTTATAAAAGTACCGGATATATATAAAAGCTTCTAAATTAGTCACCCGTCACACTATATTCGGATTTTGTTATTCGGTCAATTCAACATTTCTTAAAATTTATAAGATTTCTAGATCCACAAACAATAATAGAATTTTCTGATTTATCTCGTACGACGAACGAAAATAAATAAAAAATTAAGATTTCAAATCTCCATCGCTCTACCATATACGTATTATATATATACGAGTGTACGAACATATATGTAAAAAATAAATAAAGCTTTGAATGTGAAAGCTTTGGAAAAGTATTAAAAGTATATCAAGGCAAAAAAAAACTGTCGGGAAATCTTATTTTCTTCTATATATTATGTAATCCTTCTATATCGGATTACAGGACTACATAAATTTTATATTTAGACGATGGAGCGACTATAGGGTGGATAATAAAATCAGGTCATATATATATTTCTATGGTTGGTACAGGGATTACGCTATTTTTTAGTCTAGCAACGGGGGTGGAATTTTTTCATCGTATTTTATCACACATCAAGCTTATCAAAGTAGTTTGGATTTAATTATAAAATAAAGATGATTCAACCGTAGATGTATGCGCCTAGTAATTTGAGCCGGCTCGATTTATGTTTTGTAAAAGAATATCAATATAAAGATTTTTTTGCGAACATGTCCCTTTTGACATTTCTGATTAGTGATATTGTCTGATGAGCTGGTCTCTTGATGTTTGCCTAATGAAGTGTATTTTTACAATGACGTTTGTGATTGATTATAAAATGCCCATGGATAGATAGTCAAACCGATCGACGAAGGGACGTTAGTTGACATATCTATCATTGCCGGCCATCCTAAAGTGTTTTGGTAACTTAATACGCCATTCTGACATCTTAGTGTGACAAGTCGAAACCGTTCGTCAGATCATGGATGCAAATCGACGCTTCTTCGGAGTGACCATTTCGAAGGTGAAATCATCGTTGTCTCAGATCCACTTTGGTCGTTGCTGTATGCTAGAAAGGTATTGCGTTGACCAAATTTTCCAGGAGTGATGATACATTCTCTGCAGTTCCTGATAGCGATTGAGACGGTTCGTTTTCACGTCAAGTAGTTCATGTGTCATGATTGGTGCCTCTCTAATTATATATTGCCCTAGAGTGTGGATCATACAGTCATCAGCCTCGTTCGTCATAGAACACAATGGCTGCGTTTTTAGACATAGCGATGCAGGAGGGATGATGTTCCAGGTAGTGCCAACCAGATCCAATAGTGCAGCGATTTCCGGAATGACATCTTTCGTATTCTGCTGATGCAGGAATGCAGTTTAGGACTAACTCCGATGTAGTTGGTTCCACAATCGCTGTACAAATTTTGAGGTATGCCTCTTCGCGCGGTGAACCTTTAAAACGATGCGATGAATGCGTTTGTAGTGTGTGCTGAGATGTCGATGTAAGATGAAACGTCTGCAGAAGGCCATGCCACGTTGTAATTTTGCAAGAGATAAATATCGAGCTAGTAGTTAGTATTAGTTATTGTGAGACGTCACGGTTTCTGTATGCGTTGCGATCATTGATTTGGTTTTTCGTTTGTCTATGTAAGCGTAAGCCTTGCTCGTTCTTTGACGTGGCGATTGACCTGGATCTTCTCGTAGCGAAACTAGACATGTCCACCACATGTAGTGATGCCAGCGGAACTGTTACAACATGTCGACTTGCGTTTCAAGCAAATCCAGAGATTCATTGTTCCGTTTGGCGAGGGCTCCAGTTTTATGAAGCACCTTAACATTATTAATCGTGTGGAGCTTTTAAAGAATTTTCACAATAAATCATTATGTAGGGACGACCAAATGAAACCAACTAGTGACCAGTTCTCAACGATTTATGAAGAACCAAAAATTGAATTGATGATATCTTGTGTCTTCCACTTTGGATACAATTCTTTGGATCTCTTCCAATTGGATTTTTTATTAATTTTGTAAAATCAAATTCCCAAATATGTAACGAACCTGATTTTATTGCATTAATACAATTTTGATTTTATTTTTCGGAATAAAAACTTATTTATTGGTGGCCAAACGCCAAAATGTGGTGACCAATCCTCACCTAACGATTTCCTAACGAAATTTGATAAAAACGGTATGATTTTCTTGCAATAAGGTTTTATGCGGGAAACTTTTTTTAATTTTTCATTATTTATTTACCATTTAATCTCTCTCTCTCTGGCACTATACATCCCATCAAGGGATTTGGCCGCCTCAAATGAGGTTTCATAATCATATTTTCATTTCGGATAATGAGTGATTAATTCATTGATCCTGAACCAGCCGTGAAATTTTTCCTTGTCACCACCGGGAATTGAACCCGGGACCTCCGGTCGCTGGAGCAAGCATGCTAACCACTTTGCCACCGGGGCGGCGACCATTTAATCGTAAACGATAAAATAGTGACCAAACGATAAAATAGTGACCAATCCTGACCGAACGATGACAAAACGAATTCATCACTTTTGTCAAAACCTATAGATGGCGTGGTAAAAATTCGGATCTACGCACTATACACACGCCATGTTTACACATCTCCTTGATTCACACATTTTTTTTATATATTTCATGTAAACTGCTTTTAATTTTGTATAAATAAGCTTTTTTCGTAAGAATGAAAGTGTTGTTATCCAACCTCAATTTAATATAGTTTAAGTAACACTGCAATTATGTTTGATTTAATTATTCCTTTCCATTTTATTGTATGTACAATTAGAATATAAATTTCTATTTATATATAGAAATTGAAACGAAATGATCGTCGGTGTTTCATGAGTACTTATTTTATTATCGGTGCAAAGTCCTAATTCTCAGTCTACAATGTAGTTGATGAATTATATAAAAGTACTTTTATGGTCCTGCTATAAAATTCATCAAAATTAATCGATTCACTGAAAACTTGAAATGATGATGGACGTATCGTATAAGCAAATGAGTTGCATCCGATATTTCGTTGCACCAATATTAAATCAGTGCCTAAGTCAAAATAAAAAAAAAACAAAAAAAAATAAATTGTAGTTTACGGTTTGTCGCCGTGATTTGCATAGTAATAATTGTACATTGTACATTATTCGCTAATAAAAGCCACGACAAGTTAAAGTGTGCTATTAAACTGTGCCAAACGGATATCACATACACTACGTAAAACCACTTGTTTAGTGCATTTTAGCTGATACCACCGTTCGATTTTAAAAAAAAAATCAGGGGCCTTGATAGTGAAAAACTGATTGTTTAGCGGACTTAATTATTTAACCACTGTCTTATGTATTTAAGTAGCATCGTTGTTGTAACCTTACAAGTACAGGTTACCTACCGATTACGTTAAGTCGCATGCACTCTTTTTAGTCATTTACTTTAATATTATTAGTTTACATTTATTTAATTGACTTAACTATTTATTTTCGGATTGCTGGTAAATAATATTTATAGTTATTTATAGTTAGTTACTTTTAATTTACGTGCATAGTTTAGTATTATTATGGTGTTTGTTATTTCTAATTAATTGAATTAAATTTAAACTACCCTTCTTAGTATTTAGCCTAGAGTAATATGCATAATATATATACAGTCGCCATCAGTAAAGCGCTTTGCCGGTCGGTGAATTGGTAAGTCATTTTAAGTTTATTTATATTATATTTGATCATTTGGGAGAAATTGAAGAAATTGAAAAATTAAACTAATTTAATTAAATGAATTCCGATCACCTGCGTTAGAGTGAAAGTAAATATTAAAATCTTTATTAAAATGATACGTCGTTTTGTTTTGTTCTTTAAATAAAGTAAGTAAATCATAATGAATTAAAGTGTTTGTAATTAAACGGGGTTAGAAGGAGGGTCTGAATAGGGAAGAATGGGTATTGTTTGACTTGTTTTTTGGTATATTCATTTGTGAAAGCAGCTGATTACTGTTGATGAACTCCCTTGACTCACTCCCATGCCGACTTCAGCTAGCGGGCTAATGGCTGCTACGGGATTAAAGTGCATCGACATTCTGTTAACGGTGCTATTTCACCATAGTTCCGTTACAGTGGCGCCCAAATTAAATGGCAATCTCCATTTTAAATTCATTTGGTAATTTTGTTTATACAACAACCCTCGTTGTTGACTTTTGAATAATTGTGTTGGGGTTTCGTCTTGTTAAATATCCATTGAAAAATGTTGAATTTAGTTGGAATACGCATTCCTAAACATATTTATTTATCTGAAATTTCAAAAATTATTTGCCAAATGATTTAGTAGATTATTTTACCAAGTTTATTCCATAAAGTAATTTTGATTTTTTTTTTGCATATATTATTATTGTCTTGGAGCACGAACCGTGTTTAGGTTAGTATGGCTAATCAACAGATATAACTAATTTCTTAATGCAGTCTCAACTGTTGATAAGAATTAAACTTATTGTTGATATTCTGTTATACTTAAGTTCTAGGAAAGGTAAAAGTTGAGTTGGCATATTCCTAAAATTAAGTTGAATGCCTGTTCGAATTTACCGCTATAACTTTTGGTTACTGGAGTTAATATAATTTTACCGTTGCGAAAATAAAACGTTTGACAAATTATATTTTTATTTTTTTTTATTTTCTTCTATGCTAACCAAATCTAAATATTGGCGTGCAATGCAATAATATGTATAAGTAATTTCAATTAAATTAACGATTAGTATTTCCATTTTTTTTATTAATTCAAGGTATGATTTGTCCTCATCTGTCCTTATTACTCGTGTAAGAATGATTGAATAGATGGTAAGACATCATGTTTGTGGATCTAGTAGTTTATTTGATTTGCTATTTCTTATTAATAAATTTAGCTTTGCACTACCGAACTTTCCTTATTCAGACCTTCTACCCCCGTTATATTTCTACATTCTTATATATATATATATATTCGAAAAATATTATTATTGTAATTCTTAATAACCACATTATTTACATTAAGTATATTTTCTAAATTATCTAAATCTTTGTTAAATTACTCAGTAATCATGAATATTGATCACTTGGATCATGATGAGTTTTTAATTGAGTGCGAGATTCGAGATTTAAAGGGGTCTATAATCGAGCAATATGAAACCTTGAAATCTATGTTACCAAAAGAGGGTACTACCCCGGTACTAATTCCGAACCGTGCTCATCAGAATGACAAGAAAAATCCGCTACGTGAAGTTAACTTGTGCAATAGGAAACTATTGCAGGTTCAACTTTTACTGGCGCAACAATATAATGAACAAGAAATCATTTCAAAAACAGAATCACGATTGCTTCATATCCAAGCACGACTAAGTCGTATTCACTCGTCGAAAGCTGCCAAAGATGCATCGTTGTCCGCAATAGATACTTGCCAAAAGCTTCTCGCTCTTGTTCAAGAAGCTAACTCTAATAATTCTAGTTTAGACGAAGAATCAATAAAAAAATTTACCCACGATGTTTCTATCGAAGATTTATCTGACGATGATTCCGATAATGACGAGGTCGATCCAAATGTGTCTCCGACCCAAATAAATACTTCTATAGTAGGAAACAGTCCCGATGTAGCTGATGCGTCAATGAATTCTAACGGTTCAAGTTCAACTAGGAGTCCATGTATTAATGTCCAACCTAGCACTTCGAGGTTAGTTAAACAAACTGACCTGATTTTAAAGACCGATACGTTGGCTACCCAGCATTTGAATCAAGAGGTGGTGAATATGGAAACAATGATACAGAAATTAAAGTCAATGGGAATTAAACCAACGAGGAAGGTTCATTTTGATGACTCGATAAAATCAAATATCTTAGCAACATGCTCAAAAACTCCTAGCATACCTAGTACATCTCAACAATCCGTGGATAATAATGCCAGTGAACCTCAACGAATAACTAATCAAATTAAAAAACTAACCCAGCAATTAGAGTATTTGAAAGGAAATAAAAGTCATGATACAATTCCGCAGCCTAACGTTATTAACGACCGATCGTTAGTACCAGCGTCTGAAATACCAGTTTATACTCACAATGCAGATCCATCTTATAACTCACATTTACAACAAAACCTAACGGATCTGCCGAGATCGAATGTCAATGCATCCACATTCACAAACACAATGCAACCGATAAGTATGCCTAATTTACAGCAGCAATATTTTCCAAGTAACATCCCCAGCGCTCCTGTTATGTCAAATCCTGATTTACCTAATATGAATCCGTCATATGGATTTGACAATACCAAGCCAATGTTCTTGAAGCACTGGAACCTAAAATATAATGGCAATAGGAAAGATAGAGGTTTTGATTGATTGATTGATTGGAATGTGCGACCAAACCTAAGTAAGATTCCCGGTTGACGCCGGGCCTATCCGCACACTCTTTTACACATAACAAGATGGAGGGATAGGAATGGTATATTAATTATTATGGAAATTGACCCGGTTTCAGACACCTAAGTAGTCAATAGTTAGTAAATTGTTAGTTGAAATGTTATGTAAGACGGTTAACACAAGACAGCACAATTATTTAAAATATGGTATAAATCTCAGCAAACAGAATCCTAAAAATTATATTAAATTATCTGCAATAAAACTTAAAATATTTCCAGTGGTGGTTTTTACTGTTAGGAATACTAAAAGAATGGTAAATAATGAAGTATTAACTAATTATATTAAAACAGCTTAACGTAAAAATTATCATTAATTAATTCAATTCTATTCTCCTGAAAAATATTAAATAAAATTAAACAAATTCAAACCACCAATAAATTAGTATATAATAATAGTACTAACCAGAATAAAAAGTATCATTACAGGACTTCGAGATACTAAACAGTGTAAAACATTAAAGCTTATAATTATTAATAAGAAGCAGCGACATTTCTCGTTCACCAATAAAACCTGTTAAAGTATAATTCAGCAATAATTAATACTAACAATCGAAGCACCATGGTCATCATTAAAACAGTAACTGCCATCTCCTAATTAAACGATAAATAACCCATGAGCATCCTGAAATTTAAATTAATTAGCTTTCTGTTCATAATCAATAATTAATTTCCTGTAACTTAGTAATGTAATACTAAGAATTATATTATTCTTCTGCCTCTAAATCTGAAATGTCAATTCATCATTAATTAAAGTAGGATTAATAAATTTTGATTCGATTTGAATGCACGACCAAGTTTAAAGCAGGAACTCCCAGTTACTGCCGCGACCATCATACACCTGCTTTATATACAACAAAAGGATGGGAAAGGTACGTTAGATGTGACAGACCTGGCCCGATTACAGACACTTTCAAATTGTGTCAGCTTCCCTTTGGACCGCATCTGAAATTAATTATTATTTTGAAATATTTTAGTTAAGTATATAGCCATCAAAACTGCTTCCAGAATGCTTATCTCCTAGAGTCAATAAATTGTTAGAATTTGAATTATTTGCTGATAAGTGCTATTGATTCCGGAATTCTTTCCCTAACAATCAATATTTAATTTAGTTTTATTATTATTATAAACCAGTTTTAAACACTAACACCCAGAGTATCCGTAACTAACCAGCACCACTCTTAAAATAGATTAATTGCTTTACCAAGAATAAGTAAACTGTCAAACTTATAATAACTAAATATTAAATTTAAATAGTTATTAACTGGGTCGCCTTCCGAAATATTTCCTGTAAATTAACTTAAGATTAATGACTACCATTTCACTTTACAATATTCGAAAGTGTAGCCACCAAAACTGCTTCCAAAACACCAGTGTCCTAGAATTTAAATTTGTTAGTAAATTGAGATGCATAGATACTATTAATTCCGGAATCCTTTCCTAAATCCGGATTAAATTAATTTTATTATTCCAATCCATTTTTAAAAATATTATCACACCCGAATATTTGTCATTAATCAGCACCTATCATAAATTAGCTTAACTACTTTACCAAGTATAAGTATACTTTCGATCATACAATAACATATTATAAACTTAATTCTAAATTTAATTGAATTTAAAAACTAGCATTAATATAATAGTGGTCGTTTGCTACAACCCAACATCAACCTGGAGGAGATTTGTAGATATAGTACATAACCTGGAATACTAATAATATAATTATCCAACATTCATATTAGATAATAGTGATTAAGAATAAGATTAAATTAGCTGACTTCCATTTTATTTGTATAATAATGGCAATAGGAAAGATAGAGGTGTAGATAAATTCTTATTCCAGGTAGAATATCTTGCTAATAACTTCAATATACCGCAGTACCGATTGGTTAAAGAACTCGGATTTATTCTTGAAAAGGAAGCCTCTGAATGGTATTGGGCATTCATTCGCAAAAATTTTAATGTAGTTATTACATGGCAGCACCTGAGAAGCGAAATGCAGCGATACTTTCAAGACTCGAGAACTGATGATAACATCAGTTATTAAAACTCAATTAGACCGTCGTTTACAGCAATGGGAAACGAACGAGTCATTCATGTCTTATTTTGGTGATATGTATATGTTGTCTAGTTCATTACACGTCCCATACTCCGATCGTGAGTTTATTCGAATTGTTCGCAAAAACATGCGCCCTGGTCTCAAAATTTTTACGAACAATGAAATATTTCTGACAATAGACCAAATAATTGCGAGATGTCGCTCTCTCGAAGAACTATGGAAGGAGGAGAGGTTTGTCCCAGAACTCGGTTTGAATAAACAACCAGTGTGTAGAGATACAAGGAAATCTGAAGTACACGAGATTTTGGAGGTTCAGAATACCGCATCTCAGACGTTTTCCAATATCCCACAAGTTCCTTTATCAGATGAAAAATTACCACCTTTTCTAACCACATATCATTCGAACTTTGCAGGTATGAATAGTTCCGTTATATACACACCTATCTCAAATATTGATGCTGTATTTCAAAAGAACTATCAAAAGCCGAATCTTCAATCTATGCCATTTCCACCTAATATAAGCATACCTAAAACGACGATGTATTGCTGGAATTGTGCTGCACAAGGACACTACTTTTCAAAATGTCCCTTTGGAACATTATGACATCAATTCTGCAAAAAGTGTGGATTACCCAACGTAGATGAGATTATGTGTCCTCGCTGTAAACTATATTCGGGAAACTCGCAAAAGGTGGATCCAGCTGTTGGGAGAGGAAACCCACCGAAAATTGCACAAACGAATCCCCTCCCACCGAAAGAAACAACAGCCATGAATACCTGGATAGACCAAAATCAGAAATTTCCGTACCAGAAAAAGTAACTATCTCTGTACCTAATCCTATACGTCTCACATCTCCGACCGAAGGAATTTCAAAAATCTCGAAACGTAGAACCAGATCCATTAATTATTGGCGTAAGCGCAAACTACTCACTAAATTAATAACTTCCTCAATAATTTTCGACTCACTGGATGGTAGACCTCGTGCTGATGTTAACGTTCTCAATCAAACATTTAACGGGCTTCTTGACAGTGGAGCCAATGTGAGTGTGTTTGGAAAAGGGTGTGAGGAGTTCATACGTAACAACGATCTCAAAATTTGTGAACGACCATCTCATTTACATACTGCCAGCGGTCAAAAGAAACGTGTTCTTGGTTTCGTCACTCTGCCTACCACTTTTAATGGAATCACGAAAATGTTTAGGTTCACTTTAGCACCAGAGTTATCAGAAAAATTATACCTCGGAATTGATTTTTGGCGAGAATTTGGAATTTTTCCTACAGTTCTCTCTGAACTAACTTCCTCTCCTAATCCAATTACATCCAAACCAGAGTTGGATTTAAATACTCATGAGCTAGATGAATCCCAAGAATCTCAACTTGAGGAAGTCATTAAATCGTATCCTTCTTCAGAGATTTTAGGCCTCGGTAGCACGTTAAAGACCTCCCACGAAATAAATTTAATAGAAAATGCAATACAGGTTAAACAGAGATATTATCCTGTCTCTCCGGCAGTACAATCCGATCTGTACGCAGAGATAGATAGGATGCTAGCTCTCGGGGTAATCGAAGAGTGCCGTGAGAGTGAATGGAATTCTCCGGCCACATTAGTCCGAAAGGCCAATGGTAAAATAAGATTGTGTTTGGATGCCCGAAAGGTTAACGAGGTTACCCGTAAAGATTCTTATCCTTTACCTAACATCGAGGGTCTGCTAAGCCGCCTTGATCAAACCCAATATATATCGAGTTAAGGACGCGTTTTGGCAGATTCCTCTAGATGCAGGTTCAAGGGATAAGACAGCCTTTACGGTGCCCGGTCGTCCGCTTTATCAGTTTACGGTAATGCCGTTCGGGTTGTGCAACGCACCTCAACGTATGTGCCAACTAATGGATCGGGTGATTCTATATCATCTCCATGATCGGATCTTCGTTTACCTCGACGATTTGCTAATTACATCTGCTACATGGCCTGAGCATCTATCTCTTCTCCAGCATATCAGTCGACTATTACGAGAGGCAGGACTTACGATTAATGTCCACAAAAGCAAGTTTGTCCTAAAATCTACTTAGTTTCTAGGTTTTATTGTAGGAGAAGGGGGGCTTCGAATCGACCCTAGCAAAATTGAATCTATCACTAACTATCCACTCCCTAAGACAGCTCGTAAAATCCACCAATTTCTTGGAATGACAGGATATTATCGACGGTTCATCAAGAATTACTCGATATTAGCTACGCCCTTAACAAATCTTTTGAAAAAACAGAGCAAGTTCGAATGGTCAACCGATGCACAACATGCCTTCGAATGTCTAAAAGTTGCAATGACCACAGCCCCGGTTTTACGCCACGCGGATTTTTCAAAGGAGTTTGTCATTCAGTGCGATGCTAGTAGCACAGGAGTTGGTAGTGTTTTGGTGCAGTACGATGAGAATGGAGAGGAACATCCAATTGCCTTTGCATCGAAAAAGCTTAATCCCGCACAACAAAAATACAGCATTACAGAAATAGAATGCTACGCGGTAGTGCATGGAATTAAGTCTTTTCGCGCGTATATTGAACGATATTCCTTCACAATTCTAACTGACCATGCTGCTTTGAAATGGCTTATGTCTCAAAGAGATCTCGCTGGACGTTTAGCTCGGTGGGCACTTAAGTTACAACCGTTCGATTTCAAGATTGTTCACCGCAGCGGTTCACAGAACATAATCCCGGATGCCCTGTCAAGAATTAATTCGGACGAACTCATTTTACAAGGTGTTTCAGAATTAAAAGAAGCAAGGCATAACCTTACTACTCCACTTTATATTGATTTATCTTCGGAACATTTTAACGACTCTGAATATAAGGATACGGTTGAGAAATTTTTGAAAAACGATTCCGATTCTACCAACATCAAGTATGAAGATGGCAAATTATTAATTAATGTTAACTCTGGTTCAGTTTACGATGATACTGTTCCAAACGAATGGAAACTAATTGTTCCCGTAGCAATGCGCCACGAATTAATTAAACTTGCACATGATCATCCTACTTCTGCACACTTAGGAGTATCCAAAACATTAGATCGCCTTCAACGTCAATTCTATTGGATTGGAATGACCAAGGATGTTCGAACTTATATCAAAATGTGTCAAGTTTGCAAAACCTGCAAACCAGTGAATTACATAACGCGTCCATTAATGGGTTCGATGCAAGAATCATTTAGGCCATTTCAATTCCTATATCTCGATTTCTTAGGGCCGTATCCGCGATCAAAAGCTGGGAATTGTTTCATCCTCATTGTGCTCGACAAACTATCCCGGTTCGTTTGCTTGCAACCTTTTAGGCAGGCTACTGATGCCCAATCTACAATTAACTTTCTCGAACAACTTTTCCTTCGCTATTCAGTGCCTCAAACGGTGTTTACCGATAATGGTAAACAATTCTGCTCTGTTGCTTTTAAACATTTATTAGGTAAATATGGCGTTACTCATGTGCTAACCCCAAAATATTCACCTCAGAGTAATGCTTCTGAGAGAGTCAACCGCACGCTGTTGTCGGCCATTCGGTCCTATTTAAAAGATGACCAGCGCCTATGGGATGTACATCTCTCTGAGTTCGAATCAGCATTAAATAACGCCAAGCACAGTAGCACTGGTTATTCTCCTCATTTTATTATATTCGGACAAAACCAGATACTTCACGCGAAGGAATACGAGCTTTATAAACTTCTCGGTTTTAGTGAAGATGGTAACTTTTCGGCCAATAATAATTCCAACAAGTTGAGTAGTGTTCGACGCCATGCTATAGCAAATTTGAGAAAGGCACACGAAAATAGTGCTAAATATTATAACCTGCGATCACGTCACCGAACCTTTAATCCCGGAGATCAAGTTTATGTGAAAAATTTTACACAAAGTGACACATCGAAACACTATTCTGCGAAACTGGCTCCAAAAACTATAAAAGCTCGTATAGTCAAAAATGTTGGTAACGTTGCGTTTGAAGTTTCTGACGACAATGGTAAAATCCTTGGTGTTTACCATGTTAAGGATATACAACGACAGTAAAGCCTTAGCATTATTACCCGAAGCATAGAGACATCTCAGGGGTAGGTTTTCCCACGAATGAAACGAAATGATCGTCGGTGTTTCATGAGTACTTATTTTATTATCGGTGCAAAGTCCTAATTCTCAGTCTACAATGTAGTTGATGAATTATATAAAAGTACTTTTATGGTCCTGCTATAAAATTCATCAAAATTAATCGATTCACTGAAAACTTGAAATGATGATGGACGTATCGTATAAGCAAATGAGTTGCATCCGATATTTCGTTGCACCAATATTAAATCAGTGCCTAAGTCAAAATAAAAAAAAAACAAAAAAAAATAAATTGTAGTTTACGGTTTGTCGCCGTGATTTGCATAGTCTTGTGTTTGTCAGGATCCATATATTTGCCCTCGTGTACGTGGTTCGCTTAATTGTACATTATTCGCTAATAAAAGCCACGACAAGTTAAAGTGTGCTATTAAACTGTGCCAAACGGATATCACATACACTACGTAAAACCACTTGTTTAGTGCATTTTAGCTGATACCACCGTTCGATTTGAAAAAAAAAAATCAGTGGCCTTGATAGTGAAAAACTGATTGTTTAGCGGACTTAATGACGGTGGTGTGATTTTGCGTACCGATATTCGCGCCACCGTCTTATTTATTTAACCACTGTCTTATGTATTTAAGTAGCATCTAAAAAGAAACTGTTACTAAAAGCAATCACCATCTGGGAAAATACCTCCGGATTGGAAAGCGATTCGTGCTACGGAGATATATGTGAAGCATTCACCAACAACAATTGAATACATCTAAAAATCGAACAAATCTACTTTGATTTAGTGTCATTATACATATTGTAAAATAATTATGTATCGTTGTTGTAACCTTACAAGTACAGGTTACCTACCGATTACGTTAAGTCGCATGCACTCTTTTTAGTCATTTACCTTAATATTATTAGTTTACATTTATTTAATTGACTTAACTATTTATTTTCGGATTGCTGGTAAATAATATTTATAGTTATTTATAGTTAGTTACTTTTAATTTACGTGCATAGTTTAGTATTATTATGGTGTTTGTTATTTCTAATTAATTGAATTAAGTTTAAACTACCCTTCTTAGTATTTAGCCTAGAGTAATATGCATAATATATATACAGTCGCCATCAGTAAAGCGCTTTGCCGGTCGGTGAATTGGTAAGTCATTTTAAGTTTATTTATATTATATTTGATCATTTGGGAGAAATTGAAGAAATTGAAAAATTAAACTAATTTAATTAAATGAATTCCGATCACCTGCGTTAGAGTGAAAGTAAATATTAAAATCTTTATTAAAATGATACGTCGTTTTGTTTTGTTCTTTAAATAAAGTAAGTAAATCATAATGAATTAAAGTGTTTGTAATTAAACGGGGTTAGAAGGAGGGTCTGAATAGGGAAGAATGGGTATTGTTTGACTTGTTTTTTGGTATATTCATTTGTGAAAGCAGCTGATTACTGTTGATGAACTCCCTTGACTCACTCCCATGCCGACTTCAGCTAGCGGGCTAATGGCTGCTACGGGATTAAAGTTCATCGACATTCTGTTAACGGTGCTATTTCACCATAGTTCCGTTACACAATGATTTAGCCATAACGCTGTTTTAGCCATAACAAAATGCAGTACGAAATCAGATTTGAACCACTTAAGATAACTTATTGGAATATATTGTAAATTTAAACCTAAAATTATATTATTATATTATAAATAAAAATTATAAAATGTATCAAAATTGTTTAAACAGTGAGAATTTAGTGCTGTGTTTCGAGATTCGATATTGTGAAAATTAGTGGTAGTGGTTGATCATACGGCACAACAATGTTGGTGGCAGCGGAGGGATCTCGTAAAAATCTCACATTTTAATTTTGTACCGAAGTAAAAAAAAAAAAAGAGTGAGTCTATTAGTACTCTCAATGAGATGTGTAAACATGGCGTGTGTGTTGCGTGTGTACAGTTTACTTTGAAGGAAGAAGGAATGCAATTTTACTAACTAAAGTTTTTCATTTGCTTATTATCGTTAGATTGCGTCTATTACTCTTTCGGTATAATAGACGCAATTGGATTATGGTAGCTAAAATAAGATACATACATATATACTGTCGACTCTAACTTTTATAATTTTCATTGAAAAACTGCACAATGGTCGTCCTATATCTCGTAGTAGATATAGTTCGACCTGAGTTCATGTGCAAATCGAATTCGTCACGCAGAAAGTTTATCAGTGGATCAGCTTGAGGAACAGCAAAAATAATATTGAAATCCCCGCTCATAATCATCGACAAAAGATGATAGTCTCCTTGGAGAATTTTTGAAATTCTTTTAGAATATGGAGCAAAAAAGAAATGTATGAACTTCATTAAGTCTTCGACAGATATATTCGGCGCGATGAATACAACTACAGAAAACATCTTATTTCGATTAAGAAGCTGAAGTTCAGCCGTGCATATATCATCAATGGGTTGTGTTGTTACGCTCATACCTCATACCAGTTGTTTGTCCAACGATGATTTCCTTATGCGATGTGACTGTATAAGTTCTACTTGTATTTTCATGTATTGCTACTCCGGCAGCCCATTGACCATCTCTCTTGAACTGAACGCAGCATTCAAAATTAGTAATGTTAAGTTGCTCGTCATTGCGTAGCCAGATCTCGGAAAGCAAGAAAATTGAGCATCCCTGCGTGACTGTATCAGTTAGGTCAAGGTGATGTGACCTGAGACTCTGGCAGTTCAATGTTAAAAACCAGACGTCATTATTATCTCGTAAACGCTTAACATTAATTGTCCGATTGTTGTTTCTGTTAAAAGTTGAGCTTTTTCTTGAAATGGGCACCAAACATCGGTCGTTATTCGTTTTCTGCACCCATCCAGCTTTAAGCCAATTGATCTTCTGCCAACTTGTGAATTTATACCGAAATCCATCCAGAGTCGTTTAACATTTTTTTGCTGTTGACGTTATCATCGTTCTCGTTGTCCCGGTCAGGATGGCTGCATTCGATATATCTCAGACAGCCCATAGTTCCATTCGCCAGTCCATCTGTTTCGTCAATATTGGTTTTGAGAAAGTAAGGCCGACCTATGACCACTCGAAGTTCGTACGGCAAATTATTTGTATACACTATGCTGATTTTATGGATCTTTTGACGGAATTGCTACTCCGGCAGCAGGCTGACCATATCTCTTCAACTGAACGAAGCATTCAAAAGTAGTAATATTAACATGCTCATCATTCAGCAGCCAGGTCTCGAAAAGCAAATGAATTGAGCACCCCTGCGTGACTGTGACCTGATACACTGGCAGTTCAATGTTAAAAACGAGACGTCATTATAACCCCATTTAGTAGAAGACATGATCATTGATAGCTGACGTGATGAACAGCCCCTAGAGACTCGTTACTCGTGATAAAGCAACTTACACAAGTTGTTGACTGTGTTTTTAATTATAAGAGTATGTAATTTCATAATCGTAATTCATATTTCGTATCATATTTTTTTTTTTTTTTGATTTTTCTGATCGATGGAAATGTCGATGGTTTCAAATTTAATTTTTTAAATTAGTTTTTTGTTTTCCCTACTATTATACATATACAGACAAGCATGCCATGTATAGTACAAAATTGTTTTTATTGAGTTTGTTCAGAGCCTCCTTAATATAAGAGCCGTAAGATTCCGCCATTTTTTTCATGTGCTTTCCATAGAGGGGAAGCTTTTTGTACTTTTTCATACCAACCAGTGTATTTTAGTATTTTTTTAGAAGCTTTTTTGTATATAAAAACATAAATTCTTTGTTTGAATTTTCAATGTGAATGGTTAATTCAATATTCAGGAAAAGCATATTTTAATATTGAGTCATATTATGTTGAGTTAACGCAAAAACATTTAAATTAGTTTAACACAATTTTTTTTTTTTGTAGAAACAAGAATTTGTTTATGTGTATGTACAGAAAATTAGAAATTAGTATAGAGTGTTCCATAAAAAAGTCAGCATTATTTTTCCAAAATAAACGTTCGTTAAAAAATGCTTTTGGAGTAGCAATGTAATATGGGGATTATTGTGTTTTGGGTTCTATTTCCACATTGTTGATGACAAACTTCGAAAACTGTTTTTTCGTTACTTGTTAAAAATTTGATTTTATATTGTTTCATCCTGTAGTATAAACAAAAAAGGGCTTCACCAAATAAAAATATTATAATTTGATAAAGCTTTTCGCAATTACTAAACCTGTTAAAAGATGTCGCTTTCAAATTAATAAATTAATTCAAACTACCCGTATAGAAATTGTTACACAAATTGAAAGGGGGTCTCCAGGTTAGGACGGTTGTAACGGGCCTGTCTTATAGCAGGCAGCTCGTTGTATAAACGAGTTCAAAGTACGAATTGTGCTTTAAGATTTTGTATCCGTATATGAGCCAACCATGCAAAAAATGGGTAGAGCCACGGGCCATTTATATACTCACAAAAACCATTAAGTTATTAACAGTATACAAAGGCCTTGGGTTATTTTATTGAATTCCACACAACAACAATCCCAGAAAACGTGCACGAACGAAGCTATAAAAATGAAACATGAAACATGCATAGCTTTTCAAGACCAGTAGATCTGTATAATCTATTGAACCAGCCGGGAATTACTACAATGTATACGAACTGTCTGTCATACACCTTAGCCGAGGGCCTTTAGCATCAAAAATCCTCAATAAATCCTTCTATTAACAAATTCGTGTACATTGTAAGAATTCCCGCCTGCATTGGATCGAAATAAAAAAAACAAAAATTTGGAAAAATTATGACATTTTTCTATTATTGTTTTACAGCGCGCAGCAACTATGATGGTGAATATTTTACGACGAAAAGTTTTATTTACGCCAACCGAATAATAAATAAAATTTATAATTGTTTTGAGTTTTATTAATTATGTTAAATTATTGTATTAAAGATTTCGCACTTAACTTACAATAATAATGGTTTATTTTCGTAAATAGTTATTTAATTATTTTACACTTTTCTGTAATTTCAAGTAAATTTATTACAGAGACATCTGTAAACGGATTTTCAAATTACAGAAAGCTCGATTTTGCAATCGAATAAAATTGAAGTTTTTTACGTTTTGTTCTTTTTTGTAATAATATTTAATTAAGAAAACCATGACAACGTTGATTTTTTGTATACAAAAATAATAATAGATTTTGATGTAAAAATTTTATTATATGAATAATATTGTTGTTTCTACATGGTGATTCATAAAATTTCGTTTCCGCTCACGTTTTCTCTTTAATTTTGTTATAAATGGAGGATGTTTAGATTGCTATTAAGTGCATCGTTCATCTAAAAAATTCTGAGGTGCATGTGACCACAATTTACCAAATAATTTACATTTTTATAAAACTAAATTTTAAATTGGGTGCGTAAGAGGAATCCGCGGCACCACCCTTTATTATCTTACTTTATAAACCTACACAACTAAACGGAAAGCTCATTTTAAGAGAAAATTAATAAATTTATGCTCCGCTTTAGTTTAAATTTATCAAATAAATACTACATTATGATGGCTGATTTTCAAATATGTGTTCTTTGAATAGTTTATTAAAAATATAAAATTAAAATTTAGATGATTTGTTTAATTTTTTATTCATAAATTCATGTTCAAAAATTCTCCAATTACCACGGTTTCTTATAGTAATTCAATAAAAGCTTCCCCTCTACTGAAAGCTCTCTTTTTAATATTACGGCTCTTCAAAATCATAGATGGCTCTGGTTTGTTGCTTTTTTGAAACGAAGTAGGTACGTCATTTCCGTTCATTTCATTTACAGTTTACTCCAATACAAAAATTTCTGGTAGGCGCGAGTAAAGATGTTTATACATCAAAAACCGCTATACTCAAGGATGAAACACACCAAGCAGCAGCAGCGAGCAGCAAACTTAAATTTTGGCTTATTTGCTTATGTAATGATACAAAATCATAGTTTGAGTATAAATATAGGTATTTCCATTAAAAGAAATTAAGTATTTTATAATTATAATTGAAAAATTTAGATTTAAAGAAATTATATTGAATGAAGTTGCATCTGTCGCGGCATCAATAGGTTCCACACCCAGCAGCTTTTATTTGCTGCTCTTTACTGCTACTCATAACCTCGATAAAATTTACGCAATTCAATTTTACTACTAAAACAAAACAATCTGCTGCGCTGCTTGATGTGCACACCCATATGCAGCCGTTAGTGTGGATTGTTTGGAATATGTTGCGCTGCTCTTGGTGTGTTTCATCCTTCATTGATTATCAACTTGCAAGCTGCACTTACAAACAATTTCTCCGTATTATATTGAAATAAGAAATCGAATTACAGCAATTTATCGTCGCATATAATTTAAAAAATGTAATTTTCAACAAGTACTTGACCGTTGAGAATTATGCATAAATTTCATAATACTGTTGTTGTTATTGGTACTATTCCATGGAGAAAACAGAAAATTTTTGCTGAACATTAGAGAAAGACAAGAACTAAAATTTACACTAGAGCGACTGAGACACAGCATTTTGATTTTATGGTAGAAAAAATTGGGGAAATTTTGAAATCTAGAAAAACTAACCTTACATTTTTTAACTAAATAACTAAAAATCTTTATTTTTAAAAATTGACAATTATTTTATATCGGAAAAATTAATAAAAAAATTAATATCATTTTTGAGATGAGCAAAAAATATGTTGTTTTATTATTTTGATTAATTTACGAAAATATCTAAAAAATGTTCTACTATAAAATATGGAGGAGACATTTTTGACAAGTTCGTAAATTAACCTAACTGTCACAGTCGTGCAGCAGCCAAAAAATTTCTCAAACATTTTAAAAAACAAACAAATTATGAAATAAATAATAAATTAGATAAATTTAACATAAATATTTAGTTTTCCACAATAATAAATCTAGTGAAAAGTAATTAAGTTTAAAATTTGAGTGCTGTAGATACTTGTAATGGTTACTCCAACGAAAACGTCCTCTCGAATGTCTCATATGCAAAACACCGTTGCCCCCCAGTAAGAGTTAGTTTTGATTGTAAATTTCATTAAATGTCCTAATTTGTTTTGTTTTTATTGTAGAATGACGATGAAGATGAAGTAGATTGTACCGTAGTACTAGGTAGTAGTGTAAATGTTTCGGTACTGGAAGTTGTTTCGGCAATGAAGAGTTGAGTTTGTTTGCAACAGTTCATGGACACAGGACAATGTAAGTGGTGATGATTGAATACCGCTTGGCTAGTCTTTCAAATTAATCTGTGTTTTTTTTTATATATTCGTGGAAAATCAACAAAGTGGTTGCATTTCAAACAAGTTTAATCGATACATTGGCCAATTTGGTTACTGGCCATCTTAAATATGTCAAAAATGTCCAAGTATTTGGTGGCTTATTAGCATCGAGTAAAATTTATGATTACCGAGTCGATATCGTGCACAAGGAAGTGATTCGAATGTGGTGGTTTATCGTATGAATGTTCGCGGTAAAAAAGACTGTGAAATAGATGAGAATGATTCGGAATCGAAAAGGGTGATCCAATTACTGAGGGTAGTAATGATGTTCAGGATCCGAAAGCAAAAAAGTAACGTCAACAAAGTTCAACCGTAACAAAATGTAAAGCAACGATAAATCTTGAACTAGATACGGTACCTTTCTTGGATCCCGTATTTGCCGATATAAAATTCAAATTAAGCAATATGAATAGTTCGAATCGAGCTTTTCGAAATACGGTGGAATCGAATAACTCGGAAATTTTATTTGATTACGATAATCCGTACTGGGATAATACACTAAATGGATTTATATACTCAATGAAGATGCACCCGTTGTAAAAGAAATTTTGTATGAAATACAAAAGTCTGGACGGCCCGGCCCGTTTAAATTCGGACAATATTTAGGGAAAACAATATTAGTGATAAGCTATGCGACATGAATAAGTACGTATTTGGCTGGAAACATCTAAGTAAGAAATCGCTCTATAACGATCTTTAATTTCAGAATGCTGCAATCAACCGTAGGTCATAATTAAGCTGATATGAATGAGCTACAAGAGATGGAACTACCGCGTATGACGCACAAGAGTTGTTTACAAGTAGCGGGTGCTAAACGCACCCAAATCGTAATTTATTTATTACAACCGTCTGATACGTCGACGAAAATTGGAATATTCGTATCGATCCCGTCTGGACCCTCTTATTGGAAAATTAGACCATCGGCACCGGTTCGCACGGAGGGACAACAGGTGCGGCGAACCAGTCAAACGGTAAAAGCAAATCGGAATGCTGCAACTAAGCGAAAACCGAAAAGAATCAATGTAATTGAAATTGCGGAACCTGGTAATAGCAAATGTGATTGTTAAAGAAAAAAAAAATCGATAATAGGGAGGAATTAGGTGAAAACATTCCAAACGGCGTGGAGAATAACGATGATGTGTTCGACAGCAATACCGATTTCCAAAATGATCATCTGAACGATGATGAAAACCCAGTTCTAAATTTTAACTTGAGTAATTTAATGTCACAGAACAGTTTATGACTGCGAAAAGTATGTTTAAAATCCTCAATTCTCGTGTATTTTATATTTATAATTTTGCTTATTTTTAGATCGAAAGAATTGTCATACCGTATGCTACCAAATCCAAAATCATAAATATGGAGTTAAAGCTGTCGTGTTGGAAAGTCGTAAATGAACTATCACAAGAACAATTGGTCCGCAAGCTGACGGATTTCGATACAACGTAGTCTCAAGAAAGTATCTGACCACTTAAAGAATAATAACGAGTTATTCGATAAGGAGTATTCAACATTTTATGAATTGTTCAATTAAGTATTTCTTTTCTTCTTTTTTGTAAAAATTAACGTATATTTAATTAAAATATTTAATATTAGAAAAAATCGATTTTTCGTATAATTATAAGAACATATAATGTTATACATAGATAGAAATTAAATTTGGGTACTGAACAAGGGATGTGGCAAATCAAAAACGGTATCGCCATGAACACTTTTAGCTAACGCTTTTATCAAAGCTGCGATGTTATCTTCCGTTATTTTATCATTATCGTCCAAGTCATGCTCATTTGTACGCATGCCACCTGCAAGCATTGGTATTGAAATCGGAAGACTTTTAGCTAAATTAATTGTTGTTTTGTATATTGTCGGATCGGATTTATACCATCCAAATCATCAATATCGTCGTCATTGTTACCGATATCGTCGATCGAATTTAAATCAAAATCGACAAGCGTATTATTCTGACTAGAATTAAAGTAATCATCATTGGTGATTGGCATCGATATCATTCCTAAATCATCATCCAAATCGAAAAGGTAATCGGCGTCCGGTGTATATTTATTTAGTTTTGTTGATGTCATTGCACTTATCATTGTATTCTTATTACAACTGTTCGTTACACTTATGGGTGGTTTATTATTAAGATGTTGTTTCTGTTGTTGCTGTTGCATCTGGATTGTGGACGTTTTATTAACGTTTGATGCGTTAGTTGGCGGTAATCCAGATGATGGCCACTGATATTTTGTTGTTCAAATGGGGGGCTACATTCAATCGGTGCTGAATCGGGCGTTGTAGGTGGTGTATCTAAATGGGTTATCTTTGGTGACGACGTTAACTTATCAATATTTCTATTATCATGTGCGTTACTAATTACAAGTATTATACTCTTGCTCGCCACGATATTTAAATTCATTCAAAAGCTGCGTTTCCTTTTCATGTTACTCTACGAACCTCTACAGTACGCTACCATTCCATTTTTTAATAAATATAATTATTTATATAATATAATAATTATACGAGTATAAGAATATAGGTAATAATTTTTTAATAAAATATTTCTCACAGATGTGAAACTGTAAATTCTGTGTTTTTAATATTTTGTATACGCAGCGTAACGTGATTTGTTGAAATGGAATGTTTGTGTGAACTTTGAATTCGTAGGAACCATTTTAGTCTACCCAGTTAAAATACAAAGACGATTATATACCATATGATCAGCAACAGAAACGTGTACAATCTCTAAAAAAAAAATAATTTCAAGAACCTAACCAATTAGTCATTGCAATGTCATAACTAGATAGGATACTTGTTTGCAGGCAAAGGAACCAGTTTGGTCTAGTTAAAAATAACCACGTCCCAATACAAAGACGATGGCGAGCAATGTGGACAGTTGGTATAATTTTGAATTGAGACATTTTTAACGAAAATGTACAACCGGTAGAAATCGAATTTAAAAATCGCCTAACCCACTAGTCATTGCTCTCAAACTAAAATCAAAACTGCATTTATTCATCACTCAAAATCCAGTAAGACTATTTTTAATTGTTTTAATGAAATACGTTTCGAAATATTTTTCAACCCATTAATAAATTTTTTTGTGATATTTTTCCATTTTATTAAAAAAATCATCATCATTCAGCGCAAGAAAACTTTTAGTTTTCAAAAATTATAACCACAAAATCACAAAAAATTCTAATCTCCTCTCAGAACTTTACACTATAAAAATTTGTATAAAATAAAATTAAAAATGAGTAGGGATTTTTTTTTCTGTTGGTTGCTATAAAAAATACTCGAGTTGATACTTCTTATGAAAAATTTATGGCAACACAACAACAATTTGGTCAGCAAATGCTCAGCATGCTATAATCGGATGCGCCTTCTCTCAAATAGTCGATCTATATTTTTGTCTCGTTTTAATTTTGCTGAGATTTTTGCTGATGATATTTTTTTCCTGTGGAATAGTACCATATAACTGCAAAGTTTTATAGGGATATAAAGACAATACATATACGTAAAAAATACACATATGTACATATAGTATATCAACTAGTGGCCTAGATTAGTCAGTGCAATCCCGTATATTATAACGCAACGCGTCATACTGTGCTCCTGTTCCTGTTATACGAAGCAGAACCAGTGTCAGTTATGTGCAGCAGATGGAGGTCATCAACTTTAAGTCAACCTTAAGAAATTTCCAGACAAAGGTCAAATTATCACATACTTCTTTAATGTTAAGTTGTTTATATCATTTTTAGTTATTTGTATTTTCTAATTTAATTTTTTATTTTTTATGAATACCATATTTTGTTTCGGAGTTGATATCAATTGCATGCAGGGTGAGAAGGAACAAAAGCCTAGAGAAACTTCCAGTAATCGGACGTCACTAGATTTGAGAAGTGGGAAAATTAAATTTATACCTGCGGCTCCTGAACCCGTAAGTACTAATTATTCTGAACAACCATCCGCG
This sequence comes from Nephrotoma appendiculata, assembly GCA_947310385.1. Lineage (NCBI taxonomy): Eukaryota > Metazoa > Arthropoda > Insecta > Diptera > Tipulidae > Nephrotoma > Nephrotoma appendiculata. The sequence goes on from OX371225.1 coordinate 66,711,597, forward strand.
TTAAGCACATTAAATTCAAATTATCGCGAAAGTGATTGAAAAAACCCTTGTATTCTTGACATTTTTCTATTTGAATTGTTTGATGATTGTCATATGAACAAAGGACACACATAATGGTTTATGATATTAGTACTGCCTTAAAGCTTACTCCAGAATTTGATGGTACACCATCAAATTCTAAAACCATTAAAAGAAGCTGATGATATTAATAGTTGTTTTGAGATTATTAAATCTAAATTAGGTGGTACTGCTTATAACTTAGTTCTTTATGAAGAATTTAAGTCATGGAACCCTCAAAGAAAGAATTTGAAGAACAATTTTCCGATCGCCGTCCTATTGAGCAACTGCAATTCGAACTAGTTCAGATTCATCAAAATCGTAACGAAAGTGTAAGGACTTTTGCAAACCGAGTCGAACGTTTACTCTCAGATTTAAATGACGCTCGTATTTTGCGGGAAGACAAGGGCTCCGCACCAAAGTAAAAAATTTGAATTCTACTACAGCTCTTAAATCTTTTCAAGTTGGTCTTCGAGAACCCATAAAACTAATCATTAAAGCCTGTCGATTCACAAACTTAAAGGACGCCATATCAAAAGCTATAGAAGAAGAAATCAGCTTGAATAGTAAACCAAATATTTCTCATACTCAATCCAAACCAATCATTCGTTGCCAATTATGTCCTAAATTAGGTCATATTTCTCGAAATTGCTATTCATTGCCCGTAAATCAAACTTTGCTTATTGTTAAACTTTCGATTACTACCGCGTGTTTACATGAAATGCCATTAAATCCTTATTCACGACCTGTAAATATAAAACCGTAAAGTTTACAAAAATCTAGATAGGATAATTGAGTGGAAGATAGTATAATTGAGTCAGTGGAATGCAACTTTAATGATAGTACCAAAAAATCCAATAAAGACGAAATAAAGTGGGAAATCGTTGTCGATTTTACAAAACTAAATTCTATTACAATCGATGATGTCTCCCACCTTCCGAATATCACAGAAATTCTCGATCAACTGGGAAAATCAAAATATTTTTCTACTCTAGATCTTGCCAACGATCACCAAATTCCACTTCATCCAAACGATAAAATCAAAACACCATTCAGCACCCAATCAGGTCATTATCAGTTTTGTAGAATGCCATTTGGTCTTAAAGGCGCTCCAGCAACATTCCAGTGTCTTATGAATCGCGTGATATCTGATTTGAATGGAATTCATTGTTTCGTGTATTTAGACGATATTGTTATTTATGGCTATGATCTGGATGATCACAATCGGAAATTAGTTGATATTTTGAATTCTCTCAGAAAGTTTGTTACAATTTCGTGGAAATTGCTCCATGTTCGGGAAAAAAAAGTCTAGTATACATCTATATTTGTTCCCGTCATACACAGTGGAACGCGAGTGGCTGTTTGCCCATCACTGAGTTCGCGAGTTTGAATGTGTTGTCAATCATTTTTGTTTTATGTCTATTCTTGAGTGGTCATTTGTATCCGTGTCTATAAGTGTACATAATAGGTATACCAAATACTGTATCCACCACCCAAACAAATAGTATATAAATTGCATTTATATTTACCGAGGTGACTTATTTTCGGACTTGCATCGTATGATCAGTTTAATTTGGTGTTTTGTGGGTGTAGAATACAAGAAAAAAATAATCACATTTCTTTTTTTTTCTCTCAAAACCATTTAATTGTTTGCGTCCATTAGATTAAAATTCGTATTTTTTTTGCTAAGGTATGTAACTGGGCAAAGTGATTTGTGTGTAATATTTTTTTTTTGTGTAAAATAAGTCAATTACCATCGTAATTTGTCTATTTTAGTGAATAAAATAGTGTTTCCTTAATAAATATAGTGACTCGAAGCAATACTAGCAATTTGCTAAGCGGTACCTGCTAATTAATTAATATCCGAAATAACGCCGGTGTACAGGATAATTTCCGACAGACAGGTAAACATGCTTCATTTTATAAGAAATGTCGTTATTAGATTATAGTTTTCTCCCCTTTTGCGTTTATTTTAACGTATCTTAACGCATTTTTATTTTTAACGCCTATATAGTGTGCTTGGCAATAGAGTCACCTCGGCCGCTTTCCGTGGGATTTTTTTTCGGACCGCAAAAAAACAAAAGAAAAAAAAACAAATTGGTACCAATAGTCACGGTAATTATAGAGCATCTTGGTGGAATACGGTTCCTTTGGTGAACCACTATCTAACGGAACGGAATAGTGGTAAATAAAACTCTATTTATTCACGCTATTATTGGAGGGATAACACGGACACGAACGACACACCCAAACTTTAAAAACAAACAAAAACCAGCTAAGTGTATTTAAAAATTAATTATTTATATTTACATATATATTTATTATTTAGTTATTTATGTAATTTACATTTTTTTTAAAAACTATATTTAGTTCGTAAGTAATTTACAATTAATGTAATGCTATAGCTTAGGTTTTTCCTAGGCTGACTACGTCATGCTAAAAAAAGATAAGACATAAAGAATATGTTTAAGTACTACCATTAATATGTTTTTGCTTTAGGTTAAGTTCTTTATTTGCTATATTGTAATTTAGTTTCTCCGTTAGGGACCGGTCATCCCATTTATAGTAGCATAGGTTTAAAAACTATCTATTCTTCGTAGTATGTTTCGTTAGATAAATAAATTGTAATAAAAATTTACCGAAAATTTAACGTTTGATTTATTTATTTATTTATATATTTTTTTGTTGTAACTTATACTGCACATGTCTCGGAAACAGTGATGCCACACAATGTCGTTTGAGTATTTCAATATATTTTTTTTGAGCATGTTAGCAATTTTGTAAGTATGTTTAGCGGTTAATGCAAGGATTAATGTAGTGGTTAAAGATTCCATATTAGGGAGGGAAGTGCCAAGAATTATGTCGCTTCAACAGGGTGGTGTAGGCAACGAGGTCATATGATAAACGGCCTCCAATACGGTTCAACAATGTAAACTGTCATTCTTTAGATTTTTTTGTGTGTTATAGTATAGTAGAAATCTCATTTTTTCATTTATTAGCAGCACCTGCGAGCTCTAACTATCATCGGTGAACAAACCCCCCCCCCCCCCTACGACTGTTACTCTAGCGGGCAAAAGTGCTGCTGTCACCGAAATTGATAATTAGAGAAAAATAAATTTTCTGGTACCCGACTTGATACTTTTTAGACCATGCTCTTTCTCTCGGCATGCTTTCTTACGTACCAAGAAGGTTACAGATGGCGCCCAAACTCAACGGTAAAACATTATTTGGATTAAATTATTTAAAATTATTTCATATGACCCTGAATATTAGGGTAACTAAATGATTTTTTTTATGTGAAAATGAGATAGCTTATTAAATTGCGTTATATATATATATATATATATATATGAAAGATCCTGCGCGTTAGATTCCGCGTAATGGCATTTTGATTCTTAATGTTAGTGGATAATCCAAATAATTCTCAATTTATCTCTTATTAAAAAGAAACAATGGACTGTATTTTTATATAATATTTATTTCACACAAAAAGAAAACAACTTTATTCTATGAATAACTAAGAACGAATGGCATAAAAATAATTTCGTCATGTCGTTTTCAGGCGATGACGCTTTCAAAAGAGACAACCAAAATAAAAACTTTATATCTGTCTCTCTTTATAGATATATAAATAAAAAGACTATAAAAATTCTTAACACATACATACATATCTTAACATACTCCCGCATTGAAATAACCTTATTTCAAACTTTAAAAAATATAATAATAATTAATACATAATGTTAAATTTAGTTAAATTTTTACATATATATTTTCTTATTTCTATAACAATAGTAATCAAATTTAACATAAACTAAAATGTTACATGAATATTAAAATGTATTACTTAATATTTATTAAATGTTTATAAATGTTCTATAAAACTTAAATTAGTAACAAATTCTTACATAATAAAAAATAATTATTTCTATTATAATAATAAGATTTTTTTTTTTTTTTAATGTAACATTTTTCACTATGCATTACACAGCAAATTTTAAACCAATAATTCAAAATAATCTAGTTACATCGAAATTAAAATCCTTCAAGAAACAAAGAACAAAAAAAAAAAATAGTAATAATTTTTAAAATATTATCTATACTTCTGAATTTAAGAAATATAATACTAACACGTAAAGTTTATGTGCTTATCATTACATCAAAAGAAGTGTACCTTGATTTGGTAAGAAAATTTTTTTTTTTTTTTACTGGTGTTATATTGTAATTATAAAATTTCATAATCCATAATCTTATAATTTTAATTAGTCTCAACAGGCAAAACACAAACTCTTGAAATTGCTCTTCTAAATTCTGAATTTGCCGTTTTCACGGAAACAACGCGAACTAATCCATCTTTTCCTAAATGAATCTTTGTTATTCTAGCCATGTTCCATTTCATTGGAGGAGTTCCATCTTCTTGAAGCAAAACAAGTGAACCAATTTTAAAATTATCTGCTGGCTTTAACCATTTACGGCGGTTTTGTAATTCAGACAGATATTCTTTTGACCAACGTGACCAGAATTGCTGCAATAAATATTGAATACGTTGGAAACGTGAAAGTTTGTTAATAGGCAAATGTTCCAGTGTTGGTTCTGGTAATGAATTTAAAGATTGTCCTATTAAAAAATGACCAGGTGTCAATGGACACATATCATTTGGGTCATTTGACATAGGTGTCAAGGGACGCGAGTTCAAACACGCCTCAATTTGTGTTACTAATGTTAAAAATTCTTCATTCGTATAAATAGATTGACCCATAACCCGTTTTAAATGATACTTAGCGCTCTTAACAGCCGCCTCCCATAAACCACCGAAATGAGGTGATCGTGCTGGAATGGTCTGCCATTTTATCCCTTCATTTGAGCAATATCTCAAAACCTCGAATTGGTGTAATTCGGACATAAACAAATCATGTAATTCTTTCAGTTCTTTCCTTGCTCCTATGAAATTTGTGGCGTTATCTGAATAGATAACAGAACACTTACCACGACGAGATACAAATCTACGAAGAGCGGCAAGGAATGATTGTGTCGAAAGGTCTCCTACAATCTCCATATGCACAGCTTTTGTAGCAAAACATATAAAAATGGAAACATATATTTTGATATTAATCTTAGATCGAATCTTAGGTATGACGAAAAAAGGGCCGCAAAAATCAATTCCGACGCTGCAAAATGGTTTTGAAGGATTCACTCTATCCTTTGGTAACTGCCCCATAATTTGATTTATTATTGGAGGTTTTGCACGAAAACAACGAATACATTCTCGTATTATTTTACGACAAACGTTTCTACCTCTAGTAACCCAAAAACGAAGCCTTACATGGTATAATAAAGATTGGGATCCAACATGAAGTAAATCTAAATGTAGATTAGAAACCAAAAGTTTTGTGAATAAATGTGATCCTGGTAACAAAATTGGATGTTGATTATCATAGGAAATATCAGCATTAGCCAATCGACCTCCAACCCGTACAATACCGTTTTTATCGATAAACGGACTCAAAGATTTAATTGTACTTCTTGTCGACAATAACTTATTACTCCGAAGATACTTAATTTCTTCATTATATTCGTTGATCTGAACATACTTGATTAATCCAATCAATGCTATTTCAAGTTCTGCACTTTGTAGTGGACCATATACACGAGATGATTTTTGCTGACAATTTTTTGCAAAACGAAAACAAGTTGCGATTACTCGAAGTAATTTTTTGTAACTTGAATACCTTTCGAAGACATTCCAATGGATTTCCATACAAGTTAACACAGTTTCAGATTTTCGAAGTTCTAATTCTTCTATTTTTATTTTAGAATTTGGAGATTCTGGCCACTTTTCTTCGAGATCGTACAAAAAATCTGGGCCATTCCACCACAATGAGCAGTTGCGAAGTTGGTCGGGCATTAGACCTCTAGAAACAAGATCAGCTGGATTCATTGTAGATGAAACATAACGCCATGTATTAATTTCAGTCAGCTCCTGAATTTGTGACACCCTGTTTGCCACAAATGTCGCGTATTTGGATGGTGGTGATTTTATGCGAAAGAGCGTTATTTCAGAATCTGAATATAAATAAACGCCATTAAAATCAATATCAATTATTTTTAATACTTTATTAGTCACTTGAGCAACTAACAAAGCAGCACATAACTCAAGACGAGGAATAGTTTGGATTTTTAAGGGAGCCACACGTGATTTTGCACATAATAAGCGCACATGGAAATTTCCAAATTTATCAACTATACGTATATAAATGGCACACCCAAAACCTTTAACCGATGCATCTCCAAATGAGTGCAACTCTATACGACTGTACAAACAAGGTATGATACATCTGGGTACACTTAAAAATTGAACTTTCGAAAGTTGTGCTTTGAAGTTATTCCAAGTTTCGCTCATGTCTGTTGGTATTATATCATCCCATGACAGATTAGGTATAGCCCATAAAGATTGCATAAATAATTTAGCAATAAACACCATTGGCGCACATAATCCCAACGGATCAAACAGTTGGGCAATTTCCGAAAGAACCAATCGTTTAGTACATTCTTGACCTAATTTATATATAACGAAAGAAATATTGAAGGTATCGTTGATGGTATTCCATCGCATTCCGAGGACACTTGAAAAACCATCTTCCTGTGAATCTGATGTTAATTCACTATAGTTAGACGCAAACTTTCTTAATTCGAAACCACCAGAATTAAGTAAATTTATTAAACTAATCTTTAAGGATTTTGCTTCATCAAGAGTATTAGCCCCTGTTAAAACATCATCCATATAAAAATCACGCTTTAGAACTATAGATGCTTTTGGATATATCGACGCTTCATCGATTGCCAATTGCTTTAATGTGCGAGTAGCGAGGAATGGTGCTGTAGCCGTACCGTAGGTAACTGTGCACATACGATAACATTTTATTTCATCCGTTGGAGTGGTACGCCACCAAATACGATGTAAATCTTGCTGATTATCATTAAGTAAAATCTGGCGGTACATTTTTGTAATGTCGCCAGTAAATGCTACTGGATGTTTTCGAAACCTTAGAACTATCGAAAACAAGTTTTGTTGAATGGTTGGACCTATCATGAGACAATCGTTTAAACTGAGGTTCGTAGAAGTTTTCGAAGAAGCATTAAACACTACTCGAAGTTTCGTAGTGGTGCTGTTTTCGTTTATCACTGAGTGATGAGGGAAATAATAAGTTTTACCATGTTGATTATCAACTTTACGAATGTCCTCGACGATTCTCATATGACCAAGGTCAATATATTCCGACATAAATTTTTTATAATATCCACCTAGTTCTGGATTTTTAGTTAATTTTTGTTCAAGATACTTGAATTGACGTAGAGCAATGGAACTTGATTCTCCGAGTTGAGATATATTTGATTTGATTGGCAATGAGACAATATACCGTCCATTAGCATTACGTGATACATTATCAACATAATGTTGTTCACACATTTTTTCTTCAATAGAAAACTTATTGTCAGATGCAAATTCGTCAAGCTTCCAAAACCTTTCTATTTTTGAGTTAAGTTCATCTAAAGTACACATGTGAGAGGAAATTTTAATTAAATTGTTAGAAACACCTTGTGAATAATTTATTTTTCCAGATACTATATATCCGAAGACACTTGATATGAAAGGAGGAAAATCCTTTAAAATTTCTACTTTATCACCCGTTACTATGTCATGATAAACTTCAGCACCTATGAGTAAATCAATCTTATCTGGATTAAAGAACCAAGGATCTGCTAAATTGATAAAATGTGGTAGTGAAGAAGAATCGAAGTTAATTTGTTCCGAGGGTAGATAACCAGTGATCTTAGGAAGGACGAAAAACTCAAGATTTGTTGAAAATTCAGTTATACGAGATTTTATATTGAGATTAACTTTTTGTCGAATGTGAATTTTATTTTGATTTATACCTGTAACCGGTATAGAAACATTTGATCTACGACACTTTAAAATTTGACATATGCGTTCAGTAATAAAATTAGATTGTGATCCGCTGTCTAATAAAGCTCTGCATTTTATTTTATAACCATCCGAAGTACTAACCCAAATTACAGCTGTTGCCAATAAAACTTGGCTTTTACATTCTAAAGGACTATTTAAACTACTATTAACCAAAGGAGCCTGAATATGAAAATTTTGTTTTATTGTTGGCTCTTGTTCTTGTTTTAACACAGAAGTTAATGAAGGTGAGTCATTTGAATTAGTAATTATTGGCTGCGTTGTATTTTGATTATTTTTAGGATAAGATAATTTTTGAAAATTATTTGAAGAATTATTAAAAGATGATGATTGATTATTGTTATTCCGTTTTCCGAAATGTAATAAAATATGATGTTTTAATGCGCATAAGGCACATGCGACACTTTTACAATCAAAAACGCGGTGGTTACCAGAAAAACAGTTCGTACATAAATGATGCTGTTTAATAAAATCAAAACGCTTTTCAGGATTGAAATTCGCATCACTGAATTTAGGACATTTATCCAAATTGTGATTACCATCACAAAAAATGCAACGGATCTCATTTGAAACGAATGACCGAATTTGTTTTGACATGCTATAGTTTTGTTTTTTAAAATTGATTTTCGAAGACGATGTCGATGAACCAGTCGCCATTGAACCAATAGATTCTAGAACTCGAACTCTTTGTTTCAAAATATTTATGAACTCTGGAAATTTTAAGATTGTGTTTTCCGGAGTATGCTTTATGATATGGGTGTGTGATCCAAGATCTAACTTCTCACACAAATGATGAATTAGAAATAAATTCCACTCATCGACTGCAACGTTCATATTTTTTAAGGCATTAACATGTTTCGAAATAGTGTCAATGAATACTGTTAGTGAATGTGCTGAACCCTCACTGGGTTTCTTAATATCATAAATACTTTTTACGTGCAACTTTTGTATAGAAACTTCATTATTATAATATTCATATATGATTTTCCAAGCTGAATCGTAATTCTGACTGGTGACTGGAAGAGCTTCAATTAAGTTAAATGATTTGCCATCGCGAATACAGGATATGAGATAATGAAATTTAGTAATTTTATCTAATTTACAATTCGTATGTATTAAGTCGATAAAAATGTCTCTAAAATTTAGCCAACCTAATTTAGAACCATCAAATTTTGGTAAAAGTATCTCAGGTAATTTGATAGCAAGTGAAGTATTAACTTTATCTGTTTGGTCTTCTCCAACAATGAGAGATGTGTTCTTAATTTCCAGATTACTTTTAAATTCTAATTTATTTATTTCATCTAAAATTTGAGCTTCCAGTTTACCGTAAATGGTCTCAAAATTTTCACGTTCAGTAAAAACATCTGGACCTAAATCGGTATCTAGACTTTCAATGTCTGATTGCACATTATCAAACTTACTATATGTTATTCGTAACCTATGAAGCATCGATTGTAATTCACCAATCGAAAAAACCTCATTTGATTCGAATTGGTTTTTGAAGTAAGTAACCCTACCTTTATGGGCACTTCTTTGTTTCTTTAACAAATTAATGTCCATGATAACCAAAGACTTTCGAATTAATAATACCAAATTAAATTAAATACTTAAAAATTACGTTATATAAAAAATTAAAAAATAAAACCAATTAAAACTAAACCAATTAAAACTAACCAATTAAACTAAAATACCTTATATAAAAAATAATGCGCGTTATTTTTTGGTTGATTTCTGTATACCCTTCTCCTGTTTGAACGTGTTGAAACATGAACTAATATGGATGACGCTGATGAAAGCAATATCGACGACACTGATGAAATTAATAAGAACGACGCTATGGAAAATTTTCTGCTTCGATGTTATTTATTTTTCTTGTTGATGTGCGAGTAATAAATATATAATATGTAGTAAATTTCTCGATTTGTTTTTGCAGGTTTTATTGTTCACAATGTTCACAGCAAACAATTGTTATTTAATAAATTAATAAATTTTTTCATTGAAGTTATCGAATATTTGTATACGTTAACCGTCGTTATACGGTATCGAAGACATAAAATAACGAATTAAACACTCGAAAAAACAGAACAAATATTTTAATAAATATAATTATAATTATAATTGCAATTATTTGCCGAAGTAATAATTTGTTCAAAAATACAAATATCCCGGTCGATGGACCAAAAATGATGGATAATCCAAATAATTCTCAATTTATCTCTTATTAAAAAGAAACAATGGACTGTATTTTTATATAATATTTATTTCACAATAAAAGAAAACAACTTTATTCTATGAATAACTAAGAACGAATGGCATAAAAATAATTTCGTCATGTCGTTTTCAGGCGATGACGCTTTCAAAAGAGACAACCAAAATAAAAACTTTATATCTGTCTCTCTTTATAGATATATAAATAAAAAGACTATAAAAATTCTTAACACATACATACATATCTTAACAGTTAGGATGGATTTTTTTTGATAATTAACGTAACGTTTTGTTCGGTCGTGATTTATGTAGTCAATTTCCATTTCTATTTAGAACTGTTTCTTGTTTCAAGATGATTATTGGCTATTATTCTAAATCACTTAATTTCTGTTGTTAAGCGACTTTTCGTAAGGATTCGCTATTACCTTTTGAGTTCCTTAAGAAAAAGAACTTTCAATTTTGATTTTTTTTGCTGTACTATTTTTGGTTTGACATCCGTCATTAAGTCGTTTTGATTTCAAATCAGTTTGAAATACGTACATGAATTAACGTAAAATTTCAACTCCGAGAGTTTACTAGTTAATAAAACTAACAAAGCCGTATTTATAATAAAAACAAAAAAAAAATATGAATCTTAAACCACTACATTATTAATGATATACTGTGTCTTTTGTTTGAATCCAGCACTAATAATTGTTTACTTCGATATATGTATTATTTATTTTTTTTGGTTTATTTATTTTATACACGAATTACTTATTTAATTATCTTTTGTGTTTTTTGCATACGATATACCCACTATTTATCTTATTAAAATACTTTGTCTAATTAGTTTTTAAACTTTATTTTTCAATTTTTTTTGTGTTCGTCAAAATAAATTTCGACAAGAAAGCAACATGGAAGTGTCAATACAGTTACTAAATTTTGATGAAATAGCCATCGAATGTCAGGTTCGAGATATTTCGGGACCTTTAAATGAACAAATGAAAACATAGCAAAATACCGTTAATTTAGAACTCAAGAACAGTACAGACGTTCCTCAACATCCCCATAAGGCTGCCGCTCATTTTCACAAACGAGAAGTCGATACTTGTCAACGAAAATTGAAATCTATCAAAGAACAAACCGAGACGTTACTACAAAATAACGAATTACAAGATGATTCCGTGTTACTATTAATGACAATGCTTTGGCATGTCAGAGGTCGGTTGGAAAGAATCTCGGGGTTTAAATCTGTTACTGCTATAGCTCAAGAGTTACTTCAGACCTGTGGTGAACTAAAGCAATGCTTTGAGGAGCTTAAAACCAAGTTAACAGTAACTCCAAATTTACAGTCCTCCTTTTTTCGGGAAGCTTTAGTTAAAGTTGTCGATCTACCTGATGATCCAGAGATGGCTGAGGCTGAAATACAGATAGCTCCTCTCAATACTAATGTCGTCCAATTCGCTTCGACCTATTCTGATGGTAGTTCTCTTATGGAACCACGCAAGATAAAACTCGATCATGAACAGAATAAGGTTGTGGAGGCTTTAAATGAAGATATTGTTAATGCTATTTGTGACAGAATTATGCAGAAACTGAATTTGGGGGATATTCAAAATAAGCAACTAGAACCTTACGCAGCAGATAACAATAATTCAGATTATTCTAAAAATCAAACTTTTTCTAAAGGTTTCAACTCGTTAGATTCCTCTGGTAAACAAATTTTCAAATCGAAAGATAAGAGTTCGGAATCAAATGAGAATGATTGTGAGACTCCGGTTAAGCCGCGTATCGAAGAACGTCAAAATCGAAATTTGCTTAAATTAACAGAATGGAGCATTGCGTTCCATGGTACTGACCTGGACAGAGTTCCAGTAGAAAATTTCCTCTATAGAGTCGAGAATATGGCGTTGGCGAATGGAGTTTCGTACGAACGATTGAACAACAATTTCTCCGTGTTATTACGAGATAGAGCTCTTACCTGGTATTGGGACTACCGACAATCTGGTTGTCAAATGACGTGGCAAAGTTTAAGATCTAGTATGATCCGTAGATTTCGTGTCAGGCGTACCGATGACGAAGTAAAGTATGATATTGATCGCACCAAAAAGAAATTTAAGGAACCATTCTTAGATTTTTATGATGTTATAGTGAATAAAACTCTTAAATTGTCAACTCCGCTTTCCGATCAAGAAACTATCGGGTATCTAAGAAGAAATATGCGACCTGGTTTACAAGATCATTTTGCGGGACAACGCTTTGATGATTTAACTTCATTTGTAGATAGATGTGTAAGGGTAGAAGATGATTGGAATAGGATGAGCTATGTCCCTGAATTATTTATGGCTCCTAAGAAACACATTAATGAAATCGAGTGTCAATCAGTTGGTGATGAAAGCAGTCCCATTGAATGCTATCTACCCAAAAACTCTCAAGGAAATTATCATGTGCAGGCCATCACGACCCCTTATAATCGTGCGTCTAATGGCCTTTCTTCCTCCCTTCGTAATAATAGTCCAAAAGGATCTCCAGTCTGTTGGAACTGCCAAAATCCGGGGCATATATTTTCGGATTGCCTATCTTAAGAAAGGCATTTATTCTGTTACGGATGTGGAGCTCCGGGAATCCTTAAACCAGAATGTCCATATTGTCATCCTAAGGGAAACTGGAATGGGGAATTCAGGAAATCGGGGTTTCTGAATTCCCAAATAGCCACGAAACCCAAAGTCTCATTCGAGGAAAGTGCGACGAACACCGACCCGGAATTTTATCAAATAATGAAGAACACACCTCATACCTCGGCAAAGCCAGGTCCAAATCAAAGCGAGAATTAAATTTGTTACCTTCCTTTACATCAAGTAAGTCCACTACTTGGAATCGATCACTGAAATATTTCAAAGTTCGGCATAATATTAAAAAGCAGATTGCAGATACCACACTAACTTTGGATTTGGATGAGCGACCCTACGCCGACATCTTAATTAATGACATTCCGCATCGAGGTCTTCTTGACAGTGGTGCTAGTATCTCCGTCTTGGGTAAAGATTCTGAACAGTTTCTCAAGCAACACAATATTCAAATTTTTAGTTTTCCTTCGGTCCTGTCCACCGCCAGTGGGCAAACTCAACGCATACTTGGACACTGCCTTGTAAATATTTCCTATGGTGGTAAAACCAAACGTCTTAGATTACATGTCGCTCCTTCATTAAGCCAACCACTTTATCTTGGTATTGACTTTTGGTCGAGTTTCGGATTAATACCAATGATGCTTGACGAAATTGAGACCGTTTCTGTAGCAGCTCCTACCAATATTGAACATGTCCTTTCTGTTCGCCAGAAAGCACTGCTTTCCAGTGTTGTAAATAGTTTTCCTTCATGTGAAAAACTGGGACTAGGCCGCACTAATTTAATTGAGCATGAGATTAAGATTCTTGAGGGGTCTCGCGCAATCAAGTAGAGGTTTTATCCCATCTCTGCCGCAGTCCAACAAGACCTGTACAAAGAAATTGATAGGATGTTAGAACTTGGGGTTATCGAGGAAAGCCGGAGCTCCTGGTCATCTCCAGTTAGCATCGTGAGAAAGCCGAACGGAAAAATTCGACTATGCCTCGATGCTCGGAAGGTGAATTCAGTTACGGTGGGTGACGCTTATCCCTTACCCTTGATCGATGGTCTCTTAAGCCGACTGGAACAAACAAAATACATCAGTACCATCGACCTGAAAGATGCGTTTTGGCAAATACCTCTCGATCAAGGGTCAAGAGATAAGACGGCATTCACTGTGCCGGGTCGTCCACTTTACCATTTTGTTGTCATGCCGTTTGGGTTGTGCAACGCACCCCAAACGATGTGTAGACTAATGGATAAGGTCATCCCTCATCAAATGCATGACCGAGTATTTGTGTACCTTGATGATTTGCTGATTGTTTCATCAACCTTTGATGAACATCTTCAGATCCTCTCAGAAGTGGCTAGATTGCTTGAAAAAGCAAATCTAACCATAAATGTTGAAAAGAGCAAATTTATGCTCAAGGAAACCAGATATTTAGGTTATGTTATTGGTGATGGATGCCTTAAAGTGGACCCGGACAAGTGTCGAGCCATAGTTGAATATCCAGTGCCTAAAACCACTAGACAAATCCGTCGCTTCCTGGGGATGGCGGGGTGGTACCGGCGTTTCATTTGTAACTTTTCTATTATTGCAGCACCGATCTCTGATCTACTCACCAAGGGATCTAAGCTAGTTTGGAACGATGCCGCTCAACATTCTTTCGAAGAGTTAAAACAAGCATTAACCTCTGCGCCACTACTGGTTAACCCGGACTTCTCTAAGGAATTTTTTATACAGTGTGATGCTTGTAAGTCCGGTCTTGGTAGTGTACTATTCCAAGTTCATGACGGGCAGGAACATCCCATTGCTTTTATGAGTAGGAAGCTTACGAAATCCCAAAGGAACTATGCTGTTACTTATTTGGAGTGTCTTGCAGCAGTAGAAAGTGTGAAGAAATTTCGTCCTTATGTAGAAGGCTATGAATTCACGATCATCACTGACCATAATAGCCTTAAATGGTTGATGAACCAAAAAGACTTGGAAGGTCAACTGGCTCGATGGGCTTTGAAACTACAACCTTACAAGTTTAAAATCGTCTATAGGAAAGGTAGTCTAAACGTGGTACCTGATAGTTTGTCTAGAATCTTTGTAGATGAACTTGATGCAAATAAAACATCTCCTTTGCACATCGATTTGACGTCTCCTGAGTTTGATAATTCCGAATACCAGTCAAAATTAGTCGCATTACAACAGAATCCAAACCTGGTTTCAAATTATTAGGTTATACGTGATGGTAAACTATTTATAAATATTCCTGACAATGCGGATGGAAATACAGACATTTCCCCATGGAAACTATGTGTTCCAGCAAAGCTAACTACCTCACTGATCGAAAAAGCACATACTCCTCCATCCTCTGCACATCAAGGAACTTTCAAAACGTTATCAGTGTTAAAACGTCATTTTTTCTGGCCTTCTATGTCTCTACAAGTCTCTAACTTCGTTAATAAATGCACGATATGTAAAAGTAGCAAGGCCGTGAACTTTTCCACACAACCGGTTATGGGTAAGCAAATCCTACCTTTTAGGCCCTTTCAACGAGTTTACGTAGACTTTTTGGGTCCCTACCCTCGCTCTGTAAATGGTTACACTCATTTAATTATTTTGTTGGATCAATATACTCGATTCCCCGTGTTGGAACCATTACGTTCGTCGTCAGCTAAAAATCTTGTTTCATTCCTAGAAAACAAAATTTTCCATCTGTTTGGAGTACCCTAGATAATTATGTCAGACAATGGCGTTCAGTTTGAATCTGTGCTGTTTAAGGAGCTTCTCAATAAATATGGGATTAGAAACGTTCGAACTGCGAAGTATTCCCCCCAAGCGAATGCATCAGAACGGGTTAATCGGTCTATTCTGGCTGCAATCCGCTCTTATATTACTGATGATCATCGTAAATGGGATGAGCATATCGCTGAAATTGCGGGGGCATTGCGCAATAGCCGACATTCTTCTACTAAATTCTCGCCTCATTATCTCTTGTTTGGGTCTCACAAGATTCTTCATGGATCACAATATGAACTTCTGCGAACCATAAATTCAATTGGCGATTTGAATGTTGAGCTTACAACGCCTACCGAACGATTAACTCTCGCTCAACAAATAGTCCTACGGAATCTTGAAGCGGCTTATAGCTCAGGCGCTGCTAGATACAATTTACGTAGTTCTAATAGAGTTTTTTTACCAGGACAGTCGGTTTTTGTAAGAAACTTTGTACAAAGTAACGCAGGCAACTATTTTTCAAGTAAGTTTGCACCGAAATTTACAAAAGCAACTATAATTCGGAAGATAGGTTCGGTTTTGTATGAGGTGAAAGATCTAATGGGTAAGAATATCGGCGTATATCATGCAAAAGACATAAGGTAATGCAATCAAATAATTTCGTATTCTGCCCGGCCTTGAGACGTTCTCATGGGTGTGAGTCTGCCCCACGACTGTTACAATTTCGTGGAAATTGCTCCATGTTCGGAAAAAAAAGAGTCTAGTATACATCTATATTTGTTTCCGTCATACACAGTGGAACGCGAGTGGCTGTTTGCCCATCACTGAGTTCGCGAGTTTGAATGTGTTGTCAATCATTTTTGTTTTATGTCTATTCTTGAGTGGTCATTTGTATCCGTGTCTATAAGTGTACATAATAGGTATACCAAATACTGTATCCACCACCCAAACAAATAGTATATAAATTGCATTTATATTTACCGAGGTGACTTATTTTCGGACTTGCATCGTATGATCAGTTTAATTTGGTGTTTTGTGGGTGTAGAATACAAGAAAAAAATAATCACATTTCTTTTTTTTTCTCTCAAAACCATTTAATTGTTTGCGTCCATTAGATTAAAATTCGTATTTTTTTTGCTAAGGTATGTAACTGGGCAAAGTGATTTGTGTGTAATATTTTTTTTTTGTGTAAAATAAGTCAATTACCATCGTAATTTGTCTATTTTAGTGAATAAAATAGTGTTTCCTTAATAAATATAGTGACTCGAAGCAATACTAGCAATTTGCTAAGCGGTACCTGCTAATTAATTAATATCCGAAATAACGCCGGTGTACAGGATAATTTCCGGCAGACAGGTAAACATGCTTCATTTTATAAGAAATGTCGTTATTAGATTATAGTTTTCTCCCCTTTTGCGTTTATTTTAACGTATCTTAACGCATTTTTATTTTTAACGCCTATATAGTGTGCTTGGCAATAGAGTCACCTCGGCCGCTTTCCGTGGGATTTTTTTTTGGACCGCAAAAAAACAAAAGAAAAAAAACAAATTGGTACCAATAGTCACGGTAATTATAGAGCATCTTGGTGGAATACGGTTCCTTTGGTGAACCACTATCTAACGGAACGGAATAGTGGTAAATAAAACTCTATTTATTCACGCTATTATTGGAGGGATAACACGGACACGAACGACACACCCAAACTTTAAAAACAAACAAAAAACAGCTAAGTGTATTTAAAAATTAATTATTTATATTTACATATATATTTATTATTTAGTTATTTATGTAATTTACATTTTTTTTAAAAACTATATTTAGTTCGTAAGTAATTTACAATTAATGTAATGCTATAGCTTAGGTTTTTCCTAGGCTGACTACGTCATGCTAAAAAAACATAAGACATAAAGAATATGTTTAAGTACTACCATTAATATGTTTTTGCTTTAGGTTAAGTTCTTTATTTGCTATATTGTAATTTAGTTTCTCCGTTAGGGACCGGTCATCCCATTTATAGTAGCATAGGTTTAAAAACTATCTATTCTTCGTAGTATGTTTCGTTAGATAAATAAACTGTAGTAAAAATTTACCGAAAATTTAACGTTTGAATTATTTATTTATTTATATATTTTTTTGTTGTAACTTATACTGCACATGTCTCGAAAACAGTGATGCCACACAATGTCGTTTGAGTATTTCAATATATTTTTTTTGAGCATGTTAGCAATTTTGTAAGTATGTTTAGCGGTTAATGCAAGGATTAATGTAGTGGTTAAAGATTCCATATTAGGGAGGGAAGTGCCAAGAATTATGTCGCTTCAACAGGGTGGTGTAGGCAACGAGGTCATATGATCAACGGCCTCCAATACGGTTCAACAATGTAAACTGTCATTCTTTAGATTTTTTTGTGTGTTATAGTATAGTAGAAATCTCATTTTTTCATTTATTAGCAGCACCTGCGAGCTCTAACTATCATCGGTGAACAAACCCCCCCCCCCCCCCCTACGACTGTTACTCTAGCGGGCAAAAGTGCTGCTGTCACCGAAATTGATAATTAGAGAAAAATAAATTTTCTGGTACCCGACTTGATACTTTTTAGACCATGCTATTTCTCTCGGCATGCTTTCTTACGTACCAAGAAGGTTACAAGTTTAACTTAAACCTCCAACCTTCTTAATGTAATTTTTTAAGAAAAGAAGTTTGTTATTTTGGGCATGTAGTTACGGGTTCTGGTGTTGTCAAGCCAGACCCTTCAATAATTCTGCTGAAAGGAATTATCCAATTATAGAAAAGGAATTGTTGGCTATAGTGCAATTCTTGCAGTTACCAGATCTCAGAAAAATCAATTCATGCGGGAAAATCAAACTACTAATTTAGATAACATTTCGACTATCAGCAATGAATCGGTTAATAATTCTTCGACACCCGACCCAGCACCAAACAATTCGTCTGATGTTTTACAAAGGGTAAATGTAACTTCGGCACCAAAGTAACCTCACCATGGATGCCAATCAGAATATAATACATTTAAATTCGGAGGCAGATATAGAGCGGGTGATTAAGGAATTCCATTGTACTCCACTTGGCGGGCAAAACGGCGTGTCTAGAACTATTAAACGAATTAAATGTTACTATTCATTTCCCAAATAAATATAAAAAGTTGTTACGACTGTGTGGTCGCAACCACAATTTTGTTTTGTATTCCCCTCTGGTTAGTGCCTTTACTTTCCATGATTGCTCATTATTGGTATATTCACCTCGGATGTTGTTTCGCTTTCGCTTGTTAATTCTGCGCTAAACGCAACCGCGCCGTTTTGTTTTGTACCTCATCGTGTGGTTGCGCATGGGTGAGGAGAGGAATGACAAGAAAGCGAGACCAATGCGCATCGAGCGTGTGTAAAGTAAAATGTTTTAGAAAAATGTTTTTCTTATAAACTTCTCGTTTATATCAATGCAAATTGATATAACCGAAAAACAGAGAAGAAAGACATTCTTCTAGAACGTTTTGCGCATTGTTGCGGCGTGAGAATTTTTTTTTGACATTCGAGTTTTGGTTTTGGTTGAAATAAGTCGAGTTGAGTTTTAGTAAAAAAAAAAGTTGTTTTTAGTTAAGGTACAATTTTTTTATTTTTATTTTAATTTTTTTTTTTTGATTTTATTTTCTTATATTTTTTTTATTATATTTAATTTTCAAAATTTTTGTAATCGAGCGCCGCACAGCGGTTGCGTGTCGCGCGCTCGATGCGCATTGTTCTCGCTCCCTCGTATTTTGTTTTTGGTGGGAAGTGTGTGTCCTTTTATGGGAAATTGCCTTTCCCTTTCTTTTATGTGTCCTTTATAAAAGAAAATAAAATGAATTACTACATTTTCGGATATGATGTGATGGGAGCGGGGACTCCTCCCTCTGTGTCGGTGTAGTGTTGATTGCGGTCCCTTGGTGCCCGCATCCAATTTCGTAACCAGGGCTTTGCCCTGTTTGAATTCGAATGGATGCGCGCACCAAGGCACCTTTCTCTCCCTCTCTCTCTTATAACTATTGTGTTGTTCGTTCCTCCGGTTCCGTCCGACGAATTTCGGCGGAACTCCGGTTTTTATTATAATTTGCGGATTATTTTTTTTCTTTAATTATCTGTATTAATCACGGTGTAAGCCAGACGCGTCATGCAAGCCTCAAACCCCACGACCTTAGCACTTCTCCCTGAGAACGTAGCCGGCAAAAATCACCGTGGAGGCCTCTGCAAGCGCTTAGTGAAAATCTGCAGGATGGCAGTAGCCATCCTATAACAAAGTTCATAATTTTATTAGCAAATGTACATTGTGCCAAACTAATAAAATTGGTAAAATTAATAAAGTTTCAATGAGAATAACTACTACAGCAAAACTACCCTTCGAAAGAGTATTTCTTGACATAGTTAGACCACTACTTGAATCGTACCAAGGGAACAAATATATTTTCACTCTTCAAGACGATTTAAGTAAGTTTTCATTAGCGTTACCTATTCCGTCTCAAGCATACATCCGTTGTCGCTCAAGCATTTTCAGAAAATTTTCTTTGCAAGTACGAAATACCGCAGACAAATGTTACAGATCAGAGTTCAAACTTCGTGAAATGTTTCAAGATTTATGCAAACTGCTTGCTATAAAGAAACTGAACATTCCGGTATATCATCCGCAATGGAATGGTGCACTGGAACGCTTACATAGGACTTTAGCGGAATATCTTTGTAATTTCACAGCAAAAGATACTTTTAACTGAGGTGAATGGATCCCATAGACCATGTTCACATGCAATACTACTCCACTCCGTACACTTCTACAGGTTTTATGCCATTCGAAATTGTTTCCGGTTTTAACCAACCAGCATCAGTATTTAGTAAACCTCCGGAACCAGATTATAACTATGATAATTACTGTTCTGAGCTCAAAAGTAAACTACAAAGTTCCTGGCTTATTGCTTGTGATCGTTTAATGAAAAAGAAAGAAACTTTGAAAATTTCATATGATAAGCATCGTAACGAATCGGAGGTGATAAAATTCGGTTAAACAAACGAAACCGCCAAGA
The DNA here is from genome assembly GCA_947310385.1 of Nephrotoma appendiculata. Classification (NCBI taxonomy): domain Eukaryota; kingdom Metazoa; phylum Arthropoda; class Insecta; order Diptera; family Tipulidae; genus Nephrotoma; species Nephrotoma appendiculata. Next base: position 66,732,222 of record OX371225.1, read on the forward strand.
ATAAATTCTACCATTTGTGGTTTGGACCTTACGTCATCACAAAGCTAAATTCGCCGCAAAATTCGACTAATAAAATTAAAGGAAAAAATAAGGTTGTTCATAATAATAGAATCAAACGGTTCTCAGAGTAAGTGTATTGCCTAAAACTCGTTAGTTTTCAAGTGGAATCAACATCTTGAATAAAATTGATTGACAGACTTCCAAAAAAAAAAATGTGGCCGGAATAAGATTTAATGGAATTATGTTAAAAAAAATTAAATTATAATTATAATTACATAACATTATTAGTACTGTTGTATTGCTAATTATATTTATATTTAATAATTTGATAAACTAAATGTATATTCGACAAACCACTTCATGATTTTTCGTCTTATTAGGAGAGGAATGTTGTAATCCAACCTCAATTTAATATAGTTTAAGTAACACTGCAATTATATTTGATTTAATTATTACTTCTTATTTTATTTTATGTACAATTAGAATATAAATTTCTATTTATATATATAGCAATGATGCACAAATACATAGGAAAAAAAAGATAAAATTATGCTGTTTTAGGTATAACAAAATGCACTACGAAATCAGATTTGAACCAATAAACTTATTGGAATATATTATAAATTTAAACCTCAAATTATATTATTATATTATAAATAAAAATTATAAAATTTATCAAAACTTTTTAAACAGTGAGGATTTAGTGCTTCGTTTCGTGAAAATTAGTGGTATAGTGGTTGATCATACGGCGCAACAAAAGATACAACATAAGGTAAGCGCAATCAAGTTAACAACGTGTTCTTTATTGCTAGATCCCACCAGCGGTAATCTAGCATAAATCAAATTAAACACTTAGGCATAGCTGAGCAACTATACCTGCTAGCTGTCTAAAGCCATTAACAGTGAGTAAAATATTAAATTTTGCCTTGTTTTCAAGAAACTTACGTGCACTAAACATGCACGCAAAAAGAACTAAATTATCTAATAAAATATATTCAAAACCCTGATAAATCGTAATATCGTAATCACATCATATATCACCTTGCAAAACTTGTACCGATACTTACATTGCCGCAATTACTAATAACATTTCTAATCTATGTTCGACAAATCACCTTTGGTGTCTCGACGTCCAGATAAAATACCAAAGTCAACATGTCATTACAAAACGGAAGCATATAAATAAACACCTGTTCACTTTACATAAACTGCCTAAAGCTTTTATATTTTATATATCTATACATTATAAATTTAATCTACACCAATTTTAAGTCGACTAAAAATTAGAAACGAAACCGGCTTCATATCTCTTGCTAGCTAGCTATAAGTGTATATGAATCATCAAGTGCGCGCACGCTTAGCGTATTCAAATCACAGATGATCAACAAACACAAAACAAAAAAAATTTGTATTATCAAACCTAATCATCAAATCAACATTTACTAAATTTATTTTATTATCAATTCTGGTTGTTGTTGTTGTGCTGTTTAGCGAACATTATACTTACACTGTATACATATAAGAAGAAGAATCAAGTTTCGTGTCTTCTTCTTTGCGAGTGTCCCTCGCGCATCTATAAAACAACTGATTTTTATAAAATTTTCGTTCAGTTTATTCTGAGATCGTCTTAGATCTACATCGAATTTTTAAATTTTTTGTTTTTTTTTTGTTTATAGCCATGGTAAGTTGTTTAGTATAGTGTGTGCTTTATACAAAGTGAACGTAATTTATGTGTGAACATTTTATAGTATATAGAGCTTAGAGTAAAGTGTAGACGATGCGGATCTTAAACCAAATAAAACTTGATTTTGAAGTGAACCCGTTGTTAATATTATTAGAACCAAATTTATGTAAATTTAAAGTGCTTGGATTACTTCCTGGTTGTGTATCATCGTACCGTGTATCGTTGTGCTGTGCTTTATGTTAATATTTGCTGTGTTTTTTTATTAGCGCCCGATAGCTGTATCCGGAGCAGCCAATTTTCTATGTGAAAACTTATATTTAGCGCGCTATTATTGCATTTAATTAATTTATTTAACTCTAAACTAAGATTTTTCATTCAACTTTTTAATTAAAAATCGATAAAAAAATATATTGGCTCACTTATTTATTGGGAGCCGCTATCGGGAGCGCTATCCATTTCAATGGGAAATTTGAAAAGGCTTTTATTTTTGTAAACCCCTGAAACCATTAGAAACTAAATCTTACAATAAAAATTTAAAACGTAGCAAAATGAATTCTTGTTTATAGCGTCATGTCAAAATAAATGTCAATTAATATATTTCAGGTGATAAATGTTTGTTTTATTGATGAATTTAGTTTTAATTTTTATAATACAGCGACATCAGTGAATAATAGCTGCAGTTTCAATAGAAAATTGCCATTTGGCTCCGGATAGTGCTCCAATATTAAAACACAGCAATTAAGTGTATATGCGTAATTATATAATGTGGATGTGACAAAACTATCCAACATAGTTCCATATAAAATTATTGCTTAATTGAATTAATTGTTCATTTGATATAACGTGTGGTGGCTATGTGTACACATGATGACCTATCCCCATACAAATATATAAGATATCCTCAAAAATTTAACAAAAACCATATTGGTAGGGGTTTTTCGTTCGTACTATAGCTAACAAAATGATGTGTGTTTGTTTGGGGGTGTTTACATTCGTGTCACGTCAATCATATATAATGATACTTGTCCCAAATAAAAAAAAATTTATAGAATTTTATATCCGATATTTGTGTCACGTATCAATTTTAATGTCAACAATTCCATTATATATTAGTAAATTGTTATCTCTATACTTTCGTTTTGGTTCATGATACCGCCGCACCTAACATATTTTATATAGAGTAAAATCAGGATTAGGAATATATAAGTTGATTGTGCCCTCTTGTCCAGTCTATTAAAATGTTATTTCAAGCGACTAACGTAACACATAGTGACATTGAAACTCGATCAGGAAATTTTCATCAAAGCAAGACCTTAACATTTTTTGAGGCCCATCACAATTTTGTATAAAACGACCGTTAAAAATCTCATTTCCTCATTCCATCACTTGATTAATGATAATGTAAACAACAGCATGATCTTTCAAGAAAGAATGATCGTTATTATAGAGCAGAAAGATCATCCGATTATTAAATAATGCGCGAGAAAAGATTCGCGTTATCACTTGTATTACCCAATCTCTATAATTATAAGTGTATTATAACGCCACACGGCAATGAAGTTCCTAACAAAAAACTAATAAGTAAAATCGTGGTGAAATATCTAACAAATAACAAAAAAAAAAAAACACTCAAATGTAATATTGGAATATTTCATATATTTCTGTTACAAATATAGAAAATTGGAAAGAGTTGGCCAACTATTTAAAGTTTAGCTCAAACAAAAAAAGAATTGTTTATTAATTTAATAGGTTGCTAAGGAATAATTAAATGTCAAAGCGATCTATTGAGCCATATCGTTGAGAGGAGAGGCAGTTTGCTTTTAAATTACGTACAGAAGCAAACACACATTATGTTTATTGACGGGTGTACTACGAAATCCGGGATTTTAAAATCGCGGTTTCTAAATCCCGGTTTTCAAAATCACGGTTTTCTTTTATTCTAGTTCTAAAGTCTTGAGTTTGAAAAAAAAATATTTTTTATTAATTCGGCCCGGCCGGACTAATAATATTTTAACATAAAAATAAGATATCTTACCCGAATGTCAAAATTCTACGTATCCACTCAGTGATACATTTCGTGCTCCAAAAACGAAAAGTAACCCTTTTGACACATTTGGCCCTTCGACACATGGGGCTCTTCGAGATTCGGCCCTTCGACCCATTCGGCCTTTCGGAGCTTTGTCCTTCGATATTCGGTCTTTTGACATTCAGCCCTTTGATATCATACCGAATTGTGGAGGTTTCAATAACTCGCGAGCACGCGGGTAGTCGCCTTCAGTTTAGCCCCCCGAAAGTCTTTAGAAGAAAAAAACCAGGAGAACGGGGTTCAAAAATATGTCGGGAATAAAGAAGCTGTTTTAATATAGCTATATTCTAAGTGAATCATCCGAATTCAAGGCTGATTTTTTTAGTAAAGTCTAAATGGGATTCTAAAATGATTTTTTGACTAAGTTCGAAAATATATTGCCCTTTTCGTCCAGATACGCAGAGCTTTCTCAAAAACTTATTTAATAATCCCATTTAGATCGTGTAAAATTTAAACATAATCGGTTACCAAATGGCCAAATTCCATCTCTGTTGACCATATTCCACACATTTATCAAAGAATCATTTACGAACCCCATTTCCGCACGTGACAAATCGCACGTGACGAATTTCAACATAAACGATTACAGAAATGGCCTAGTTCCATCCTTAATGACAATATTCCAGAATTTTATCAAACATCATTTTAAAATCCCATTTATTCCACATGTTGATTTTCGACATAATCAATGGTCATAGTGTTCAAAGAAATGACCAGGTTTGATCCCTATCCGCCTTAATCCAGAACTTTTTCAAAAACGCATTTGATGAATCCCATTTAGGACCCCCACATGTCGAATTTCAACTAAATCGGTTAAAAAATGGCCAAATTCCATCCTTATTAGCCATTTTTAAGAACTTTATCACAAACCCATTTTTGAATTTTGTCAAAAATCATTTAGGAGTTCCATTTTCCCAAATGTCAAATTTTAAAAATTTAAACTGGGATTTCATAAAAGTTGGGATTTTTTTTTTGATACAACACCGGGATTTTGAAAACCAGGATTTCGATACACACCCTTATGGGCCCATATGTCCTTTCTAATTGGAGGGCAGCGTAGTCCTCACATTTTTTTTAATAAACTTCGATTTTAACCTGTTTGAGTTGTTTTAGTATTTAGCAATAACAAAAATCTTAAGTGTTTATTCTAAAATGCCTCTTTATGGAATTGGTGGTCGTATGTTGGGCTAATAAAATGGGGCATACACCTTTTCTAAATAGAGGGCAGGGAATTTCCTACATATTCTGATAAAAACTACAAATTTACTTGTTTGAGTATTTTTTGTTTTAAGTTATAACGTTATAATAAATATCATCCTAGCTTATTCTAAAATGCCTCTCCATGGAAGTGGAAATGGGCCATACGCCTTTTATTTTATTTTATTTATTTATTTATGAGTTTAATGGTTGAAGTTGTTACAAACTTATTTCACAAGAATACAATTGATTTTTCATAATAATTATTTAAATTTAAATTTAATTTATATCACAAAAACTGATAGCTTAAATTAAAAATATATTTATAATAATAATAATAATAATAAGAACAATACTATAATAATATAATAGATCTTTGCTTGATATTTGGCATTACTCAAAGTAGTTTTTCCGAAATTATGCTGTTGTGTTAAAATTCTTGCAGTCAACCGACAAAGAATTCCACAAACTGATTCCCCTCACAAAAAAGGAAGAATTCATTAACTTAGTACTGTAATTGACGATCTTTAATGTCTGAAGCCGATTAGATCTAAATTTTTCTAATTTATTAACAATGTACTCAGGCTGTTTTTGCTTCAAGAACTTGAACACCGCTGCTAAGTTCGAATGTGACTATGTCACTGCTGAAGTTCGAATGTGACTATGTCTCTATACAGAAAATGCGGTAAGATATACGTCAACTAGTTGAAGGTGAAGTGTGGAATTTAGATGTTTAGTAGTAGTCTATATTAGTCTTAGAAGGAAGGTTATTCTTTTGCAAACAGTTTCAATGTGATGGGGTTTTATCAAAATACACACCCAGGTAATTCACAGTATCAGAAAACCTAATCGCTGTACCGTTCACAACAATATTGGGAAAATTGTCGGTACTGCGATCTGATGAAGCGATCAATATACATTGTGTTTTATTACTATTAAGGTTCAATTTATTCATTGAACAATGCTCTCAATGTCTTGATTTACCATCTCAATGCAATTCGGGATATCGTTTACACCGCAATATTTATATATTTGCAGGTCGTCAGCGAACAAGTGATATTTACATTTCTCTATTACACTTGTTATGTCGTTGATAAACATCATAAACAAGAATGGTCCAAGAAGAGAGCCTTGAGGGACTCCTGTAGTTGTCCTGCATGTACTAGATGTAGATAAGTGAAGAAAAACTGTTTGTTGACGATCGTACAGATACGAAAGGATCAGACGTGATGCAGGCAATGAAAATAAAAGATAACCGCTCAGCTTTTTATTAGCAATTCATGATCAATCTTATCGAATGCTTTGCTAAAATCCTAAAGCACCAGTGCACATACCCGTTTGTCATCGATAGCTCTGCGAATATCATCACTAATATTTAGTAAAGCAGTTATAGAACTGTAATTAGATCTGTAGGCTGATTGAACATTGGTTAACATTTTATAAAATTCTAAATGATGCAAAATTTGCGTTTGAATAATTTTTTCTAGAACCTTAGAAAGAACCGGTAGTAAACTAATAGGCCGAAAATCAGAAGGAGAAGAGCTATTTTGCTTTTTAGGAATCGGTATAACTTGAGTGTGCTTCCATTCATAAGGGAAACTAGAGAAAGTGATAATGCTATTAAACACATGTAGCATAAAACAATCTCTATAGGGTAATAACATTTTGATAAATTTTAATGGCAGTCCATCAATACCAGCAAAATTAGATTTAACTGATCTAAAGGCTTCAGTTAAGTCTACAATATCAATGTTTCGAAAACTGAAACCATTATCAGTTACCCTATTTAATTCGAAATCGTTTATGTTAGGTGAAGTTTGTTGATTACAAAAATAATTATTCAGAACATCTGCTGATAAATCGATGTTTGAGTTATTTTGTTTGTCGGATAGTCCAGTTATCGAGTTAAGGTGTTTCCAAAATGTTTTAGATGGTTGATTAGTTTTATTTCTAATTGATTTATATTCCAAATAAAGCTTTTCATTTTTTGTACGCTTCCAACGATTGTAAATAAAATTTCGTAATTTAATCAAACATAAAATGTGGTTATTGAACCAAGGTGAGCTAGTAGATTTTAGACGAAATGATTTGATAGGAACAAACTTTTCATATAGATGACACAACCATTTTGTTAAAAGGGAAACTTTTTCATTTGGTTCATAAATAGTATATATTTTAGCCCAGGATATGTGTGAACATTCGCGTATTAAACCAGTTATTTTAATACTTTTGTAATCTCGGAAACTAATCGAAGACTCCACCCTACTATTGTCGACATCATATGAAAAAAATATAAAGTCGCATGATCAGAAAACCCCACCGATATACGCTTTTGAAGTTAGACCTAAACTAGTCCTAAACCAACAAAAAAAACGAAAGTGTGTTTCTATTGGTAAAAATTAAATACAAATGACACTTAGGCAAAATAATGAAATATTTGAACAGTTTTCCAATTGAAACTATTCTTAAAAAAAACATTTTTCGAATTGGCGTAGTTAAAATAAATAATCTTTTCCGTCCAAAGAAAATAATATTTTCTTCCAAAATTGAATATCTCAAAAATTAACCTGATTATCACCTAGTTCTGTATGATTTTATGAAAGGTATGAAAGGTATTTTATGAACTTCTGAACCTCTAAACCATTTAAAAAGCTAATGAGATTCACGTGGTCAAATAAATACTTTAACAATCTGCGCTATAGTAAGAATTTATGATTTTCTTAAGAAATTGAATATCTCGAGAATTCGCCTGATTAGCACCTAGTTCCGTATGATTTCCTGAAAGGTTAAGATTAGAACTTCCGAACCTCTAAACCATTTAAAAAGCTAATGGGATTCACGTGGTCAAATAAATACTTTAACAATCTGCGCTATAGTAAGAATTTATGATTTTCTTAAGAAATTGAATATCTCGAGAATTCGCCTGATTAGCACCTAGTTCCGTATGATTTCCTGAAAGGTTAAGATTAGAACTTCCGAACCTCTAAACCATTTAAAAAGCTAATGGGATTCACGTGGTCAAATAAATACTTTAACAATCTGCGCTATAGTAAGAATTTATGATTTTCTTAAGAAATTGAATATCTCGAGAATTCGCCTGATTAGCACTTAGTTCCGAATGATTTCCTGAAAGGTTAAGATTAGAACTTCCGAACCTCTAAACCATTTAAAAAGCTAATGGGATTCACGTGGTCAAATAAATACTTTAACAATCTGCGCTATAGTAAAAATTTATGATTTTCTTAAGAAATTGAATATCTCGAGAATTCGCCTGATTAGCACCTAGTTCCGTATGATTTTATGAAAGGTTAAGATTAGAACTTCTGAACCTCTAAACCATTTAAAAAGCTAATGGAATTCACGTGGTCAAATAAATACTTTAACAATCTGCGCTATAGTAAGAATTTATGATTTTCTTAAGAAATTGAATATCTCGAGAATTCGCCTGATTAGCACCTAGTTCCGTATGATTTCCTGAAAGGTTAAGATTAGAACTTCCGAACCTCTAAACCATTTAAAAAGCTAATGGGATTCACGTGGTCAAATAAATACTTTAACAATCTGCGCTATAGTAAGAATTTATGGTTTTCTTAAGAAATTGAATATCTCGAGAATTCGCCCGATTAGCACCTAGTTCCTTATGATTTTATGAAAGGTTAAGATTTGAACTTCCGAACCTCTAAACCATTTAAAAAGCTAATGGGATTCACGTGGTCAAATAAATACTTTAACAATCTGCGCTATAGTAAGAATTTATGGTTTTCTTAAGAAATTGAATATCTCGAGAATTCGCCTGATTAGCACCTAGTTCCGTATGATTTCCTGAAAGGTTAAGATTAGAACTTCCGAACCTCTAAACCATTCAAACTGGCAAAAACCGGGAAAGACTAATTTTGAGTATATAACATAAACTACATATAAAATTGTTAATACATAATGTTTACTAACAAAATATTATGAACCTGTCTGTGGCTATTAAGAAATAATTATATACAATATTTTATTGAAATTCAGCTCACAAATGTTAACAATATTATAGCTATGTTTCTCGATTTACCGTTTTCAAAAGTATTCGTAATCTTAAGAATTCATTTATTTAAATCGATTATGTACTTCAAATCACAAATTAAAATTAATTAAAATATGCAGGACGCATTTGCCTACATATCACCAAAAATTTGACGGCTATAGCGTCATTTGTTCTGGGAGAGAAAAAATATTGTAATCAGTAAATGACGGCTATAGCCGTCGAGAGTTTTCATGGAAAAAACTGTGAGAAAATGTGATAATTTTCACTTCCAAACATAAATATAAAGGAAGCACAATTTCATATGGCAGTCATATTCAATTAAAAAAGTCTGTTCATGAGCACGGTCGTCAATTTAAAAGTGTGAGGCAATGGATTAATCGATTCGATCGAATTTAATCTGGGACGGAACTCAGGCATTTCTTAGCCGCTTATGTTGGGATTGGGTATGTTGGATGGAAATGGGATTCTAAAACGTTATTGTAAGTAGTTTTGGAAAAGGCCAGCTCGAATTCGGCCATTTTTTAAACGATTATAATGTAGTTGGGTTTGTTTAATGAAAATGGGATTCTAAAATGATTTTGGGAAGGAATTCTCGAATATGGCCACCAGGCGTCTTACTTAAAGTAAGTGACTCGTGATGTTAACATATTTCTTATAAGGCTTTATGACTTAACATCTATCACCAGTAAGTGACCCACTCATGTAATTAGTGGTTCAGCGGCAGGCCAACTACCAAATCTCACAAAAATCACTTTATGAAGCTTACACAAAGGGCTCAGATAAACTTATAGTATTTTTATCAACAACGACCTCTAAAACTGTTGACGGGAACATGGAATATGATGTCTTCTAAGACCTTGAAATTTCCAGAACATTTCGAACCAAGCAAAAATTTACAATTTTGAGGTACTATGCAAAACAAGAGCATAAATAATGGTCTGGGAGTTAATTCCATAAAACAACTAATAATTACACTCTCCAATACAGCAATAATCAGAAAAGAGGAAAATCTTGATTCGGTTTCTCATCCTCTGGCGAGTACAGCAGTTTATCATTTTATAATCACATATTTATCCAACGTCCCGAATTCCATGATTATCGGTTAAGTAATAACCGTATCCCGTTCCAGGTGGCCATATTAAAAAACTTCTTCTAGAAATGATTAATGAATCTCATTTCCATTAAGCAAATCCAATCCCATCGTAATCGGTTAAAAACTGCCTGAGTTCCATCCAAGGTGGCGATATTCCAAAACTTCTTCCATTAATCATTTAAGAATTCCATTTTCATCCAATAAACCCAATTACAGTATACTCAGTTAAAAATGGCCGGGTTCTAGGTGGCCTTTTCCAAAACTACTTCCAATGACAGTTTAGAATCCCATTTCCATTTAGCATATCCAAACCCAACATAATTGGCTCAGAAATGCCTGAGTTCCGTCCCAGATTAAATTCGATCGAATCGATTAAATTTAAAAACATTCGGATTGGACAATCGGATTTAACGGACTCCCCAATTAGTCTGTTAAATCGAGGTTTTTCTGTATAACATTTTATGTGACATGTTAACACGCAACAGTTTAACGCAATAATTTAACGCTACATTTAACAACAGGCCCCTATATGTTTTACAAAACATAAAAAATTGATTCAAATATATTTAATAATTCGCCTAAATGCCATTTTTATTTCACTTTTACCATTACATTCACATTTTTTATTTATTTGATAGTTTAGGATCAATTTAGTTTTAACTTCAAAAGCGTGTACAGGCGTGTGAAGTTTGTGCTAAACTATTCCTAATATTAGTTCTACTCTAGTTAGGTCTAACTTCACACGCATACCGATATTTGATTTAGAAAAATTACTTTTTGAGTATTTGTAATGAGCAGATCAAGCAAGCTAGACAAAGTTCTTGTGAAGTGAGTTGGCTCACTGTTTTGACATAGAAAACCAAACATCCCCAATAGTCTACCAAACTTATTAGTGGTAGGTTGCGTACCATTAGGATCACAGTTGAAGTCACCACAAATTATAATATCATTATACTTTAATGAATATTCAGCTAAAATTGTTTCTAGATCATCACAAAATTCGCTGAGGCGCGATTTGTAAACGGCCATTAACAATATTACAACACACCCCGATTTAACTTCGATTAGAATAACCTCTAAGCAACGATCACAATATTTACCTATCAATTTGAAAGTCAAAGTTGATCGCTAATGTATCCGTTTTTAAATAGAGGGCAGGGGATTTCCTACACTTTTACGAATAAACTTTCTAATTTAGTAGTTTTAGTAGTTTTAGTACTTAGTTATAGCAACATCACAAAGTTTCTTCTAAAATACCTCCCTATGGTTAGTAAAAAAAAAAAATTTCGTCTAGGGAAATTTCAAAAAATTCAATTTCAATTTTCAAATTATAAAATATCATGAATTATACAACATAATTTTATGTCTATTCAACAAAACCTAAAACTTTCATCTTTTGTTATGTCAAATATCGTATTTTTATATTTATGTACTTTTTAGACTTACAGAGTCTATATTTGTACATAATTTTATTGTTTGTTCAAAAAATAACTTTTAAAAAAACACAGTCAAGTGAGAAATCGCTCAAAGATGATCGTTTCTTTGAAGAAAAATTAGATTAGTGAAAAAACTATTTCGCTTTCTATTGAAGCGGGCTGAACGGTTATTAACAGTCCTTTTGTAAATTTTTTATCTGATGATTCGACGATATTTCTACAATTTTTCGAGTTGTTGCGTTTATTGCACCAGCCATAGTAAGCCGTAGTACCTGATATAAATAAGAAACATAAATCTCTAATTTATATCAGGTACTAAAATGTGTCCATTATCCTCCCAAGATGAACATTCACTTTGTATTTTCATTCCAATTCCACCGTACCGAATAATTGAAGTGTTTGATGATGACGGAAAGTCTGCTGTTGCAGTAGATAGTAAATCGGGTGTCTGAAGATATTTTGTTAAAGTCACAAGATCTTAATTCCTTCGTCCTTTAATGCGACGTGATAAAACTTTGAACAACTCTATTGAACTATTATCATATTTGCACGTAATGTAACAAATAGAAATTTTTTAAAATTGCATCAGCTGTAATCATATTTCCATGAGTTTAAATGGTTGAAGTGTATTGAAAATATTCAATAACATATTACTACATTCGTCATTAAGTAATGTTACTTTCGAACTGAGTCGTACATTGTAAGAGATGTTTCAATCATGATCTCAATGCTATTTCACCTGGTTTTGCAATCCAAAATAAAGTAAAATTGAGTTTCTCTTTGGTGAAATTTTAAACAATTTTACAATGCAGCCTTAAAATCGGCACGTTCAAAAATTTGGTCTGCATTACCATTTAGTTTATCAACTTCAACATTTTCACTATCAGATTCAGAAAACTCTTCGGTGTAATATATTGTTTATTAAAATGAATATTTATATTTAATAAAACTATTTCACTCATCCAATGTGAGGTTAAATTTTCCACAAAAATCTTTAGGATATTTTATTATTGTTACTATGCCACATTTTGCAATTGCATAATAATCGTGAATTAGTTTTAAATTATTTTGATAAATTAAATTGCCCATCATGATGTGATTAACGAATAAATTCGCTTTTGGTTACACCGTAGATTGAAAATCCACAAAAAAATGGCATTTAAGTTTGATTCGCACATTTTGCCAAAACTTTTCCAACGTTGCTGGGGCCTGCCACATGATCATTTCCATTTATTTTCAAATTCAACATAACATCATAAACAAATTGCAAATGCCTGATTAAACCGCTAGTTGACGACCCCTTGATCCCTTTGACCCCTTTTTTCCATATGACACAAACTATAAAAAAACTTACGTTCAACTCATTAAACAGAGAAACATTGACACTATTTTATTGACAGTTGGGAGGAAAAACAGAAAATATAACGTTATTTTATTATGTTGGTAACATTGTATAACAAAAAAAAGTATTGGGCAAAATGAGTATTAAGGCGCTCGATGAATTGATTAAAATGCGTTGAAAAAAAAACCGGGAAACTTTCATATTTTTCCCGGGAAACGGGGCACAAAAATTTAATCAATTTCCTGGGAACACCCGAGCAGGAATTCTAGGCTGGCACCCTCTATTCTACAGTGTTTTACACATGTGTAGACAATGTATGAAAATAATTCGAAAAAGTAGTGTCGATAATGTAGAGAATGTCAATAATATCGAAAATCATCGTATTTGTTAGCAATCAGCAGATATGTTTGATTACATGCTTTAGAAAATAGTAGAAATTTGCCATCGGAAAATAAGAGATTACATACAAGTGACAGCACTATCACAAAAGAGAAATTCCTTTGTTATATAAATTTTTCGGCGGAGATTTTTTATTCATATTGTATCTCTTTTTTCACAAAATAAAACATCCACCAAATTGATTGATCTTCGACGTGAAAAACTCGGAACTCAATATTTCTTGACGAATTCTACAATGTAATTTGGATAGTAGTATTGGTTAGAGATTTTAACGTGAGTTTTGAGCAAAATTCTAGGATCTGTTCAAGTTGAACTAAACTTGGTTATTTTATAGCCAATCCTTACGACGTTTGGTTTCGGGATTTATTTTTGACTGAAATATAAATTTTATATTAAAATATAGCATCTGTACATTCTACACGATTGAGCTGGAGAGAACTCGGCTAGTTCTTAATTAATAATTGTAAAATTTGCATCGCATACAGTAATAATTCGGAGAAAATTTATTGATTAGAATTTTCACTGTAGCTTTTTATCACAATATCTCAAAAACTGCCACTATTAACCAATACTTACGGTTGTTTTTATAATAGCTAAGGTATAAGGAAAGGAAAATTTGAAGAAAATGTATGGATTAGAATTTTCTCTATATTTTTTGCTATACATTTCCTTTACTTCGACGATCAATCAATTTGTCATTTTAAATATCACTTTTAATGTTTTATTCCGCTTTGCGAAAATCTCTCTTTCCACAAAATTAATATAAAATGTCCGTTGGTAATTATATCACAAAGAAAGTCTCTTTTGTGAAAGTGCTGCCAGTTGTGGCTAGTAACGTAACCTTTTATTATCTACTGGAACTTTCCGCTATTTTATACATACAGCATTTTAATTAGGTTTGTTAATGGAATCTTCCTCACATTTGAAAAATTTCCAAATATTTTGTAGCATTGTACGCTCGCTACATTTCAGGTAATGTGACCCCATTAAAAAAAAACATGTACAACAATCGACCATTGATTGTCAATTTATTAATCTCCAGGCCAAATGTAATTCTAAAATTAGCAGAAAAAAAAATCCAATCACTCAAATTAAAAAAATTCTCCCCGTAAATGTATTCTTATACTGGCTAATCACAGCTAGCGGAATAAACCACACAATTTTTCAATATTTATATGAAGCACAATTTACAGCAACCAAAAGAATTGGAATTTCTTCCGTAACTGGATTTATCTTAATACGATACGGATCGTACGCATTAAATATCTCAACTTAAGCTTTTCTCATAAATCGGGTGACACCAGTGAATTTTGGTTAAAATCGGAATTAACAGGTTCTTATACGAGCTTTTCCGAATTTTGTAAATATTTGGAAAAATATATCATTTACGATAAAAATTGAAAGATTCTAAATTTAATTTGCAACAAACAATAGCGGTCCATATCACTTTTCCAAAATTTAAGCAAAAATGTCCATTATTTACAAAAAAAAAAACTGTTTTCCAAGCTTTTTCATAAATTAGGAGATCCCAGCTTCCATAGGAATGTTTTCGTTGTTTACTAATACACATTTTAAAAATTATAAAGCATCTAAGAAAAAACGATTAAAAACTTGATAATTCGAAATTTACAGCTTTTTCCATAAATTGGAGCTTCTATAGGAGCTTTTCAATGAAGATTAAATTTCCAACATGGTTGTTGGTTTCCTGACATTTAAGTTGGAAAATGATCTGGTGTGTGGTGTATTCCAGACCTATGTACATTTGTTGTAAAACAAGTCAGGTGCGTTGGCCACACCATATTCATCCCTTCCTTTTATATGGTTTAGATATCATAAAGCAGATTCTGAAAGATTTTTTTTTATTTTTGCTGCCGCTGTAGGTCACAACTATGACATTTTCTCAATTGCGAATTTGATGAAATCAAATAATTAAATTAAATAATATTTAAGTAAATCGACCTGTTGCAATACCTTTATACCCTAGGGTTTTCCTTTTAATGTACTGTTTTATAGTTAAAAGGCTTTTAAAAGAAATAATCTGTTCACCCACAGAAATATTCTTTTGCACGGTATGTATTCTAAGCATCGTCTACGTACACAATTTACTAAAGGTCGAGTTTTGAAAAGTTTGTTTTCGGGTTTTTCTAAATTGTTTACGAAATGAATTGTATTCCGTATTTGTGAAAATCTCTCGTGTTTGAGTCAACTTTAGGGTACCCATTAAAATTTGAATACCCACAAATTTTAATAATTCATTTGATGATGTTGCACATTTTGATGTACATGCAAATCGAATTTTCATCATCGATTACAATCAGTGATGTTAATAAACACAACTGAAAAAGACCCTCTGACGGTTTGCTGAATTCAGCGCCGACCCACCGTCCAATGTACAGGTTGACATAGAGCTTGCAATGTGCATGTGGTATACTGTAGTTGTGTGAGTGGGTGAATAGGTGAATGGGCCAAATTATCCTAAGTGTCAACCACTGAAACCTATCCTAACCTTGTTCAGGACACTCTTAAATGTCAATTGTTTATGAAAATAGTTAAATTTTAGGATTGTCCATACGTGTATGAATTTCGCCCAATAAATTATTAGTTTTGCCACCACCCCTAAAACTACGAGTAAGTACGCAATATTAAAATTTCTTTTTAAACTTTTAAGTTAAATTATGTTCGTAAATTATTGTCACTTGTCAATTTAAATAATGTATTAAATAAATAGATGTACAAAATCGGTCATCCAAACTTATACTAACTCAAGCAATGGTTACTGGACATTGATGGTGAAGTTATAGTCGAATTACCATTCTCTTCCACGCTCACCTCCAAAGATATCACCAATTATTTAAGTTCAACTTTTAGAGTGCTGGCTCAAATGTCACTCATATTTTTATGAGCGCTTTCAATCAGCAAAATTTTATTGGAGCTTCATTTGCACCTCACCAACTCGAACACAAGTTTGTAAATGGCAATGTACTCCTGATGTACTCTTATAAGGGTACGACATCTTTTAGTTCGTTTTTGAACTAGCGCCTTTTTCGCCACTCTAATGTCATACGCTTGAAAAACGTTGGGATATATTGAAAACTTATTTCCAAAGTATAGTGAGTCACTTATCGAAACTTGCCGAAAATTGCGTACAAAATTCTATAGAAATGAAGCGCTGTGTGTACAGTGTGAAGAAATTTGTTAATAAAGTTAATTGGACTATGGCATATTAATAGACAATATACACGTTCCGCCTCGACCTAGGTAAGACCTGGGTTTGAAGGCCTACAAAGTCCAGTTGGTTCACCACTCCAATTAGTTTTAACTTCCCTAAATTGACCAATTCTCGGTTTGAAGAAGATGAGCATTTTTTTACCAAAAAATCGTCTTTTTCGACAAAGCTCATCTTCATCTCGGCGGTCACGAGAACAATCAAATTTACCGTCTGATAAGACGACCGAATTTATTGATTTAAATAATTCAATATTTCATTAGGTCGAAACCAAACATCTAACGTCATGGTAATCTCACCTCGATGTCCAAACATTTAATAGTTAAATAACTTATGTTATCGATCCTATTTAAAAACAAGAAATTTTCAATTTACTAGTATGAGTGGAATCCCTTATGGTTGTCCTTATATTAAAACCATCGGACAACCAAAAATCCGGTCGAGAGACAGGCAGGACTTGACAAATGATTTAGATTGTTTACTACTGCATTGGCTTATAAACGTGGATTGGAACATAAAAAATTTCGAACGTTCAACTGATAAACTTAGGCAATGCACCTACTTTTAAACATTAGATACTGAACCTGTGACCTCCCAGAAGTATACTTATAGAGATGGATACAATTTTAATCATGTCAACGGTAATCATTTGAGATTGTTGCAAGTATATTTGCAGAAACACATTATAATACATTACAGTTGTCTAGGAAAATTTCATATATTATTGCGCGAAGATGCTCGATAGCGAAAGTAAATGATATGATTAAGACAATTGATAGAAGATTAGGTGACTAAGCAAATACCTATAATTCTAGACACATCTGAGCCGAACAGTATATTCAAATTTAACACAAAAATTGTAAACTTATATTTTGATTTGAATTACCGGAGGCAAGTGAACCTGGTGAGCCTAGTTATTGGTGTCTAGTTATGAAATTTTGTGTGTATATTTGGGTGGGTCCCTGGATGATATAGATTAACAATTGGACCCGGTAGGTAGCACTGCAATCGGGTTCTAGGATTATTTTTTTGTTTTTTATCTTTTAAGATTTTTTGCATATTAAAACACATAACCCTAAAATTTCATGACACCCACTACCCCCCAAACTCAAACTTTATAGATATAATTTTTATGTACGATTTTTTGTAATTGAACTCCTCCTAAACGGCTGAATAGATTTTAATGAAATTTTGTGTGTATGTTTGAATGGATTAGGACTAGATTTTTTAGATTCACAATTGGACCCGGTAGGTGGTACTGCGATGGCGTTCTGGGATTTTTTTTAATTTTTTAAAAAAAAAATTTTTTTTTTATCTTTTTAAGATTTTTCGCATATTAAAACACATAACCCCAAATATAAACCACCCCCACCACCCCAACATTTTCTGTACGTGTGTTTGTAACTGAACTTCTCCTAAGCTTCTGAACCTATTTTAACGATATTTTGTGTGTGTATTTGAGTGGGTCCTTGGATGGTTTAGATTTACAATTGGACTTGGTAGGTGGCACTGCAAACGGGGGTTAGGAATTTGTTATTTGTTTAATATATTTTTCACATTCTGAACATATAACTCCAAAATTTCACCCACAATCTCTCCCCCCCCCCCCCCCCGCCCACCGCTCCCAATATTTCATAAAATGCAAAAAAACATAGTGAATAATTGACTTTCTGAGAATAATTCATAGTTATGTTTGTGTACCATAGGCGGTGCTGATATCGAATTCTGTAGTATTTGACGTACGCAAAACGTACGTCCAGACGCAATGAACAACATGAAGCATTTTGGTATGGCTAACGTTTTGCGAAAATACCAAATATTATCTGGGATAAATGCACTGTAACTCATAAGCATTCACCTGAAGCTCTCGATAAACCGATGAAAGATCTCAACGAAAATACTAGACTTTTCGGTGGCGCGTTACATGTGCAGACGCAATTACCGCATGTTTGAAACAATCATACCTATGGCGAAATGGAAATACATTACACCTTAATATAAATATGCATGTCCAACTGCAAAAAGATCCATCAGCACTGTTGAATTTTTTCTTTGTTTGCTATTATTAAATCAAAATGATAATCGGCCGTAGAAGCACCCATTTTCATGAGTCGCTAAATCTTCAGTCATTTGTAGATCCATTATGAGCTCACCGACCAACTGAATTCCAAACAGTCTACTCCATACATAATGAAAAACACAACCGTCAGACATTTA
This sequence comes from Nephrotoma appendiculata, assembly GCA_947310385.1. NCBI lineage: Eukaryota > Metazoa > Arthropoda > Insecta > Diptera > Tipulidae > Nephrotoma > Nephrotoma appendiculata. The sequence goes on from OX371225.1 coordinate 66,750,932, forward strand.
CACACACGCAACAACAGCAAAATGTTTTTTGCAATCAGAGTATTAGACTTACCATCAATCTCACGAAAAGTACCCCCACTTTTGCCAAATGTACCAATGACAAGCACCAAATATCATCCGGCTGTGACACAAGAATTGAACGGCGCAGAATAATGAGAAATTGCCCTCATTTTTTATTTTACTTTGGACAACAGCAAATCACACAATGACGAAACGAAAAGATTGAAATGTTCAACTCAATGTCAAATATGACTTAGTATTTAGTTTATCGAAAGTTTGAATATCGAAGAAACGTTTGCTGAACCCGCTTATAGCAGGCAAGCCAACGTTCGGACAGGCCTGTCGGATCCGCTAGTTTCAATATAAACTTTTAAACACTTTAGTTTAGTTAGGATTTTAAAATTATTATCTTTTCGAAAAATAATGGTGACATTTGAGGATTGGTAAACATTAAATTTCTCTGGTAGGAGTAAAAGTTGCCCATTGACATGTGGCGCTGCGCTAGAGCTTGTAAATGAAATTTGAAAATTTTAAATCGTGAGTTATTTTAAACATGACTAATTATTTCACAAATTTGTTTATAAAAATTGAAAAATTAACTTTCAGAAATTCGCAATTTCAACTGGAAAACGGTGAGATAGAAATCTTACTAAAAAATAATAAAAGAATGAATGAATGAATATTCTACTTACTCTACGAATTGTCGATATTCCAAACTACGCGTAGAGGCCTAACACATAGTGCTATCAGTCAGAGAATTTGTTATTGTTTTCTTGCGGACATTGTGAGCAATGCTACCATTTGATTACCAGATTATGGTTAAACGGGAATTCAGTTCGTTGCGCCTTAATGAATTTAAACGGGAAGATTTAAACACGATCACTAAATTTTGAACTTAAACCCCATATATTGGCTCTATCGATCAGTAAGCAATGGTAGAAGTTAAACTCAATCTACTAATTCAAATTAAAAAGGCTCGATCTTTTTTCAATCCTCAAGGTGTCTTAATTTAGTACCCCAAATACGAATTACACGAATTGATTTATATCAAAGTTTTTCCCACCCTTTAAAAAGACCCCTCACCACAAAAAGCAGAAATAAAATGAAAGAAAAAAGGAACCAGAACCGCCAAAGCTTAACTGAAATGATTGAGTCAAAATAAGTGTCGTTCATGATTGCCGAATTTTACACATCTGTTAGAAAATAATTGCCTTATTAATGTTAAGTATGGAATTTTAAACCTTCAATCGAATATTTAAAGGTAAATTACTGGAATCAAAAAAAAATTAAATAAAAAAGTTTTGCTCACCCCTAAGGAAATGTACGGAATTTTAAAATGTTCAGACGAAAAACTGGGTACATTTAGAGTAAAGTAATGATATAACTCAATTATTTAAAGTGGACTTTGAGAAGAGTACGGTTAAAAATCACTCATATATTATGTAAGCGCTTCTAGAGGTGGGTAAAACTTTTTTATTGGTCTGTAAAGCTGGCTAAAAATTTTATAAATCTCTTGACCACTTAATGTAAATATTCTAGAGTAGAGTGGCATGCCTTTTCAAGCGATTTAAACCATTGAACGCAATTTTCGGAAAGAGTAATCATCAAATTCCGGAAAGTTCACACCCTCCAATTCGAATTTTAGAAGCTCAATTGTGTCATATGTTTTTAGAAGGGCCATCGAAACTCTCTAGATAAGTGAATTATGATGTTAATTATTTGAATGGTGTATGGAACTCTCTCAAATATAAATTTGAATAAATTAGTTAAGTTCTAGAATTGTCCACACGTTGATGAATTTTTCCCACCCAAAATTACGTAGGGAATATTAAAATGTCAACTTCATAAATCTCTACTAATTGTCAATTTAATTTAATGGGTTATGTTTTAGAATTGTCGAACTGTTGTTGAATTTTGCCCACCAGCTAACCTTTGCCCACCCAAATTAATGAGTAACATATTAGAATTTCCACCTGATTATAATTTTGCTCACTTAAAAATTATTTATAAACAAAACGGATAAACCATTCTTCAACAACTGGATAATTTTTAGTCATAACTCATTTAATTAACTTGACAGGTAAAATGAGTAACGAATATGCGGTACATAGCATTAAGGAGGTGAACAAAATTAAATATTTGGTGGGTAAAATTTATAAACATTTTAAAAAATTGAACTCAAAATTAACCGGAGAAATTTTAAAATTCAGTTTACACAACTTTTAATGAAAGTGAGCAATATGGGCAAAATTCAACTACCTAATTAACATTTTACAGTGACAGGACAATTTTGTATTGTCTCTGAATATATTAAGATTTCTTATATAGCGTAAAATAGGTGAGCAAATTTTTTATTTGATGCAGAAAACTTGGTAAAAAGTCGGCAAAATTATTTATATCATTTTCTTCAGACCATTATCCAAAAATTTTAAAGTATTCTTTGCGCCTTTATTAATGTGTGTAGGGAGATTTAAAACCGTTTCCTCTTCCACCAGTACTAATCGATCCTGGATAAAAATACGATCATTGTATGTGTCAGATTGAAAAAATTGATCCGATTTATCTTTTCACATGATCCAAGTAAAAAAACACAATTTCCTTGAAGTGTAGTCATAAATAATGATTTTGATCGCAAGTCAGGTGATTTCTATGTTTATAAGAGATGGACTGAAAAGTCAATTAGATCTATTTAGAAAACATTACGGTATGATCACTAACTTAAGACAACTACGAAATAAAAAGATGATGAAATTAGAAAGAAGTGGTGATCAAAATCCATGTGTTCAGACTTGATCTGAACAATGTTTCCGATTAACGCGATCACCTAATTACAAAATTTTAAAAACAATTTCGTAAAAATATTATTTTTAGCAGAAACGAATTAACTCATGAGTTTCTGTATACTGCGAAACAGCACGTAATTATGAAGAAATATGAATATTTAATTTTCTCGATATTAAGCGTTACACAAACTACTTGCATGATCGAGGTCCTTACATTGAAAAATTTAATAGAATTGTTTAACTCAATGAAAAACATTATTAGGTAGATCAATTTGCGATCGATCGCACGATCAAATTATTTCAGTTTACAGTCTTATGCGATCGTCAGTGAAGAATAATGAAATTTATTTTTGACGATCATCTCACTAGTTAACTCCCTGAAATTGAATATTTGATAAATATTTAAAATCTATATAAACCATAAAACACAATTTAATGGCACGATCATGTGACTTATGCCAATTACTAATTTCTGGTTTTGTTCTAATCATTTCTGAAACGATCACAATATAAGCAATATTTGAGTGCCACACAATAGACCGATCAAGCACCCTGACATTCAAATCTTATTAATGCGGAAGACAGCTCCGTTAAATCGCAAAGAATTCTCATAATAAACGATTAAAATAATTAATAAAATTTTGAGATCATCGTGAAATCGACCATGCATATAAAAACATTTATGATTGTAGTTTCCTTCGATCAAGTAAAACATATAATAATAATATTTAGAGATCATCTTGCGTGATCTTGTTGTGAACACAATCCAACAAAAGCTATCGGACAACAACAAAGCTATCGCACGATTATATGATTATGGATTAAATTGAATGATCACACTCTAAATTTATAAATGATCACAATAACAAAATTTGAACATTGATGACCATCAAGAGATCTACGATCCAGCGATCGAACACCATATCCATTTACAATTACGCGATCTCGTTTCATATTAGAGACGATCAAGTGCGATCGTGCATTATGCCAATATGCGCTTTCACCGACACCTAATGAAGTGCAAAACAAAATGATGTTAAGCACTTCAGACATTTTAACACCGGTACGCTAATCAGATTTATATAATAAACTACGAACCCAATCTGATTTTAACACCTGTCTCCCCATTTCACCAATTTGTTGTTGTCAAAGAAATTAGCCTCATCGTCACATTGTCTAATAATTATTTTTAGATATCGAGATAATTTGCATTGTAATCGGATAGTTTTTTATTTTATCTAATTTACATAATTCATCGTGCGATTGCTGTCGATAAGCCGATTCATTTTCAAGTTTAACATAACCAAGGTGATTGAGTTTTATGTGCATTTCGGCGTGATACATGATTTGTGATGCTTGTACACCTGCCGCAAGAACAAGTTTTATTTGTTGCTGGTGGTAAACGATCCCAAACGGTTCAAGAATATAAAATTTACATAAATATAGCATAAAGAGGCGATTCTTATCTTTCGAGCAAACTTGTTTAATTATGCGATCACGCCAAGTAATAATAAATCACATTTTATTTGCAGAATTTAATCACAACAACATTACTAATTGGCACATTAATTGTGACAGCCACCTGTGATGTATGTCAACCATCTCCGTGCGGTACGAATGCAATATGTACTGCGCGAAATAATATTGCGGCATGTGGATGCGCAAAGGGATACGGTGGTGATCCGTTTGTGCATTGCATACCCCAGGAATGTTTAAACGATGAACAATGTAGGCCAGAGCATACATGTGTTCGCGGCACCTGTATCGATCCGTGTATAAAGGCATGCGGTGTGAATGCACATTGTCAAATAAAAAATATACCAGAACGTGTTCCGCTTTGTGCGTGCCCGGTTGGATATGATGGTGATCCGTTTACAGAATGCTACTTAGTAAATAATAATAACAATAATAATAATATTAATAATAACGATACACTGTGTACGCCATCACCGTGCGGTTCAAACACTAAATGCGAGGTTATAAATGATGTAGCGACATGCAGTTGCCAGAGAGGATACATCGTAAGTAATGAATCTAGATTATTTCTCCGGTTACTATATATATAGCTATCTATTTACAGGGATCTGCACTTAAAGGATGCTATCATGAATGTGAAACTGATGATCAGTGTCCAGTCGGTAAGTCATGCTCCATATTCCGATGTATACGGGCGTGTGATCGATGTGCACCGGCCGCCTCATGTAAAAAAATTAGTGATCATACCGTCGAGTGTACGTGTCCGCAAGGATTTGGCGGCAATCCAGAAAAAGAATGTATACCAGAATGCCGCGAGAATAGTGATTGTGGTGGCGATCGACCAGCGTGCTATTACGGAATATGTAAACATCCGTGTAACGGAACATGTGGTGAAGATGCTATCTGCCGATTGCGTGATGGCCTAGTCCCGGTATGTAGTTGCCCCAAAGGCATGACGGGCGACCCATTTGTAAAATGTCGTCCAATCACCGAACGTGATTTATGTAGTCCTAATGTGTGCGGTATAAATGCAATATGTACGCCAGGCCGTGATGATGTCAAAGGTTTAGTGCCAGTATGCTCATGTCCACCCGGGTACTACGGTGATTCAATTAAGGAGTGTATTAAGGGCGAATGTGCTAAAAATAACGATTGTCCCGAAACTCGAGTTTGCTTAGGCGCACGATGTCATAATCCTTGTATCAACCAGTGTGGTGATGGGGCTGGATGTGACCCCCGGAATCATACAGCGGTGTGTTTCTGCCCACCAAATACTACCGGCAACGCACTTCTAGAATGTAGTCCAATAAGACAATAAACCAATATTCGCAATAAATAAATATTTATTTTAAAAAAATTGTGTTTTCTTCAATGGGTCGCCGAGCTAGCATTAGCGACATATTTTGTATCAGGTGCTAGTACAAAATTTTGTTGATATTAGCCGAAACTGACATGTTATTGAAGTTAACAGTAAAATTTCGCCGAAAAAAAATTCAAAAACCAATATCACACAATTCGAAATTTAGTGGTAATTTGGACTAGATGAAGATAAAAATTAATAGCTGAATTTCATCATAAAGCAGCGTTTGTATGGTCAAGATCATTTTTGGAAGTACTCCGTTGAATGGCAGAAATGCGGTATGCCTCATACGCACATTTTGGTTTGGTTCCTCCACAAAATCAGATCGGGTGAAATTGATTCCATCATTGCAGGCAAAATCCCGTATGAAGCTGTTGATTCGAAATTGGATGCAGTGGTGTCTAACAATATGATGGATTGGGAAAATAAGCTCAAAAATTCCGTCATATCTTCATCAACGCATAAAATCCGCACATATTTTGCGATTATCATAACCACGTATTCCTTTTCGAATCTAAACGATTTGTAGGTGAAATATAAAGACGAAAGCAGAAATGGACAATGAGGCATTGATTATGATAGGAGACATATGTTTATTTTTGCCGAATAAAGTGTTGTCGTGAGGGAACTGGTTACTTTCTGGATTCTCCCGAAGGGACTGGAAAAACGTTCTTAATTTCATTTCTTTTGATATTGAAGTTGCTGTGGCATTGGTTTCATCTGAAATAGCTGCAGCCACATTGTTAGAAGGCGGCCGAACTGCACATTTTACACTGAAATTGGCACTAAACATGCAAATGAACGAGATGGCAACTTGCAACATCGCCAAAAACAGCGCAAGGGTAAAGTTTCTACATAGATGCAAATTGATCGTTTGGGACCAATGCACGATGGCTCACAAAAGGTCACTGGAGGCGCAGGACGGAACGTTTAAAGATCTTCGTGGCAATCATAACATTTAAGGTGGGACCATCATTCTATTATCTGGTGGTTTTCGTCAGTCTCCCTGTTATTCCACGTTTAACTGCTGCTGACTAGCTAAACGCGTGCATGAAATCATCAAATTTTCGTCGACATGTGAAGGTAGAGCACATTCAACATGTTTACCCAAAGATAGTGCAAAATTAAAAAAAACATAATTGGCTGAGCAAACGAGCCATATTGGCGACGAGTCCGATCCAAGCCAGTTGTTTTCCTTCAAATCGGTTGACACAGCTATCAACCAGGATGAAGTAGTCGCTTTTAATTTTTTTCACTATGATGCAAAATATGGCCTGATTGTTGACACAGGTGTTCATTGTTAGTACCACAACTCAAATTCATAGCATTCTAATATTTTATCCAATTGTTTACGAATTGGTCAAACTTCACGCAGTTCATATTACCACTAAACATTCAACTTATTTCATATTGATTTTTGAATTTTTTTTTACAGCGAAAATTTACTGCTAACTTCAATAATATGTAATTTTCTGCTAATATCAACAGAATTTTGCACTACCACCTGATATAAAATATGTCGATAATGCAGGTTTCTTCTGCTGAAATTATCGGCTAACTTCAGTAGCATCTAAATATTATGGATTGGATTCATTCAAATAAAGCCATACGGCTTGTTGATTTTGTTTCGGAAAGAGTAAGGCACCTCAGAAAGAAATAGGGCAGTGAGTTTAAAGTCGACTCGTTTTCACGTGATTACGTAAATAATTTGTGTGCTACTCGCTTTGTAGCCCGAGATAATTGACATTGTCGGTGCTACTTCTCGTTTCCATGGCGAAAGCATTACCAGATACGGGGCTGTACAAAGAAAACCAATGCCAATATCATCCAGTTATTCTAAAGCAAAGTCCTAAGTGGAATAATTTGTGCACCGTGGAACACATCGTATTTACATCAAAATGCTGAGGTACGTCGTATGTTGAATGACAAAAACCCAGTAAAAACCCACTACTTGATGTTCTAAACCCAAACTGGATCGGCTAAAAATATAATCAAGTTGTAAAGGGGGCAGGCCAAACAGTTATAACACACCAAACGAGAGATGATTTTTAAATAAGTTACAGCAAATATGTTGCAACGATGCCAAATACTATCCCTAAAGAATCAATAAACCTTACTGTCAGGTAGACCTGGCTAGAGCCTCAATCTTCAAATTCTTAAATCCCAATTCCGATATCAATGACGATGTCGTCCAAACTATTGGCAAAAAAGCGTACACAGAATTTTAAAAATTTATGAACACCTTCAGGGCACAAAAACATTAATGGAGTGTGACAAGAAACAAAATTAAAGGAAGTGCGGAACAAGATGTCCAAATGTTTAATTCTAGAATACGGAGACAAACGTGACTTGTCACTCATGAATATATGAGAAGAGTCGCTTACATACAATCGAAAAAGCACTCGATACTTTCGTTCAACGACTAAAAAGAGATCTACCTCGATTATTAAGCATTCGAGAACCAGTCGACCTGCGACATGCCTCCACCAATTCCTTTTCGAAAACACCCAAATGTCCAAAACCAATTTTACCCTCAATTATTCCATTATTCAAGAGGGCGACAATTTTCATTTTACAACCAAAATCAGCCGCAAACTAGATTCACCTTTCCCCAAATACAGAAATACTTATCAAGTTCATCCATCCCTTATCATCAGTTTAGCTATCCACCTAAACCAGTCTAGAAATACGAAGCCATGTAAGTATGTAGATAGTGGTATGCAATCTTACCAAGTTAACTAACTAAAAACTTCCCCTCGTTAATCAACAAACAATTCCAGAGTGTTTACTATACCGAACACAATGCCGAAAAAGTTGTACCCTTAGAACAGGAGAGTTACGATGAATACAACCATGACGACGCAAATGATAACTTTCTGGCCGAATTCGCAAGTTCACTTGACAATACTAAAAATGACGAAAACGAAAAATTAGTAGATATCTAGGAATGGAGAAACTGTAAAATATTTGGCTGATGCAGGCTCCAACAAAAATTATATTCAGCCTCAACACATCAGGAATCCTGACTGTGTGAGAGGACGTGTTAAAATTACACATTAAGCAGCTTGGATAGGTATTTTTGACTATAATACTTAAAAATTTAAAATTTATATTTCACCTAGTCTAAAAAATTTTAATAGCATGAATGAAAATACCATTCCCCTAGAAAATTGAAAGGTATTATCTATCCAATATTTCATGAAAATAATATAAGTGGGAAGACGTTAATTAAATTGACATAAGAATCTATCATGTAACTGATTATTAAACTTACGTAATATTCCCCGGTCTCTTTTGCCCCAAGAAAACTGGAGTCGTTTAGAAAAATGAAATATAGAACAGTAATAGATTATTGGAGAATAGTCCATTTCTGTTCCCGATAGATACCTCATTCCAGAAAATAATTAAGTTCTCGCAAACTAAAGCAGAAATAAACATTTCTTTACCATTGGCATTAAGAGTGGATTCTGGAATAACGGAAAATATGAATTTGTCAGACTCCCTTTTTGGACTAAAAAATATCCTCTATCGATCTTCTAAAGAACGTTGAATTTTGAAAATATCAAAGCCATTGCCAAAAATTCAGAAACTGGAAATATAAAAATCCAATTGGAGAAATGTGAGTTTTGACAGCGGGTAGTAGAATTTTTAGGGTTTATTGTAACCATAGGTTACAGGTACGTAAAGCCGAGTTATAAAAAAAAATTGTATCGGTAACGAAATCATCACCATCCAATAAACTCAAAGACGTTTCATATAAGATTACGCAAAAACAGCGAAACCGCTGATCATAAAAAATAAAATAATTCACCTGCCTAGCTCTTTCGAGCCGAAATATCTTAACGGTAATTCCACATAGTAATTAAAGCTCTTCATAGCAGTTAATGCGATCTGTTGAAATTCCTTCTAATGTGTTTACAAAAGCGAAACTTCTTTAATTCTCGTCACACTAGACACATTTTCACAAAACGAAACTTTACCGAAGCCAAAGGTAAATTTTTAAATATAATTTTTAATAGAACGAAACGCAAAAATATATTTTATTTAGATCTTAGAACTAGGTCTATGCTATACCTTCCCAAAATGTCAGCAGATATTTCTAGATTCGACGATAAAATCCAAATTTCATTACCATATAGCTAACTAAACAGGGTAAGTTATTTTTAAATATATGTACTTGTATTCGTACGAGTTCCATGCTTGCCACAAAAACCAGCAATAATTTAGGTATTTTGTTACATTTTGGTATGCTGACCCATAAGTAATTGAATCTCTCAGCGGACTAACCTAACATTAGTCCGATTTTACGAAATGGAAAATAGGTCGTATGGAAATGGTTACAATTTTGTTTTTATTCGGCCATTAAATATGTTCAATGAAGTACTAGTTTGCAAACTACTGTGTAAAACTAAAAGGATTTACAATTTATTAGCCTGGGTTTAGATAATCAAAGTTGTTAGTATAGAGCTATGAAACAACTTTTGTTTCACGGCCAAAATGGTAATGTTGTAACCGTATTATCGAAAACTGTAAAAATTGTCATTTTATTAGAATCTAAACCTTAGGAATCTATATCTATAAAAATGGTGCAAAAAATGTATGTGCGCGCATCACTTGAGAACGGCTAAACCGATTTGGCTCAATCTTTTCTGTTGTGTTCGCAATTACCAGGAGATGGTTCTTACGAAAGAAAATTTGGAAAAAAATCCACCGGAAAAGTCGGAAAACCCGAAAAATCGAATAACAAACCATTTTCATATGAATTATGTATGTATGTTTTTTATGAGACAGGTGGTGTAGTGGTTAAAGCTTCGACGCTTCGATTGGGAGCTACTGGATTTCGAATCCCACCGAAGGCTACATCCAAACTGCTACTTTGTCTTTTATCCAATCTATTTATTGTATCTATTTATTTTCTCTATCTATTTATCTAAATAAAAATCAATTGCCGTGCGTTAGTCTCGCAAAAACTCGAGAATGACACGATCAATTTGAATGATTCTTTTTGTGCATTGTCCATCTCAATACAGTGGGGCTTAGAAAAAAAGAAAATTCGGAAAAACTCAAAGGAAAATTCGTAAACTCGAAAAAAATCGAAACCAAATAGAAAACCCAAAAATCAAAAAAAAAATCGGAAAATCGAAAATTGTAGAGGAATTTTGTATGGAAATACACTTAACACCACCGATGAAAATTGTATTTTGACAATGATCATTCATTTAAATAGTCACTTCGGATTATTTTCAGTAGATGGCTTTGGTTGCGTACTATCTATAAATATAAGTTGTGTAGAATTTTGGCAATCTTATCCTCTTCTATATATAAAAACAATTGCATTCAGTCCCCCATTCTTTTGGCGTTCGCTATGACGATTAACAAATTACAAAGTCAATTTGCAAAAAACAACTAAATTTTCGATAGTTGCCTAAGTTTGAATCGACCTTTTATTCACTTTTCAATACATTATGCCGCCTTTATGGTTGCGTTCGTTCGCTCATTCTGACAATTTTTTCCACTAATCATATTGCTCAAACTTGACGATTCTGGAATTTTGTACAAAAGATGATTGGTCGAACAAATGACCGAACGAACGAAAGCAACCATAAACCTACCTTTAGTGCTGAATTCGATGAAAAAGTGAATGGAATGGCCACTCAATCGTCTAACTCAAACGTTTATTGAGAATTGAGTTGAGTTGTTTGATTTTTCTCTCATTAAATTAAATTTTTGTGAAGGTCAAAAGTAATTGCTCGGACGAAGTAATTTTGGGCGAGAGAAAGTTTGCCGGGTCAGCTAGTATTTTATAAAATCTTCGATTTGCACAAAATAAAAAACACTTACCCATTTTCAATGACTTTCAAATTGGGATGTAATAAAGTTCAGATCAAAGATCAAACCATTTTTAAGTGGATGTTAGATTATTAAACTTACCTGAAACGAGAAATAAAAATAAATATTAAATGTTTTTCAAGATAAAAATAAGAATAAATTATAAAACAAATTGTAAAATTTCTCTTCGAGTTACGCGGCGAAATCGTAAATTTCTGGTAAATGTTCAGCAACTATTAATAGCAAAAAAAAATGTAGTGGAAAATCTTTGTAGGTACTCTAGAGATCGAGGAGACACGTATATTGGCGCAATATTCTAGGATTAAGAAAAGTATTCCAAGAAAAAAAATATGTTGTATAAACAATTCAAATTTCAAAGGCACACAAATCATTGGCGTCGAGAACCATTGAATTTCATCATTTTGCCATTGTGTAAGTCAAATTGTCAACAATTGAAGCCGACCTACTAGATTGAGCTGCAAATTTTAAATCTTGGTCAACGGTCATACATGTATTATGAAAAATAATGATTTTAACATATAAATCGTTTCTATGTCTCGTGCGATAGTTGTGGCTTTCACTAAATGATGGACTACCTAGCCAAAATTCGACCAGACAATATACGAAAAAACTATTTTAATTTTGAACTTTTTTTAATTTTTCAACATTTTACCATTCGATATTTTTGTTTCGGTGTTTCTACAAGCAGTCAATAAATCTCGACTACCTATGTGGTTAGCTTGGAAGGAACCCCACAATTTACTTCACGATTATTCGTTTCATTACCAATAATTCCTCACAATCGCCACTTCCGCCAGGTTCTCATTCTTGAAAACAAGTATAGCTGAAATGAGTAACCTAGGTGAGGGGCGGGTCACGCTAAATGGTGGAGACGAGAGGATATGTGACTCCAGTCGTCAGTATGGCCAAGATTGGTTCCGAGGCTTGCAAGCTAGGAACTTGTGGTAGAGGTAGAAAGGAGAAAGTCATTGCTCCTTTGATTCGGAGATACAGGACTAGGCATTCGGCCTTTCGTGTCTTGGACAGACTGGTTACAGAAACGGAGGAGCAACGGACGGAGGAACAGCGGAAATCTGTTACATTGGTGAAAAATTGCATTGTCGATGTGAGCTATGCACGAAAGGAAGGTCTTGGGTCTAAAAGACAGAGGTCTAGCGAGGAGGAGTATTTAGGTCTGGATGCTGAGTGGAAACGGGCTAATCTTTATGTTGGACATTCGCCAAAGGGGCATAAGCTCTTCAGCGATGTTATGAAAGAGGGGGAGGGTAGTATTGGCCATCGTGGAAGAGAGCCACGACGAGAGAAACATCACAGGAGAAAAATGGAGGTTAGTATTTAATGCACTTAACCTAGTTTTTCTTAAAGTCCTTGGACAACATCTGGGACCATAAGCCGAGGTATGGCCATAAGCCAAGCTCAGGCCAGTTCCCAAGAAAGAAATACCTAGCAGACCTAGGGCAACGATCTGGATTCAAATGAAGCCGGCTAACCTTTAAGAATCCCTGTGGATTATCCAGGTGTGCAATCCGGATCTTCAGACGGGGAATTGGAGGATTATGAAGCAGGAGGAGCCTAATAAGGAACCCTTGGCTCCTCTGTCAAAAACTAAAGGGGTTATAAACTTAGGCTTCGGCTCAGTTACACTTAGGGTGTTCAGGAAGGACGAGGTCGGGCAGCATAATAAGGGGTAAGTTTTAAAGGGAGTTTAATGATGTCAGATCCTATAATATCACAATGGGCTAAAATTGGCATATGTGTGCGATAGCAACTACTGAAACCTAACCTAACCTACCAATGTAAATTTAAAGTTGAGCAGATGGCACAAAACTTCTAAATAAAACTTACCAGGAAATTCGTTTTGCAATTATTACAATATTTTAAAACTAATAAGTTTTTAGTAAAATGGGTACTTGTAATTTTTTAAATGTTCAAGAAGGAATATCAGGCACCCTCTTTAAATTTGGTAAAGAAAATGGTTCAATTTGTAGAACGTTGATTGCTAATATCATACCCAATTCTCTATAATGAACAAGCGTTTGTAATTCTATTAACGAAAGTGAGATTTTGGAAGCTGGTTGAAACACACTGTTTGTTTTATTTAACATTGCCACTAAATTGCACGACAAGCAAGCGAATCGCAACTAAGGAGAACTTGGTCTCTCATCATAAAAGTGGTTTTTGAGGTCGTGTTTGTCGGTCAACAGACAGACCGACAGCAGTGCGATATTTTTACAGTGCTGAGGCAGTTTGACTGATTTTGGCTATATTCATCATATACTTAAGATTTTTCCATAAATTATTATGTACCAGTGAAATTCGGTAGATCTCGACCTATTGAAAATGAAGGCTGCAGTATTTACAATAAAATCGTAAAGAATTCAATTTGATAACATAAAGATTCTAACTAAAATTATCGCAATTCATCGCGTGCAAAATCTCCACTAGAACTAATTGTTGCGCATATCGTTATATTAGAACATACATATAGAGGCAAATATTCTAGATTCACCTCAATTTATACAGAGACATTGGTTCGTGTAGAATGTTGTTCAAAGGTGCTTTCGTCGGTCCTAACGTGTCCTAACCAACCATAACGTTCCCGGTTTAAAATTCAATTTAACACTGTACATATTTTGTAACGGGTGATTTTTTAAGAGCTTGAGAACTTTTTTTAAAAAAAAACGCATAAAATTTGCAAAATCTCATCGGTTCTTTATTTGAAACGTTAGATTGGTCCATGACATTTACTTTTTGAAGATAATTTCATTTAAATGTTGACCGCGGCTGCGTCTTAGGTGGTCCATTCGGAAAGTCCAATTTTGGGCAACTTTTTCGAGCATTTCGGCCGGAATAGCCCGAATTTCTTCGGAAATGTTGTCTTCCAAAACTGGAATAGTTGCTGGCTTATTTCTGTAGACTTTAGACTTGACGTAGCCCCACAAAAAATAGTCTAAAGGCGTCAAATCGCATGATCTTGGTGGCCAACTTACCGGGCCATTTCTGGAGATGAATTGTTCTCCGAAGTTTTCCCTCAAAATGGCCATAGAATCGCGAGCTGTGTGGCATGTAGCGCCATCTTGTTGAAACCACATGTCAACTAAGTTCAGTTCTTCCATTTTTGGCAACAAAAAGTTTGTTAGCATCGAACGATAGCGATCGCCATTCACCGTAACGTTGCGTCCAACAGCATCTTTGAAAAAATACGGTCCAATGATTCCACCAGCGTACAAACCACACCAAACAGTGCATTTTTCGGGATGCATGGGCAGTTCTTGAACGGCTTCTGGTTGCTCTTCACTCCAAATGCGGCAATTTTGCTTATTTACGTAGCCATTCAACCAGAAATGAGCCTCATCGCTGAACAAAATTTGTCGATAAAAAAGCGGATTTTCTGCCAACTTTTCTAGGGCCCATTCACTGAAAATTCGACGTTGTGGCAGATCGTTCGGCTTCAGTTCTTGCAGGAGCTGTATTTTATACGGTTTTACACCAAGATCTTTGCGTAAAATCTTCCATGTCGTCGAATAACACAAACCCAATTGCTGCGAACGGCGACGAATCGACATTTCACGGTCTTCAGCAACACTCTCAGAAACAGACGCAATATTCTCTTCTGTACGCACTGTACGCATTCGTGTGGTTGGTTTAATGTCCAATAAAGTAAACTGAGTGCGAAACTTGGTCACAATCGCATTAATTGTTTGCTCACTTGGTCGATTATGTAGACCATAAATCGGACGTAAATCGCGAAACACTTTTCGAACCGAACACTGATTTTTGTAATATAATTCAATTATTTGCAAGCGTTGCTCGTTAGTAAGTCTATTCATTATGAAATGTCAAAGCATACTGAGCATCTTTCTCTTTGACACCTTGTCTGAAATCCCGCGTGATCTGTCAAATACTAATGCATGAAAATCCTAACCACAAAAAAATCACCAGATTTTTCACATCATTTATAACTCAAAATCGCATTAAAAGTTCTTTGTCCTAAGAATATTTCTACGAAGTTATTTCGGTCGGAATGGTTGTTTGAAAAATATGAAAATTTAAATTCCACATATGAATTTAGAAAATATCGAATAAGAATGAAACTGACCATTTTTCAATCAAAGAGCGGAAACTAGGTCTGTCTAATGAAAATAGTCAGCAATGGATGAAAATAGGTTTGTACGGTTAAAATAGGATTTTAAATTAAGTTTCAGATGTTATGTAAATAGAAGAACTAAGCCAATTTTTATCGATAACGGCATGAAATATGGTTTGAATGCAAAAATCGGACTCGAACACGACATATTTGGAAATCTTTTGAAAAATTACCAGTTCGAATGGAACTTAGTTTTTTCTTTTATTAGAGAAGCTAGAGGCAAAATATATTGTAGGTTTGTACGAAGGGCCTATCTCGTTTTATAATAGTTGGAAACCCCTTAAAATATCTCTAAAAAATCAGCACTTTGCAAATACATAGTCTCGTTAGCAACTCAAATATAGTATAATGGTTGAAAGATGGACAGCCAAACGATCCATTAGGTCTGCAGGTTTGTAGAGACATCTTTTTAAAAATGAAAGAGGCAACGCACAAAACAACGAAACATAAAAATGAACTAACGGGTGATTTTTTAAGAGCTTGAGAACTTTTTTTAAAAAAAAAACGCATAAAATTTGCAAAATCTCATCGGTTCTTTATTTGAAACGTTAGATTGGTCCATGACATTTACTTTTTGAAGATAATTTCATTTAAATGTTGACCGCGGCTGCGTCTTAGGTGGTCCATTCGGAAAGTCCAATTTTGGGCAATTTTTTCGAGCATTTCGGCCGGAATAGCCCGAATTTCTTCGGAAATGTTGTCTTCCAAAACTGGAATAGTTGCTGGCTTATTTCTGTAGACTTTAGACTTGACGTAGCCCCACAAAAAATAGTCTAAAGGCGTCAAATCGCATGATCTTGGTGGCCAACTTACCGGGCCATTTCTTGAGATGAATTGTTCTCCGAAGTTTTCCCTCAAAATGGCCATAGAATCGCGAGCTGTGTGGCATGTAGCGCCATCTTGTTGAAACCACATGTCAACTAAGTTCAGTTCTTCCATTTTTGGCAACAAAAAGTTTGTTAGCATCGAACGATAGCGATCGCCATTCACCGTAACGTTGCGTCCAACAGCATCTTTGAAAAAATACGGTCCAATGATTCCACCAGCGTACAAACCACACCAAACAGTGCATTTTTCGGGATGCATGGGCAGTTCTTGAACGGCTTCTGGTTGCTCTTCACTCCAAATGCGGCAATTTTGCTTATTTACGTAGCCATTCAACCAGAAATGAGCCTCATCGCTGAACAAAATTTGTCGATAAAAAAGCGGATTTTCTGCCAACTTTTCTAGGGCCCATTCACTGAAAATTCGACGTTGTGGCAGATCGTTCGGCTTCAGTTCTTGCAGGAGCTGTATTTTATACGGTTTTACACCAAGATCTTTGCGTAAAATCTTCCATGTCGTCGAATAACACAAACCCAATTGCTGCGAACGGCGACGAATCGACATTTCACGGTCTTCAGCAACACTCTCAGAAACAGACGCAATATTCTCTTCTGTACGCACTGTACGCATTCGTGTGGTTGGTTTAATGTCCAATAAAGTAAACTGAGTGCGAAACTTGGTCACAATCGCATTAATTGTTTGCTCACTTGGTCGATTATGTAGACCATAAATCGGACGTAAATCGCGAAACACTTTTCGAACCGAACACTGATTTTTGTAATATAATTCAATTATTTGCAAGCGTTGCTCGTTAGTAAGTCTATTCATTATGAAATGTCAAAGCATACTGAGCATCTTTCTCTTTGACACCTTGTCTGAAATCCCGCGTGATCTGTCAAATACTAATGCATGAAAATCCTAACCACAAAAAAATCACCCTTTAAAAGGAACGGGTAAGGTATATATAGAGGGTTTCACAAAAGTATCGACCTATTAAGCCACTGACACTACAGGTTACCACAAACACCACCGCGCTAAATATAAGCGATACAAGAGACAAACATATAAGGCACAAGATTCAGCACAAGATTCCGCAAAATGAATTCAAACATTTAGCGTCGTGTATTGTTGATATTGTTTAATGACATTTAAAAACAAAAAGGTAGAACTAATAAATTGGCGAACCATAGATGTTTCCATGGGGAGTGACCACCACTACATCGTCGATGACGTACTAGACAACCAATGCATATTGCTAAAGTAGATAAGAGCATGTTTCCACCAAGCAACTAAAAAATTATAACGTAGTCATAAAATGAACGAGAACCCTGATTCAATGATCTAGAATCGATTACGAAGCTCTTTAAGCGAGCATACTAGTTTAGAGACGATATTCGAACCATCAGCCTCTTCTTCATAATACAATCAAGCCAAAAAAAATTACGGAAATGGTTTCTCAAAAGCTAACATGTGAGTTGGGAATGTATGTAAAAGAATTTTGGTTAGCAGGTACAAATGGTCCTTCAGAAAGTGTCCAATTCACACAGTCTATTGATTTTAGATCGAACCCGTATCTACCAAACCAACCAAATAGTGACGTGACATATGGTGGATCGCTAAACCATACTCCCCAGTTTATTGAAGTTAAGTCACTGAAGGCTCTAGCTTATATTAAAACCACAAAGCTGAACTAAACTGTTGCCCAAAGTTTATAGTAAGTTTCAGTTAAAATTAAAGGTAAAATGATGGTGTTGAGTAACAATGGAAAGACGACTCAGAACTCCTCAGCATACAAAAAATTGTTAAACAGACTGTTTAAACCTATTTTAGAGTAATATGGATTCGGAAATAACCAGATAACTGCTGAAGCTATTCAAAAGGTCGAAAAATGAACCTGAGGAATACTAATTGGGAACTATTTCTACTAGATTTGCAGGAATTACCTGTTGGTATATTTGCATTTATTTCATTTTTACAAACCCAAAATTTTTATATTATTTAATCGAAAGTGAAACACAGAAAAGAATGTCGACGGATTGTTTAAAATGAAGACCCTTAATGGAAACAGAATCAAATGGCCTACCAGTAAGAGATGAGTTAGAACGAAATAAATCTCCGAAGAATCTTAAGAAAATAAAATGTTAACAACATCATTGAAAAAATAAGTGTAAGTAAGTGTATATTGCTCGGAGAAACAAGAAACAAATGTACGAGGTGTACTGCGAAAGCCTAACTCAGTTGTTTTTATCTAGTAGACTACACAAAAGAAAATAATAAAAATAGAAAGACGCTTTTAAGTGATTGCCTTAAATACTAATACAAGACACTAAAACTATTTAAAATGCAGGTACAAATTACTAAACCAGACCCGGAAAAATCACAGTTCATTACATATGAATTACACTAACATCAAATAATCATCAATCACAAACTGCTCATCAATGGAATATTGAATTAGAAATATTACGTATTGAAAAATGAAAATTTTACTGTATACGTAATTAAATTTCACCAAAATGTATAGCGAAATTTTTATCAACTTACCAGCAAAATGAACGTTCGGGTTTTTTGATATTTTTTTTAAAAGGGCACTAACACAAACACAAACTAAAACACAAACTTTGCACAACACAAATTACACACACGCGTTTCGTCTGTTGACAACAAAATTTCGTATACAACTGGAATTACAACTAAACGAGATTAAACAAGAACTGATTTGAAAATCTAACGGTATTCATTAAAATAAAACAAACAATTTGGAGAAACGAGAATTAAACATAAAGAGCTTATTATTGCTGGGCTTGCAACTGGTAAGTTTGTCTATAGAAATGCGCTTAAATTGTGATGTTTAAAAAATAAAAGGTTATAAACCAACCTAATACCATTTGGCATGTCCAGATTTACTAATTATGTTAACAATGTGTGCTGGAATGACTTATTAAGTCTCAGGCCGTCCATTCTATTAAATATTTGCTACTTGCAGAAGAAAAATCGACAATAATCGGTTAAGAATTTGCCAAATTACAACCTACAAGGCCAATCCTTGAATTTCGTTCATAATTCGTTTTGTGAGTATAATCCCAATTCCTTCCTAGAAACAGAGATGAACGTGTAGATTAGCTCAGTTTTCATCAAAGCAAAATTAGGATCCAAGTGAAATATGTCCCAAGAAAAAATCCCAAATTTGTTGCGTGCATTTTGAACAAATTTGTTAATTGAAATTTGTTGCAGCAATCCTTTTGTAAAAGACCCGTTATTTATATCACCGACCCCAGGAATCGTTCGTTTCGTTTTTCCTGGTAAGATTCTATATCTTGAGCATTCCAGAAAACTTACCAACATATAAATCTTTTGAATTTTGAAGAACAGATTTCCAATTTTAATCTGGTGAGAATAAACCCTGTGTACTTGTCTCTTTGAAAATGACTTTTGATATTTAGCATTTTAAAAATTTACTTGCATACACTTGCCTTCTTGGAAATGAAACAACAACAATAATAAAAAAAATTCTTTGCAATAAAATCTTAAGAAAGAATGCGCTGAAAATCCAAAATTAGTTTTTATTTCAAATCAATCCTTATATTTTTTGAGGTTTTTGTGCAACATTTGTTGCATGCAACAAATTTGGTTTTTTGAGACGTATTTCACCAGAGCCATCTATGATTTTAAAGAGCCGTAATATTAAAAAGAGAGCTTTCAGTAGAGGGGAAGCTTTTATTGAATTACTATAAGAAACCGTTGTAACTGGAAAATTTTTGAACACTAAATTTTAATTTTATATTTTAAAAAAAAACTATTCAAAGAACACATATTTGAAAATCAGCCATCATAATGTAGTGTTTGAGTTCATTCGTAGTTGTCAAAGTGTAAACATCTAAAATACGTCTAAAATAATAAAATAATAAAAATAAATAAAATAATTAAATTTACTTAATTTTTGCTTTAATTTTTATATTAATAAAATCATTAAGTCATATTTAAAATATAGTTCACCAAAAATATAAGGGATTTGTTAATTTATTCGTGCGTGATTCACATCTTCATAGCAAAGTACAACATCGTCAACCATTTCATTGTCAATCAATTTCGCGCCTTTGTAAAACAAAATACCGTAACCTGCCGCTCGTGTGGTGCCAATATCACAAAAAAAGGACGACTTCCTGGTATTAAATGTAGCGGTCCTTGTGAAAATTTCTACCATGTTAAGTGCGCTTGTATCTCACAGGAATTGTTAAGTGATATTAATAATCGAACTGTCAATGGGTTATGTGAAAGCTGTCGTCTACAATCCAGTCAATCTGTGATTGACAACGAAATCTCGGACTCTGAATGTGATGTGAACGTGAGTCTAGCCGATATTATGATTCAATTAAAATGAATGGAAAAGAAACTATCTGCTCTGGACAAAGTTAAAGACGCAGTACATACTCTCCAAGCTGCGAACGATGCTCTCACTTCGAAACTTAAACATCTAGAAGACCAGTTTAGTATCCACTCTGCAAAATTACATCAAATGGAGGCTGATTATGACAAACCAGCTCAAATGCTAAACGCTTCAAGCATTACAATCAGTGGCTTGCCGATGGAACATGTTGACATTAGTGGAATGATTTTCAACACTATTAGTAAAGTCGAAAATTCCATTCAACCGGATGATATTTTATCGATCGAACCCATTCGTAGAAACGTTAGCAAAACCACACTGAATAAAACCAACAATTATGTAACTCGTCACAACTTCTTTATTGTTAAACTAAAATCCATCGATCTACAACAAAAAGTTTTAACGCAAATGCGCAAAATTAAAACACTTTACACTAAAGATCTGGATATCATCTTGCCGCAAAACCACCAGGACCATCAAATCCATATAATGCACCGCCTTTCAAAATTCCAATCACAGCTGTATCATGAGGCTAAAAACATAAAACTGTCATCAAACTTTAAATATTTATGGTGCAAAGCCGGACAAATTTACCTAAAGAAATCGGCTGATTCTGACGTCTATCGTATTCACTCCATGAACGATATTTTTCATATCCAGAACATCATACACTAGCAATTGGATAAAGCGGTTGCTGCTTCGGTATCTAGAATTAAATAATGTAACGTTAAGTAGTTTTTTTATCTTACCTTTATTAGCTCATATTTGTTTTTTATATATTTTTTCCATATTCCAGCTTAACTCTTTATACATTTTGTTGTCAAAAATAATATTTGTTTATATTAATCAGTCAGCTGTTTTGATTCCGGTAATTATTTTTTTATGGTGGTAGTGTTTGTTATGATTTGGATGATGTTTAAACACTGTTTGAGTTATTTTTTAGTGATTTACTCAAAAAACTTAAAACTTATTTTTTTAACATTTTCAAATTTATTTATAATTAGTCGGAATATTTTGAAATTTACTTGGAATAGATTACTCGTTGTTGTGATTTATCTGGCTGTATTGAAAATGTTGTACTTTGCTCTCACTCTTCAAAATTTGTTTTTCGGTATTTGTTGTATGCATATTGAATTGTTAGTCTTATATTATGAGTAGTGTAATTCACCAAAACATTCAAAGTTTGAGAGCAAACTTCGACATTTTCAGTGCTTATTTATCTAGTTTAAAAGTGCAACCACTATTAATATTTGTTTCGGAAATCTGGATTTACTCACACGAATCTTCATATTACAGACTGCCAAATTATAATTTCATTGCTTGCTGTAATGATGATTATAGATCTGGTGGTGTTGGTGTGTTTATCAATCAAAATTTAACTGTATCTTCTTTTCATTGTTACAACTGGACCACCGCTGATGTTTTAATTTTAAATGTTACCTTGGGGCGTCATGATTGGACCTTTATCTGCATTTATAGATTTTGTAATAAACCGGTAAACGCGTTTTGTGTCGATATTGAGGAGTTACTTCTATCAATTAATAATAATAACATAGTTATTCTGGGAGACATCAACATAAATTTACTTAATATCAATGAATGCTATAGTTACCTTACCATGTTAGCCTCCCACGGATTTCTAAGTCTTTTAAATGAAGCTACTAGACATTCATCTTGTCTTGATCATGTGTTCATCAAATCAACAAATTCGTTTATTTTTACTGTGGAAAACACACCGATTCATCTATCTGACCACAACTTAATAAAGCTAAACATTTTTGCATCTCAGATCCCTGTGCTTCAAAATAGTGTAGCTGCTAATTTTTCGAGAGTTGACTATAGCCGTCTGAATGCTCGTCTACAATCTGAAAGTTGGGCGACTGTTTATGGTGAGAATAACTGCAATATCGCTTTTGATAGGTTCTTATTTATTCTGAAATCGCACATTCGTGAATGTAAGGTCGAATCTTCTGCCCCTACATTAAAAAAACTGAAACCGTGGATGAATTCTTATCTCCTTTTGAAGGTTCATAAATTAAAAAAATTCTCTAGAAAATTACGCCATAATCCCACTAATGCACGTTTGGAAAAATTTGTCAAGAAACTCTCCAAGGAAGTAAATGCTAGAATTAAATTTGTCAAAAATTCATTTTACAAGAAGAAATTTGAGTATGTTAAAAATAGTTCTAAACTCACATGGAAGGCTATTGATGAAGTTCTGGGAACAAATAAAGACAAAAACCGAATCACCAAAATTTACAAATACCAATCTGATGTTCTTATTTCAAATTATTAATCTATAAGTAATGAATTCAATACTTATTTCCTCAACGTTCCATCGGAGATAACAAATAATTTGAACAACACTAACTTCTCGCCTAATTCTCCAGGCTATAGCAGATATGTTTTAGGCTCGACCACTTCACCTAGTATGTCTTGTGTGTTTGATTCGATTAGCGCCAGAGAGATTATAAAAGAGATTAGTAGTTTGAAAAATAAACACTCTTGTGGAATTGACGGAATCGACAACCTAATCTTAAAAAATTGCGTGTGGTATCTAGTAGATGTTTTAGCTTACCTCTTCAATTTCAGCCTAGAAAGTGGTGTATTTCCAGATGTTTTCAAATCAGCCCTTGTAATTCCAATTCATAAGAAAGGTGATGTGCTATTACTAAATAATTATCGACCTATTTCGTTGCTAAGTTCCTTCTCCAAACTATTTGAGAAAATAATAAAACGTAGATTGCTCGGTTATCTGGAGAAAATCAATTTTTTTAGCCGTAGTCAATTTGGTTTCTTAGCAGAAAGATCCTCTGAAGAAGCACTACTACATCACCTCAGTTATGTTTACTCGGCTTTTAACAATTCGCAAAAATCCGCTTAGTTATTTTTAGACATTGCAAAAGCGTTTGACACGGTGGATCACGAGGTTCTTGCAAACAAATTATTAAATATAGGTATCAGAGGTAAAGTTTTTGACTGGTTTGTTAGTTACTTCAACAATCGTAGCCAAATTGTTAAAATAAATGATAAATTTAGTGAACCTGGTTACTTAAATTGCGGCGTTCCGCAGGGATCAGTATTAGGACCTATTCTATTCTTAATCTACATAAATTCTATATTCGACATCGATCTTCTGGGGCACACCACTGCATTTGCGGACGATTTAGCATTAAGTTACACTTCAGCAAACCCTTCGGAATTACAGAACCTAGTTTGCACAGACTTAGTGAATCTTGGTAATTGGTTTTACTACCATCGCCTGGCTCTTAGTAATAAATCCAGAGTAATGTTTTTTGGTCAGGCCGCATCTCCCAATTCTAAGGTTGTGTATCATGTTCCATTTTGCTCTGGACACTCATGTTCATCGCAGTGCTTTGAAATTTCCCTCGTAAATGAGTTTAAGTACTTAGGAGTTACCATCGATTCGCAGTTGAAATGGAATTCTCATCTCACCATTGTCAGAAAAAATGTTATTACTGCGGCTTATAAATTCTACCATCTAAAGCAATTATGCCCACCGTCAACACTGCGAGTTCTATATCATGCACTAGTTGAATCTATTATTATGTATGGTATATCAAGCTGGGGTGGGATTTATTTTTCCAATATAGAGGACCTATACATTTCACAAAAACGGATTATTAAATTGATTTATTGTCGGCCTTTAACAACTCCAACAATTCCCTTATTTCGAGATTTGAAATTATTACCTTTAAGATATCTCTATGTTTATAAGGTATTAAAGATGTTTTTTGTTCGGAGTTCCAGTTTCCATAGTCGTATTCATCACACGTATACTTTAAGGAATCCGAACAACTTTGCCGGTTTACGTTGTAATAATGAAAGGTTCAGAAGGTCTTACTTTTATATGGGATTGTATTGGTTTCACAAATTACCAATAGAGTTGAAATCCATTCCGATTGGCCGCAAACACTATTTTGATAAAATGATTCGACATTGGCTGATTAATATAGACAATATTGAAACCTACTTCTAATTTTTCTTTTTTGTATTGTATTCACTAAATATGAGCTGGAATTTTAATTTTATTGTATGTATTATTTATTTATTCTTTTATGATAGTTTTTAATTTATTATTTTTATTTGTACACTTTTGGCAACCTAAATTTCATGATTTTTTTCTTTCTTGCTCCCCCACAGGTTCTAAAAACCTATTAGGAGCTCTAACTTTATTAGAAATAGTTTATGATTTGTATTAATGTATGTAACCTGTTTTTTTTTTCTAAATAAAGAGAATAATAATAATAATAATAATAATAATAATAATAATAATAATTTATTTGGTAAATTTAAACTAAAGCGGAGCATAAATTTATTAATTTTCTATAAAAATGAGCTTTCCGTTTAGTTGAGTAGATTTATAAAGTAAGATAATAAAGGGTGCTGCCGCGGATTCCTCTTACATCAAATTTAAAATTTATTTTTATAAAAATTTAACTTATTTGGTAAATTCTGGTCACATGCAAATCAGAATTTTTGAGATGAACGATGCACTTAATAGCAATCTAAACATTCCCCATTTATAACAAAATTAAAGAGAAAACGTGAGCTGAAACGAAATTTTATGAACCACCATGTAGAAACAATAATATTATTCATATAATAAAATTTTTACATCAAAATCTGTTTACGAAAATTATTTTTGTATACAAAAAAATAACGATGTCATGATTTTCTTAATTAAATATTATTACAAAACAGAACAAAACGTAAAAAACTTCAATTTTATCCGATTGCAAAACCGAGCTTTCTGTAATTTGAAAATCCGTTTACAGATGTCTCTGTAATAAATTTACTTGAAATTACAGAAAAGTGTAAAATAATTAAATAACTATTTGCGAAAATAAACCATTATTATTGTAAGTTAAGCGTGAAATCTTTAATATAATAATTTAACATAATTAATAAAACTCAAAACAATTATAATTTTGATTTATAATACGGTTGGCGTAAATAAAGCTTTTCGTCGCAAAATATTTACCATCGTAGATGCTGCGCGCTGAAAAACAATAATAGAAAAATGCCACATTTTTTCCAAATTTTTTCTTTTCTTATTTCAATTCGCTCGTATTCGCTTATTATTCGCTTATTGTTCCAGGAGATCTCAATTATCTATTGAACCAAACAGTATACATAATAAATTGTTAAATTTTAGTTAACAAACATTTAGGTTTTAATATTTAGCTTTATTTTATACTTAGCGACATCTTTTGATTGGTTTATTAATTGCGAAAAGCTCTATAATATAATGTTTTTATTTTATGAAGCTCCGGTTTGTTTATACTACAGGATGAAACAGTATAACCTGCGAATTTGTTGGGATACAATTTTAACACATAACGAAAAAACAGTTTTCGAAGTTTGTTCATCAACAATGTTATAATAGAATCCAGAACACAATAACCCCCATATTACATAGCTACTCAAAAAGCATTTTTTAACGAACGTTTGTTTTGGGAAAGAATGCTGAAATTTTTGATGGAACACTCTATACTAATTTCTTACATACACATACATATAAACAAATTCTTATTTCTACAATAAAAAAAATTTTTTTTGTGGTAGACTAATTTAAATATTTTTGCGTTAATTCGACATAATATGACTCAATTTTAAAATATGCTTTTTCTGAATATTGAATTAACCATTCAAATCAAAAATTGAAACGAAGCATTAATGTTTTTATATACAAAAAAGCTTCTAAACAAATATTAAAATACACTGATTGGTATGAAAAAGAACAAAAAGCTTCCCCTCTATGGAAAGCTCATGAAAAAAATGGCGAAATCTTACGGCTCTTATATTTAGGAGGCTTTGGTTATGAACGCCTCTATGAGAAGTGACTACCAATACTTCGTCGATGACGTGCTGGATGACTAACGGATGTTGCTAAACTAAATAGGGGAATGCTTCATGCCCCAAGGAAAGAAAGAAGGATGCAGACCCCTTAATCGATTACAGAGATCCTAATGCAAAAATGTCTCAAAAGGTTAATTATTAATTATTAATAACACCCGACAATATTAGATTACAAACTATATTCTAACCAACAGCTTCTAAATCATAATATAAATAAGCCGAAAAGTTATTGGGTGGGGATGCAAAGAATTTTGGCAAGCAGGGATAGTCCTTAAGAGAACCGAAAACACATAGCATATTGACCTTAGGTCGAACTCATATCTACGAACCACCCAAATAGTGATGTGAAAAGACTCACGCCTATAGAACCTCACTCCCCAGTTTACTGATGATAAGTTGATGAACGCTCTATCTTATATAAAAAGCACAAAACTGTTCTAAACTGTTGGCCAAAATTTTAAATAGGTAGTTATAAAGAGGTACATTTCATCCAGAATGAAAGGTAAAAAGGCTGGGGTTGAATAACAACGGAAAGCATACTCGACGACAGAGTCTTATTAAAACGTAAATGAACCTGTAGAGCATTAATTGGGAACTATTTCTACTAAATTTGCTGGAATTATTTGGTGGTATATTTAAATAATATTTCGTTTTTTAACAATTTATTTTATAGAAAATGAAACTCAATGCAAAATATCTACAGAATGTTAAAATGAAGGTTTAAAGGAAACTGAATCCTTAGGCCTACCAGTAAGAGTTGCCCTGTGAAGAAATAAACCTCTGTAATATCATAGTAAAATCAAATTTTAACAACCATCATTGAAAATATTGTTCTATAAGTGTGTACTACTGAGAGAAAGAATAAAATGTATGAGATGTGTACGGGATGTGCTGCGAAAAGCTAACTTAGTTGTAAACATCTAGGAAACCGCACAAATGTAAATAATAAAAATAGAAAACGTTTTTCAATGATTACCTAAAATATTAATACTAAGACCCTAAAATTAAAACAAATTACTAAACGAGTCCAAGAAAAACCACACATGAATTACAATAATAACAAATCAATAATCACCTATACTATACCTCTTAGTTATTAATGGATCGACAAAATATAATAATGGCGCCCTAAAACTCATAGGACTCATCAATATTGATTTATAATTACGTAGAGCTTCTAGATACGTAATTAAACGCTTACGTTAAGTGAGATTTTTATTAACTTACCACCAAAGTTAGCATTCGGGTTTTCTGATATTTTTTTAAAAAAAGCACTAACACTAACACAAACTTTGCACAACACAAACTACACACACGCGTTTCGTCTGTTCACAGCGAAATTTCATATACAACTGGACTTACAACTAAACGAAAATAAACAAGAATTGATATGAAAATCTAACGGTATACATTAAAACAAAATAAAAAATTTGGAGAAAAGAGAATTCGAAATAAAGAATTTATTATGGCAGGGCTTGCAACTGGTACGTTTGTCTATCGAATTTTAAAAAACTGTGTGTTAGAATCGCTTACTCGTCCTCAGACCTCTCATTCCATAAAACATTTACTACTTGCAAAAGAAAGAAAGTTCGACTATAATCGATTAAGAATTTGCCAAATTACAACCTATGTACAAGGCCAATCTTTGAATTTCGTTCATAATTCGTTTTGCGAGTATAATCCCAATTCCTTCCTAGAAACAGTGATGTATGTGAAGATAGCCCAGTTTTCAGTCCCGAAAAACGAGGTGGTGACATCAATTATTAAAATCATGATACTTTTGACTATCAGCTCCGAAAAATGCCACGTTTTTACTCTCAGTCCTCACAAATATTTACTATCATGACAGCTACAACTATCACGACAGAAACATTTTTCGGGACTCGTAAAATATGGCATTTTCAAGATACTATGACGATAGAAAAATGTTACATATTTTATGGTCGAACTATCGGCTTACGTGTGGTGATGAAGGAACATTTGGATTAATTTTTGTAATTTGGGGGTGGAGTTGAGATATAATGTCCGTTAAAATTGTCAAATATTTATTTACTGGACTTTCGGCTTAAATCTGGTGATGAAGAAAGGTATAAAGCAGTTTGTGTGATTTTTTTACAATTTTCCCATAGGGTCGGAGTTGAGATATAGTCCCTTAAACTCAGGAAATATTCCGTAACAAATTTATTTTAAATCTTCTTCTATCACAAGGCATAAGCTGATAGTCCGGCCAACGAATAGTTGCTGATTTTGATGGACTCTATCTCAACTCTACCCTACAGAAATTTTCTAAAATTTACAAAAATTACTTACAAATTTTCCTCCATCACCAAGCATAAGCCAATAGTCCGGCCAATGAAAATAGCTGAGTTTGACGGAGTATAGCCTGCCAGGCTAGAGCAAGAGAGACGACTAACTCAAACCTTAGAGAGGAGGATCGTTCAAAATTTAAGAAGTTGGAAGATATTCGAACCGATATTAGTAGAATCGGTGCGTTAAGGATCCGAGACAGATTGGAAAACTGCAGAGGTGTCAGGAAGCAATAAAAGCAATAGAAAGCAAGCGTGCTAGAATGCATACAGAAAATGCCTTAAATGCGGTCAGGATGCAGAAACCACCAAAACTCGACGTAAATAATAGAGAAATGGCAGGATTATGGAAAAACGAAGATTGGTGTATAAGGTATAAATTTTCATAGTTATGAGGGTACTGAGAAAAAGTCGGGACCTAAACAGCAGGAATATGCGCTGATATCTACAAAAAGGGAGTAGCTGATGTAAGTGAGTTTTGATCAAGACATCACTCTAGCTAGGAAGAAATATCATGTAAAAAAAGAGCATGTGTGTGCTTCTGATCGAGTTACATTTGGACGAAATTTTCGACATGGATCATCCGGAGGATAGATCACACACGAATATGTAAGGCAATCTGGAGCATGCTCCAGATATTTTAGATCGACCTACATGCAGATTTAATCGTCCCCCTCCCCCTTCCCACCTCCTTAACTCTTTCATTCAGATTAACCGGGTGCGCTTGAGGTAGAGTTTTTTAATACATATAAAAAATAGAAGCACAGTATGAGGAAAAATTCTTGAAATGCTCTTTGAACGCTTTATAAATTTATATTTTATTTAAAAATATTTTATATCTCACCCACAAGACCAAAATTGGGCTTCTTTACTTGATTTTTAACGAATTAATATGAGATTAGGTCAATGCATGAAGGCAATTTAATATATTTTAGAAGAAGTTCTGGCACTTTACGGAACGGAACTAACCTATTTTTGAGAGACAGAAAATTCTAAATTGATTTTTCTCAATAGCTGGCTATATTTGGCTTCATATACTAAAAGAGATCGTAAAAGTTTTTTGAACCCACTTCACGAATGTAACCAATTATGACGAAAGAGCGAAGTAAATTTCGTGAAATGTGTAGTATATGATGGATAAGCCTTTGGATATGGACGAAATAGTATCCAGGACGCTCCGTCTTGTTTTCAGTATAAACTGTGATCACCTATCCTCAATTAATGATTATCTGTCAAAATTAATAATTTTTGGGATTATTTGTTAAAATTTTATTTATTTATTTGTCGTTTAAATGTGTGACCAATCGACAAAAATTGGTGAGCAAACGATTCCAATCACCAATCCGTAGGCGTAGGTGTTAAACTATCTGGTTGGGACACCAATTCAACTAAAATATCTAATGATTGCAAGCAAAACGAAATTCAAGAAGAAATTAAATGTCTGACTGGCGACTAATTCATATAATTAGATGATTAGTGGAATTTGTGGTAATTTGGATTATTATAATCTACTATAATACAGCTACCACACAGATACTCTACAAGAGTGTAGTGATCTTTGGTGTTACAATTGAGACTTGTTGTTTGTTTAAAACAAAATCAGCCAAGTCGAAATGTGCTTCGTCGCTCATAAGGTTTTTTTTGCGAAAAATAGTGCTGGTCTATACGGAACTCCAATCTCGCCGCCGTTCATGGTCATTTTGCTGCAGATCTTATGACATTTAAATTTTGCCCATATAAAAAATACAAATCTTCTTTTTTCTTTGAGAGGCCTAGATAAGAGATACCTGGACATTCTGCAACACTCTGCCTCAATGCCACAGTTTTTTCTGGTGTACGTGGATTAAACGTCGCCCAGTCTTAACTTTATCTCCCGGTGTATGCAAATTTTTAAAGCTATTCATTATACACCGAATGGTCGACTTGCTTGGCACAAAATTAACACCAAAAAGTGATATAATTTTCTCGGCGTATTTACCATTGAACAGTTTTTTTTATTTGTTTGTTGTAAAAAAGTACTAATTATGCATTGGATAATTATACATTAGATTTTAAGTCCTTTGAAGGTCAATTGATCCCCCCCCCCCTTTCATTCAAGCACACACCCATGTATTCACCTACTCAGACCTGCACATTGCAAGCTTCCTGGTTCAAGTGCCGAAGCTTTAATCACTACACCACTTGTCCGGTAAAAGTTATTTAAATAAAAGGTTTTAATAATTTCAACAATTTGCGGCGTTAGATGCTACATAATAGATTGTTTTCGACCACTCTCTACGACTGTCAAATTCGAACTGACAAGTGTCATCCAAAACAAAATGGTGTCCTAACAAAATCGACTTGGGACATAAAAAGTATTCTGAATATGGGGAAGGTAGGTTACGCAATGTTATCTACCCGGGTGTCGACACGTAATCTTTATCACGTAGCTTACATAGCGATTGTTTGACTCATTGTCGTCGACAGAAAAATCAAATACATTATTTAACAGAATCTGAACCTGTAATGATGAATCACGCAAAGCGTAAAGAAGGGTATGTAAAGAAGTCCTAAAGGGATTAACTGTGAAAATAGAGCAGCAAATACAGTGCCAATTCAAAGTGGCGAAAATCCTCAATATTAAATATCTGTTTTACGAAGATCTTTACTTTCAAATTTTGGTCTATTGAATTGGACACGGCATTCTAACAGATCTGGTCTAGCCAAAGTTTTATGTTTAAGAGGTTAATTATTTTGGCTCCTAACACAGACAAAACAAATTTATTTTAAAAGCAGCTCCTAGATTTAACGTCAAATATAAAATTTCTAGAAAAATTCAAAACCGCAAAAAATTTTATGCGACGCGGGTTTTCTCAATCCAATCAGAGAACTAAAATTAGTGCAACTGTTTTAATAGCGGGAATTTGGTGGTTAATGTCTCAGATTATGGTATTCCTTTACGATAGTTTATTTATGATTATTGTTCGTTAGATAGAGCCAACGAAGTCGGGGTTCGAAGTATGTGATTGATTTTGGTTCAAATAAATCGAATTTTGTCACTCTTTCTAATCTCAAGTTCTAGAGGTTTAACAGTGAAGCAATAAGAAGGTTTAATTACCAAACGATCAATGCGGGTCTATACCAGCAGTCATATCCAATTAAAAAATTGCAGTAATTCCACAAGAAAAATCGAGTGTTACGCGAAGGCACTCAACAGTCCATATTCCCCTGCTTACCAAACAAAAAATGGTTCATCATTAAGATGGTCGAGAATCTCCGTTGTGCAAGAATGCATTCATTAAAATTGCAAAACAGCACGTCCCATCAGACTTAAATTAATTTGCTTTGAAATTTGTTTGTAAATATTGGTGGAGTAGATAAAGGTGCAAAAAGCACTTTCAGGCTGGATTCCAGAACTCTGTCCCTAAAAAATTGTACTTTTTATTTCCTGCCAATATTATCCTGGACAAATATATATATATTAAAAGATTATTTGCCTTGCGCGCCATCTCTTATCAAACATTTTCTTTTCCTAAAAATAAAACGACCCCACTACAAATAAGAATATGACATTGTTACGGAACAGCTAAGTAGATAATTCCGTAGAATATAGTAGCTCCGACCAAGTGCAATTGCCGCCTCGCTGGCAAAGTGGTCAGCATGCTTGTTTCAGCGTCCAGAGGTCCCGGGTTCGATTCCCAGTAGTGACAAGGAAAAAAATAATTAATCACTCATTATCCGAAATGAAAATATGATTTTGACGCCTCATTTGAAAGGGCCAAATCACTTGATGGGATATAGTGGTAGAGAGAGAGAGAGAGAGAGAGAGAGAGAGAGAGAGAGAGAGAGAGAGAGAGAGAGAGAGAGAGAGCGAGAGAGAGAGAGAGAGAGAGAGAGAGAGAGAGAGAGAGAGAGAGAGAAAGAGAGAGAAAGAGAATGAAAGAGAGAGTGAAAGAGAGAGAGCGAGAGAGAGCGAGAGAGAGAGAGAGATCAAGTGCATCGATATTGAAGTATTGAGAGTTCGCACATTGTTTTCTTCATATCACCAAAGTATGACACAGGTTACAGTTCTGGTTAGAGCTATTTGCGACCGGGCATTATTATGTATAAAAAAAATTCCACACAGTATTTTCCTTTTCATAGAAAGCATATGAAGCCTTAAAATTTCTTCCACATATATCAACATGGTTAAAGCTAAATGTGGTATTATTACCAAATCTGTGTTGTAATTCCACCAAATACCTGCCCAAACCATCACAGAACCTCCATGAAATGCTATAATTGGAATCACGCAATAAGGATTTAATTGTTGTCCTGGTAAATACCAAACTCGAAAGCGATTCATCTGAACAAAGGACATTATGCTAGTCCTTCTGAGTCCAATTTCTATACTGAAACGCATAATAATGAAACTCTAACAGGTTGACGTGATCTTAGTCGATAAGTTTTAACCGATCTCTTATCATCTGTTTTGATATCTGGTTATGTACTGGTACATTACTTTTAATTTCTTCAGCACTGCTTGTCCTGTTTTTTGTAGCATAACGTGCGATAGCTCGATCTTCTCTTCGTGTAGTTTTTTTTTTGGTAGTCCAGATTCATCACACGCCGACTCACACTGTCCGTTTCTAAGTATCGACGCTAAGTCCAGTACACAACAGACACACTAATATCACAGATCCGCCCAATTTCACGGTAAGTGACACCGCCTTTACCAAAAGCCACAGTTTTTGTAGCGCGAACGAGTAGTTGTCCTTTCCAATTCATCTCGCTTGGCTCATCAAATAACGATGCGATTAATTAAATTATTGTTTTCCATAAAATGACATAAAATTTACAGAAACTTAGAAAAAACGGGCTTGTTAAAGTTTATAAGCTTTTTGATACGTTTCTCGCTAAAACTTCAATAAATCGACAAGGAGTCGTCATACAGAAATTTCCACGGCATCTTTTCTAAATTCTAAAGGTTTCTAAATTTACTAAAAAGTGGCTAATTTGGATTTGGGAATGAAATATCGAGCAAGTTCGTTTACAGTCTCAAACAGCACCATATTTCTTTCTTTCAGACGATTATTTTTTAAATTATTTTACTCAAAAAAGTCTTGAAAAAATAAAATAAAATAAAATGGAATCTAGTGTCGGAAAGATGAAAAAATTTCCCTCAATTAGAAGCAAAATTATTATTTTGGAAGATTTTATTTCACCAGATATAAGCGTTCAAATTTTATGTTCCATTTTTTTGGCACAAGAGATCCAGAATCAGGAGGTGCCATACCGATTCAACTAAACGAGTGTTTACAAGCAGAGTGAAATCCTAAAGGAAAATAATGTCTGATTGACCCGCTTTCCTTTCTACAAGAGTTTTATTCTTGTTGTGGAACCTAATTTATTTAATTATTAATTGGATGATTAATAGTATAGGTAGTATATGTGATTCGAATAATTACAACCTGGTATATTGTAGGATAGTTCGGGTTCATTTGCAATAAAATTAAACCTTTAGGAGATTTTTTACCTTTCGCTGTTAACAAATTTTGCAACAAGCGTCACTGGCAATTAAAAATTGTGGAACATAATTTTACATTATCTTATAAAACTACATAATTAATAACAATATTAGTGTGGGACCTAATTAATCCAACAACAAAAAAATATTTTTACTGGACTGTGAAAATTTAATTGAAGATACTAAACCGCACACTATGTAGGTACATTTTTTGCCGCAATGGGAATTCACCAAAACATTTTATGTTGGGCTTTGGTTTAATTAAGTTTTTAAAATTCTATATGGTTTGAATTATCATTGTGATGTGGGCAGTAGTGTCTGCTTGGGGAATACATTATTAAAATGGTTAATTTGTTTATGTGCTGTGAACATTTTGTTGGAAAAAATGTGTGATCCCAACCACCACCAAATTATAATACAAACTTACTTAAATATTTTACCTAAATTGATTAAAAAACTTTTCCTTTATACGTACTACACACACACAATCACATGTGATAAGGTTACACGTCGAAGTTTTTTTTATTTCCCACTTTCGAATAAAATTCATGTCATACAATTTTCTTAACGAAGCGCTCATCCCTCTTTGTTCTGTTGTTGATATTATTTTAAATCATATTTAATCTTAAGAGTGAGAGAAATATAAAAGCTTAATTTAACTTTTCTGTATATATAGTATATATGTATGTGTGTACAAAATATCGTGTATCTCAAGGAATTTTCTTTATATATTTACTTTTCCAGTTCTTTTGTTTGTTGTATCTTGTATATCTTCCCTAAATGAAAAACAAAAGATAAAATTAATCATAACATACACAAAAAAGTTTTTCGTTAAGCTTTTTTTCTTTACTCGATTGAATATATGGGAACATATCGTATCCGCATACACACCAAGTGCTTTTTTGTTTTTGGTGAAAATTTCAACAAAAAATAAATATTTAGCACGTGATCTGAGAGTTGGGTAGGCAGCGGACAAGTTGATGCGTACTCGCCATTCGTTTGAATGAAAATCGGAAAACAGATAAGCAAAAAGGAAAATGACGATGAAATGATGTTTTATTATCAATTTTTGATGGAAATGTGAATGTGTGTACGGAAAATTTATAAACTTAGGTTTTTCGCCATTATATAGATACACATACAATAGAACCATGTATATTGTATTCGGAAAATTTTGTGTAGCCTGAAAATATATTACATATTTTTCTTGTTTGTGTTATTTATTGTTACACATTACATGATTATGTGGTACAATTATCTGGCGGAAAAGAGAATCCAGTAATAAATTTTATAGACTGTCGTTTGTGGATCATATTAGGTACATAAAAGAATAAAAGCTACCTTAGGTAAGTATCCATTATTATATTATGTGGTTGTGATTGTCCATTAAGCTTGGTAATGTGTAACCGGTAATGATTGATTGTATAACCCTAAATCACTATAGAAAAGAAAATTAATATGATTTGATTTGAACCTAACCAAATTACGTTTTAGTTTATTTTAGAACAAATATGTGGAACATATTATACATTTTTTTCTTTGTGTCAGATCAATAAACATTTTAAGCAAATCTGTCGAACCTGAATAAAATATATTGACTATTCTGGCAGAGTGGAACCGCTTCGTAATAATGTGGAACCTATTGAATAGATTCATCTTTTTCATTTTAGTTTCCACGAAAGTTATTTATCTTTAGCAAATATAAGGTTTTTTTATTAGTACATGGCACAGATATAAAATTAAAATAATTAATTGCTGAGCTTTCGATGTCAATTCGACATCATAATCAAAGCTAATGAAATTTTATTAAACAAAATTTTTCCGTTACAAAATATACAGAGCCTATACAGTAAATTTTATATAAATACAAATTGTATAGAAGGTATATTTAACCATAATTATAAAATAAGATTTGAATTTATAAAATCAAAATGCAAATATTTAAAATAAATTTAGAATTTTTAAATTTAAACAACAATAAGGTAGACAAAAAACAAATTAGACAAAATAATAATAAACATTTCCGATATAAGCATAATCATTATTAATATTTATAGAATTTGTACTAGATTTAATATACAACATATCCAAAATTGACCTCTTTCTAAAATTCCGCTCTTTATCAAGTATCTTGACATTATCTAAATTAATTGTATGACTTGTATTTTTCAGATGTGTGTTCGTTATCGTTCTTTACGCCATTTTTATGTTGATACACACGTTTTTCTAACAATTGTTTGGTTTGACCAATAAAAACAACATTACAATCGCATTTAATTTGATAAACTATCAAGTGAAGATAATAATTTTCAATTAATATATCGAACAGTATATCTGAATTCCCCATTCAATCGCTCCCCCCAAACTGAATCAAATAGACCAACAATGACTACCGCTTTTCATATTGCAGTGATTACGTTAACGAAAGAGGATGTTGCCGGTGGTGATAATGATTTATATCCGTTCGTGGTAAAATATAATTTAACTTTTTTTTTAATTTCACCTTGTATTGTTTCCATTTTGCAGCATCCCTTGATTCACATATTATGTATATGTTCACATTATATAAAATCGAGATGAAACAAAAAAATAAAATATAAACGACCTTATATGTGCATGATAGGATATGATACATACACACAAAAAAAAAGATATTATGGTGTCCAGCATACATTCGCATACGTACATGGTTATACATAGATGAGTCAAAGGAATTTTTATGGATCGTTAAGAACAGCACACGCCGATAAAATACCCGATGAACACACTACACTGTAATATGTGTACTCGTTTATATGCTGAGGATGAAATATTGACGGTAATTTAAGAAATTTAATTACCAATTTGTTTCCTTTTTGCCTGAACTAACAGAATCTGATACTCGTAATGTGTTTTACAGTTGGCCGTACTCAATTATTAAAAATTATGTACTGACAACATTATTTAGTTGGGCAGCTTACATAGCACTTATCGTTTTATGGGAGTACATAGGATTGACTATAGTCTATAAACAAAAAACAAATTTTTTAATAGTACAATTTTTGGTGTGGAACGTATTACTTTTTTTCGGAATTTTATCTTCTGATATTTAATATTTTCTAAAAATATACCTATTTTTTGAGCTACACGTGAATTTTGGTGTGGAACCTAATTATCAAGAAGAAATTTTGAACTAAATTTACATGTATCGTTAAAGGATTCCAAATATAAATTTTATAAAAATGAAAATTGTTGCTTGAATTCTCGACATAGTACAAAATGATCAAGGCTATTGAAGAAATTTGCCGAACTAGCTTATTATTATCCTAATTATTCTAAAATTCTATTGTATAACATCTTTAAAGTTAGCAGAACTCGTCCGTCAAAACATAGTAAGAGACTATGAAAAAATTATGGATAATTGTTAGTCTATCACCCATTTGCATTAACGAGTTCTGCGAACTTTAAAAAATTGCCACCAAATGAAAAATTAAATACTTATGGCAAATTGTTTTAAATTCCCCGAGAAAAAAATGTTAGACTCCGCTAGAAGCCTATAATTAAATGCCCCAACAGTTTTTACCGTTTAAAGTTTCTAACCAACCAATTTAACATTTAATTTAATATTAACCAACCAGAATTTATGGAAGAGAATTTTCACTATAAATTTTTGATTTTCTGTGGCCATATAAGATATTTTCAGTATTTAGAAAACCGAAAAATTCTAGTGAAAATTCTAATCCATAATTTTTTTCCGAATTATCCCTGTATGCAATGCAAATTTTACAAAATTTAATTAAGAAATAGCCGAATTCCCTCCAGTTACAAATTTATTTATATCGTGTAAACTGTACAGATACCATTTTTCATAAGGACTAGTTATGAAATGGCTAGTTTAAACCAGCACGAACAGCTCAACAACACACAAAATTCTGGCGTTTCGTCCAAAACTTACTTTAAAATCCCTGAATAATACTATTATCCAAATTTGATCGTAGTTCGTTAAGAAATGGCGGAAAGACGGAATATTATTAAATTTTAAGATTTCATATACCGAGCTCCTTTATTTCGGAGATCAATCAATCTGCCATTTAAAGAATCACTTTTAATATTTTATTTGTTGTGAAAAAGTGATACATAAATGTATAAAAAATGTCCAAAATAAATTCACTTTAGGGACAGTGCTGACACTTGCGAGTGGCGTAACATATTATTTTCCCTTGTAAAATTTCCACTATCTTATACGGCATTACTTACACCCTATACCTGAGTGTCGATTTTGTACCAAAATAGATAGCGCGAGGTGAGCAAGCCGGAAACATATGACATACATTTCAATTCCGCTTTAAACAGGTATTATTTTGAAGATTTTGTTAATTTTTTACTAGACTAGATTTTTTACTATCTTACTTTTTTCCCCTGTTTCTTTTATTTGTGGACCGGAAATATACCGGGAAATCAATACATTCAGCTATACGAATATCAATGAGATGCAACTTCTTAAGCAGACCACTATAACGTTAAGACTAGTTGTGATATCCTTAACACAAGGATCTTTGTATTTAAATCAAAGACTGTTTTTAGTCTGATTTAGGAAATTGGCAGCAATGGAACAATTGTAGCCTACAACTACCATATTGAACGGAAACCTAGCTGTTGAACCGACTTGTGTGTTGAAAAGAGATGCAGTTATTTTGGCTGGATACTGGACATTTGGGAATAAAATGTAATCTCTTTTTTTTTACCACAATTTAATCTGAGTAATGAAATTACACCTAGATCACACTTATAGAGCAAATTAAGCCTGCCCACTCTCCCGAATACATGGAGGACTATTAAAAATATGTTCCCCGGTTATGAAGTTTAATTCCAGACATCAAAAAGAATTCTTTAGCTTAAAATTTCTTATTCAAAAGTTTATTAAAATTTTAAATAACGTTACAATACATAAATTGGTGACATGAAATGTTTTGTGTTGTACCGTCACCATTTAAATGAAAATCTGTTCATTCACCCTAACACCGTTTATAATTAAAAGCTTTCAATCAAGAACTCTTCCACCTGCACACATTATTATCCCGTATCATCTCGAAACTATGTATACCACGTATAGTGCTGTACACAATTATTTTAATAGTGTCTCTAGTAATTATTTCGGGTAGCAACGGTGAGCACATTTTCATTATATGATACTGTGCTGCAACAAAGTACTTTTTCGTCGCTTTTCTATTATTTTTCATCGTACAGCAGCATATATGCTTGCTGTAAAACTGAAACATTTTAAATTTTTAATTACAAGAGCTGACAACAACAAAAATCTACATACATATATACGTACATAATAAGAATGAAAGATTTAAAGCACATTCGGATGTATAAAAGCTTTGAGCTTTTTCTTTTTAATCATAAAACGAAATCATTTTGTTTCGTGTTTATTCATTCCCACACTCCCGACATTTTAGCATCCAACAATGCTATTAAAATCTATGTATGATACACAATAACAATCTCGTACGAAATTGAATACAGAATAAGTAAAAAGTTCAACAAGTTTCGATTTAATTTTGGTGTGTATGAAGCTTTTTATTGCAACGTGTGTGGGGTACAACTCTTTCTATCTATTTATAAAATTTTGAGATTCTTTTAATTATGTATTCCTGTCAAGTACAAATTTTAATCGTAAACTTTTTAATATTTTTGTTGTATTCGTGTATTAAATGTGATTGCTTTTTAAATTATTTAGTTAAATGGAATTCGTTTATTTTGAAATTTTACCTTTAGGTGAATCATGGGGCCGGATTTTCTGTGATGTGCGGTAAATTTTGCCCCCAGAATTGTGTTACCTCATTTTGTCTCAAAAACAATATGATATCAAATGATTTTGATACAAAATCGTTACCACCAACACATCTAAATTTATATATAAACGTGGTTACAGGGCAGACAAGAAAAAAATTTGAATCGATTTTCGAATGCGACACCCAAAAGACGTGTCATTTTTCTTCGTCAAATTTTATCTTTGGTACCGACAACAGGTTATTGTATTTAGAATGTAGACATAACACAAACACAGTAGGCACAGGATATAACGCAGAAAATTATGGAAATGGAAAATTTCCGGGAGGCATAGACACAGGTAAGGTTTAATAAAAAAAAAAGCTTACAACTTGGTTCAACCACACAGAACCTTAATCATTTATCACCGCACACAGTATATATACAAACAGAAGCACCAACCGAGACGACGAGATATTCTGATGATAAAAACTAATTTAACTCTACGAAGCGAATGTATACTCGTATAGTAAATATATAAGGAAGGATTACCCGAATAGATTAAACGAATTGTTTGTGTTACTGACATTTAATTTTAATTCTCATTTGAATAATCCGATATAGGGAAATTTATCCGTATATACCAACATAGACTAAATATATATTTTTTTTTTCAGAATGGAAAGGAGCAGTCAGCATCAGAAAAGACAACAATAAAATAATATGAGGTTTATCTGTACATGGTTTTACGTAAACGGTTTGAGATTATCGTCGAAAAGTACTTATCAACTAGTTGTGAAAACGATGATGTCAGGATCTGGGATGGTTTGAGCCATTTTCTGAGTTGAACTGTAATTATATCTAGGCTAAACGATAGAACTCTTGTCTCCTTCATCATTTGAGCTTAAACTTTGAGGTTTTCTAAATCGTTTAAATTCGAAAATTTAAAACTGAGAAATATTAAATGGTTCTAAAAAAATTGATTCATTAATGAAAGTCAAAATAAATAACTATCTAAGTAAAATCTATCGCAGTCTTCTTTAAAATTATCCTACTAAAACAAAGTTTGTCAAAAATTTTTAATATTTAGTCAAATTTAATTCAACTAGATTAGACCTGCCGATGATGATTGACAAGGTTGTTAATGCTTGTAAAAGATCGGAATTCACAACACCAGCGAGGCTGGTTGTTGTTTTGAATTGTGAATGTTTTGACTTTTTTTTACCTTTGTGAGACTTCTCAATATGAACTGGTAACTAGGATTGGAAAGATGTTTTAGTTTTAAAAAGTTTAACAACGTCGTTTTCACGATTATTAGCGATCGCAATAAAATTACAGTCTTTTTACGCTATTTGCCGTAGGCACTTGGCGAAACACACTTATAGTTAATAAACACATTTTTATTAATCACTTGTTTTTTGTTTTGCAGAATATTTTGAATATTTTTCAAAAAGTTTAAAAAAACCACTCGATCGATTTCGACTTGTTAGGTCATCATCAGGAGTATCTGTTAGGTCATCATCAGGAGGGATGTTTATTAGTCTATCTATGAGTGAGTGGAAAGCTGACAATTTAATATTATGGGGATGGTTTGAAGAACTAGGGATAACAGCGTCTGTATACGTGGGTTTCCGATAAATTTTGAAGCCTAAAGTAGAATTAATCCAACAAAGGTGACAGAGGAGAGCCCATAAGTAGACCATCTGCGAATTTGAAATATGTATTTTCAAAACAGAAATAATTTTGTTTAATACAAGTCTCAAAAACTAACTTCAGTTCACGACGTAAGCTCTCATCTACAACATCCCTATCTAAGTAATTACAAACTAGCTGGGACAGAGTATTAATTCGAATAGAAGTGACAAGACTGGCAACGTCAAATGAAACTAGTTTTGAATGTAACGGAATGTCGACGTCTTGAATTTTGTTAATCAATTCTACCGAGTTCTTAACCAAGTAAGCCGAAAAAAAATTAGTATGACAATTGAAAAAATTGACCTTGAGAATCTTACGAAATTAGAAAATTAATATTTCTTAACCAAAATATCCTTATACCGTAGACAGACACAAATTAGATAACCTTGTTATTTTGATTATTAAGTTATTTCTGCCTGTCTGTCTGTACACGATTTTTTCAAAACAGAATTATTAAGTTTTCATAACTAGATAAATGAAAACGATCCCGATAAATTAGGCACACTCGCAAAAATCGGGTTTCTGGCTGTCACCACAATTTGTTTATCACGATTATTAAAATTTAATTTTCAATCTAGATAACCGAAAATCGCGATAAATTTTGTGTCTGTCTACGATATTAACGAACAGAGAGAAATCCGGTTCTCACCAATTACAGACCCCGCCCTTTTCTATTCTCACGTACGCAATAATATACCTTGAATTTTGTTACTCAACCTATGACTCATCGCCTACCTGGGCGTTCCGTAGATTAATTTTTATTGCTTATTTTCTGTCCCTCCTTCTTTTATTTATATTTTGCTTTTTCTGCTATATAACAAAATTTTTACTAATACAAATCAGTAGATACTCCTGATGATGACCTAACAAGTCGAAATCGATCGAGCGGTTTTTTTAAACTTTTTGAAAAATATTCAAAATATTCTGCGAAACAAAAAACAATTGATTAATAAAAATGTGTTTATTAAGTAAAATTACAGTCGATAAAATAATGACAAGTGGACCGGTTTTAACTATCGACGGGCTACGTTCTAAATTTTATCGGCTATTTTATTACGCTTTGGAAGAATTTACTAAATCTTACTAAATTTTTCTTGTTGATTGATTGCGTGGTAAATTGAAAGAAATTTTTGATCAATTCATGAAAAATATCAACAAAAATACTATAAAGTTATTTTACACATTCACTGAATTTAAAATGCAACAATTATAACTTAATTAATAAAAGAAGCAATAAAATAATGATAAATAAAAAAAATAAAATATTAACATTAAACTTCGAGTATCATAAAAGTACGTAACATTAAGTATTTTTAATTCGACAGATTACACTTCATTTTAGCTAATAACAAATAATTGCCCATTCACAAACGAATGTGTTTTGATGAGAAGGATGGTCAACTGAACTAGTAGACAAGTTTGAGCATTTTGTCATACTTCTGGCCTGAGATAGGGGGGTGGTTTTGATTGGTGCTCAAATTGTTTAGAGTTGAACTATTTAATCGCTTACTAAACTACTACAAACCATTTGCTCGCTCACAAACGAATGTGTTTCGATTCTAGCCGGAATCGAGTTCATCAAGATGTATTTAAACAAAAACAAATAAAATGTGATTACGTTTTATCGATAATCATAACGTCAAACGAGGGTAAATTCGCGGCTGTGAAAGAGATTTCCCGTGCAATGCCGCCTGTTGTACAAATCTTTGAAAATACATAACTTGTATTTAGTCTGAGATTAACGTACATACTGTGAGCATCACGCCGATTTTATTTGCGTAAATTTTCGATTAATTAAATTGATGGTTAGCTCATAGATGACACAAAAGAAACCACGCCTGATGTTTAATTAAATTTTTCTAAATAAATTAAGATTTATAAATCACCAAAATATTTATAATTGGAGATTTATAAATCTGAACTAATTTTGCAGTTTAGAATGAAAATCAAACATAATTTTATTTCTGAATATTAGAGATATCTATGAATAACTAGCATGATCTAACCATTAATTTAGTTAGTCAGACATTTTAGCCGAATTTTTTTAAAAAACAGTTGTTCGAGATCGAAATAGCCTAAGTCAAATTTGGTCAAATC
This sequence comes from Nephrotoma appendiculata, assembly GCA_947310385.1. Lineage (NCBI taxonomy): Eukaryota > Metazoa > Arthropoda > Insecta > Diptera > Tipulidae > Nephrotoma > Nephrotoma appendiculata. Next base: position 66,794,980 of record OX371225.1, read on the forward strand.
TTAATTTTTTTTTTTTTTTTTTTTTTTTGTAATACAATAAGATAAAATTGTGCTCTGCATAACACGAAAAATCTATCTAAAACGTTTCATAGATTTTTTGTAATATCGTTGTTCTGAATAGATCTGTATAATAACAGAACTTTATAGAAAAATATATTACAAGAAAACCATCGAGGAAACTTTTATGATAAATATTTTTTGTGATATTGGGTCTACAAATAAATTTCCGACCTTTTTTACTGAAATAAAAGATATTAGATTTTGTAGAGAATGAAAGAATGTTTTATTCAAAGTATTCTCCTTCGGAAGCTTTAACCTTCGCCCATCGTTCAGGCAATAAACGGATTCCCCGTTGGAAGAAGTCTGGTGGTTTCGAGGCGATCTAGTCATCGACCCATTTTTTGACGTTTTCATTTGATTGTGCTGCTGTGCCAGGGCTGATTGCATCGACCGGAACAAGTATAGTAATCAGAGGGAGCAATGTCTGGTGAATACGGCGGGTGGGGTAGAATTTCCCAGTTCTACCTGTCCAAGTAATTTTTGACAGGTATAGCAACATGTGGCCTAGCGTTGTCATGTTGCAAAATAATCATTTTGCCTTTTGTCCCATTCCGGTCGTTTTTCAGCTAGAGGTTGCTTTAAAGCCATCATATGTTGTCGATAAACTTGTCACGTAATGGTTTCACGCTCTTTCAACAGCTCATAATAGACGACACCCTTCATATCCCACCAAATACAAAGCATCGCCTTCCAACCATGGATATTTGCTTTTGGCGTCGACGGGCCTGGTTCACCTGGCTTGACACACGCTTGTTTGCGCTTTAGATTGTCATAATGGATCCATTTTTCATCCCCAGTGATGATCCGATACAAAAACCCCTTCCTTTGTTGTCGTTGAAGCAACAATTCGCACATGGTTTTCCGACGTTTCAAGTCCCTTTCTTTCAATTTGTGTGGCACCCAATTTACCAGCTTCTGAACCAATCCCATTGCATGTATACGTTGCGGAACACATTGTTGGGTAATATTCAACTCTTCTGCCAAATGTTTTTCAGTCTGACAAGGGCTCACATCAAGCAATTCTTCCAATTCTGTATCTTCAAATTTTCTTGGTCTGCCTTCACGTTCTTTGTTTCTTACGCCAAAATCACCAACTTTAAATCGTTGAAACCACTCTTTACATGTTGTTTTCGATGGCGCATGTTCACCGTAAACTTCCACAAGCAAACGATTTATTTCCGCTGCAGTTTTCTTCAACAAAAAATAATGAAGTAAAACTTCCCGCAAATGTTGTTTTTTGGCACAAAATTCGACATCTTCAATTACATGAAAATAATTGTTGTTTACGCTTTGAACAAATGTCACTAGTAATTATTCAAGCTTGACATCTAACCTCCAAAAAACATTTATTGTCTGAATGAAAAATATGCCAGCAGTGATACTAACGACACCTTTCTAAAAAGGTATGAAATTTATTTGTTCACCTAATACATAGAGACTGTGTTATCTACCTATATTTGATTTTAACTAACTAAAATTTGATAAAAAAACTGAGTCCATTAGTACATACTCTCAAGGAGATGTGTGAACATGGCGTGTGTATAGTGCGTGTGTACAGTTTACTTTGAAGAAAGTACTAACCAGAGATTTTCATTTGTTTATTATCATTAAATTGGTCTATTACTCTTTCGGTATAATCGACGCAATTGGATTATGGTAGCTGCAAGTATCAGAAACGCGATCCCCTATCTCGCAGTAGATATATTTCGATCTGAGATCTTGTGCAAATCGAATTCGTATCGCAGGAAGTTTATAAGTGATTCAGCTTAGGGAGCAGCAAAATGAAATCCCTGCTCATAATCATCGGCTAAAGATGTTAGTCTCCTTGGAGAATTTTTGAAATTTTTTCAGAATATGGAGCAAGGACGAATTGTATGTAGTTGATTATGTCTCCAACAGCTTTATTCGGCGTGTTGTATTCAACTACTGAAAGCATGGTATATCGCCAATGGGTTGTGTTGTTACGCTCATACCAGTTGTTCGTCCAACGATGCTTTCCTTATGCGAGATGCGACTGTATGAGTTCTACTTGAATTTTTATATATTGCTACTCCGACCGCCCGTTGAATATCTCTCTTGAACTGAACGCACCGTTCAAAATTATTAAAATTGAACATGCTCGTCATTGCGTAGTCAGATCTCGGAGAGCAAGAGAATTGAGCATCCCTACTGTATCAGTTAGGTCGAGGTGAAGCGTCCTGAGATTCTGGCAGTGCAATATTAAAAACCAGACGTTATTATTATCTCAAAATAAGAAATCAAAATCAATTTGGTTTTATCAAAACGAGTAAAACACAAACTGCTATTGCTAATTTAAATAATTTAATACGAGTATATGACGTAATTGAGAACAAAAAAAAATGGCGAAGGATATACAAAAGACCGTTGACTGTGTAAATCATAGTATACTAATTTCGAAGTTTAAGACGTTAAATCCTAGTGAATCTACTTGAAGTTGTTTTAAAGATTATTTAAGTGGTCGTATTTTGTATTTAGTATACAAATACCTATCGAGAACTGACATAGTGCTATACTTGTTGTTTTAAGTGGAGCACCTCGAGGCAGTCTTGCTCAATTTTTATCTTAATGACTTATTTTTAATAAGCTTGAAAGGTTTAATTCGTGGTTATGCTGATGATTGTATATCATGCGAACAATCCCTGAAATCATGCAAGACATGTTTTACGAAACAATAATTGATAATTGGCTTCCAGCAAACAAGCTCAATATAAATTTGAAAAAAAAAAACAAAATACATTATATTTAAAAATAAACATCTATTTGAAAACTTACCAAATGATTTAAATTAATTAAACGAACAAACAAATCATGGAAATCAAGGTACTCTTCTAGGTATCGTCGCCGATTCTAGATTTAATTTTGATAAACAATATATAACTAGCTGACCTGAGACTGAATAATCAGTCACGTGAATACATTTTATTGAATTTTTGGTTAAGAAATGATTAAAAAGATTTTTTAAGATGTAAATTTGATGCACTTTTATCAAAAATAAAGTAAATTCATATACGCGGCTAAGTTTAAATCTTAAACGGCAGGCACGCGCTCAAATGCACACATGATGACTTACGTCAAATATTCATATCTCAAACGGGAAGCGCGCGCGTTTTCGATCACATGACCATTTACGCGTCCAAACCAAATTTTCAAATCTCAAACGGGAAGCACGCGTTTGGAATCATATGACAACTTATGCACCCAAACCAAATATTCAAATCTCAACTTCGGCGAAAGACATTTTCATATCCACTGTAGCAGTTGTTTTAAGAAATGCATCCAACTGCTTTTCGTTTAGCAGTTTAATTCGTAATTCAGCTTCTCCGGCTTTTCCAACTATATCGAAGAGTTGCACTTCTACGGGACTTCTCAATGGAGTTGGTAAGCCGATCATAGTGCAAGAAAGCCTGTGCTGTATAAAAATTATTTTGATATCGTGGAGAGCAAAATTTTTTGTTACATTTAAATATGGTGTCGGCTGTAATCAAGAGTCATGTCATCTGCATACTTCATCCAGAGATCAAGAGATTTTGAAGATTGACAAAAGCAACAAATATAAACGAAAGTCTCTTGAAGCCATCTTCACATATTCATTATTTCATTACCTATATTACTAAGAATAAAATTTTCTTTAACGGGTTTATAAAATATAACGAATTACCGATACACATAAAGTCCATAAAAACCATAATCAAATGTAAGCTCGAATTGAAAGAATATCTCTTTTCAGGAATGAATAATTATTCATGAAATTAAAAATCATTGAATAAAATCGTCTCCATTTGTTTTCATATTTCGTAAAAAAATAAAAAAAATAATAAACCAAAATATTTTATAAATCCAAAAATATAATAATATATATAATACAAATTACAAATATGTTATAGCCGTTGACAACTTTTTCTATATTAAATGAAATATTTAAAACAAAGATTAAATAGTTCAAGTCTAGACAATTTGATCATCAAGCAAAACCACCCCTCTATCTCAGGCCAGAAGTATGTCAAAATGCTCAAACTTCTCAGTGCATCAATCAAAACCGTTTGTTTATAACAAGCAGGTATGTGACAATTTTTTAAATCTTGCCAGGCCAATTAATTTGATCATCATATTCATCAAAATTTATTCATTGGTGGACGGCTAAATTTTATTGTGGTGTACTAACGATTAAATTGATCGGATATAAATATCTTGAATTATTTTTACCATAAAACATTTCCATTGATTTTTGTTATTATTGTGATATAATCATTTTTTTAAATTTTTAATTTAATTTGCAGTCCAACATATTTCTTTACACACAAAAATATTTTCGTTTTTATCTACAAAAAAATTAGTAATATTTAGTAAATACTTCCATCGCCTATATACACGAATGAAGTTTTTACTAAAACATTACTAAATGTAAATGACGTCACTTAGTAAAATTTAGTAAAAACTTCATTACCATATTTTATTCAAATTTATACTAGCGAACTAGCAATGACTGTCTACCGTAAATATTTGTATGTTAGAGGGGCTTTCAATAAGTTCGGTAAAACTATATACGAAATAACGGCATTAAATATGTTTTTAGTCCCTATTTATTCTACCTGCAATTGATTGAATAGTACAACAAGTTCTTCTTACAAAACAGCAGCAAAGTGGGTTCGTTTATTCAAACAAGATAGATGATCACAAAAAAGTGTCGCTTCGAAACTTCTAAGGTATAAATGAGTCACGCGCGTATCCAAGGAGACTTCAACAGGTCAGACCTCTACATTAGCTAATTTCAATTAAAATGTCGACTTATCAAAACAATGTCTTTCCCAACTAAAAATCAAAATATTTGATTTTTTGGAATTAATTTTGATTTTGCGGCTTCCTCCTCTGGATTTTGGCTTTTAGGATTTAGTCAATTGATAAGTATCGCTCCTCTTATATAGTTTTCTGTTACTTTTATTATTTGGCTTCTTTTTATTTGTTTCTTTTTAGATTTTAACACTTGAAGTTTTGTGATCTTGGTTCTACCTTTAAAGAAGATAGTTTTTATGTATATGAAATTTTGTATGCATGTAAGTATTGTTATTGAAGTGCGCCACGACTCGTGATGCCCACCGAGAGCATTTATTTGCCCTCGGTTCTCTTAAAATGTATGCTTCGGACTAGGTCCAACACGTTTAACGTGGTTAGTTTGAATGTTCAGAGCCTTACTTTGAATATTGACGAGCTTCGTCAAACTTTTAATGGGGTCCCAATTGATGTTATTTGTTTATCGGAAACATTTTTGACATCCAATATTTCTAATTCTGCGTTGGCCATTAGTGGCTATAATTTGTTCAGGCGGGATAGGGTTAGTCCACCGGTTAATTATGGTGGGGTATGTATATATGTTAATGAGCTTATTAAATGTAGTGTTGTATCGGTACCCCTCTCAATTTCTCAAAGGCTCGTTTCAGACTTTGAGTTTCTTTTTTTAAATGTCTTCGTGAATAAGCGGAACTTTTTTTAGGTGTAGTTTATAATCCTCCTAAAACGAACAAGAGGTCTTATGCTCGATTCAAAAAATCCCTTTTAGACATTGAGTGTCTTTTTAGTTATTTTTCCTGTCGGTATGATGAGGTTTTCATTTCGCGTGATTTTAATTTTGATATTTCTCAAGAATCTTTATTTTCTCGTAGCTATTTGAATATCTTAAATAGCATTAACCTTTCGGTTTATAATACTGAAGCGCCCACTTATGCTACCGCAAGTGGTTCTTATTCGCTCATTGATCACGTCGTTGCTTCTGCTGATAATTCCATTTGTTTTTTCAATCAATTGTCTCTTGGTATTGGTTCTCACCATGATCTTCTTGTTTTTTCTGTTAATTATTACTCTCGACCTAGACCTAAAAGTTTCAGCTTTAGGGATTTTTCTAAAATTGATGAATCTCACCTTTCATCAACTTGTGGCTCTATTTGTTGGGATAATATTTTTTCTCTCTCTACTTCTACTGACCAAATTGATTATTTTAATTCCTCTATTAACTTGTTATTTTATTATTGCGTTCCTCTCACTACTATTTATTTTAGACCTAGATCCCCCCTTTGGATGACTCAAGAGATTTTGAGTGCTATTTCTGTTCGTTTTTCCAAATATCGTCTTTGGAAAATTAGCCCTAATTCTTTGTCTTATCTAGCTTATAAGGAATCTCGAAATAGAGTGGTAGGTTTAATTCGTATCGCTAAGCCAAATTTTTTCAATGATAAGTTAGATCCCTCACTTCTGTAGATTTCAAAGCAAATGATTTTAACCTTTATCTAATTAACTCTAGTCACACTCATGATATTTCCATTATTTATTTAGTGTCCGTCGAACCCCTTAATTCTTTTTCGTTTACAAATATATCTACTGTTGATTTGCATTCTGCTATTTGGGAAGTTAAATCGCAATCCATTGGCTTAGATATGGTTAGTTTGAAATTAGTTAAGCGCATTTTTCCTATTGTATCAAGGTATTTGTTACATATTTTCAATTTTATTTTAACGACCTCTTCATATCCCGCTCAGTGGAAGATGAGTAAAGTTATTCCTATTCCTAAAATTAGCAATACTTCTGAGCTTTCCCATTTTCGTCCTATTAGCATTTTAAGTTCTCTGTCCAAGGCGTTTGAATTGGTAGTAAAAAACCAAATTCAATCTCATATTGATAGCTTTAATTTGCTTAGCCTTTTTCAATCAGGTTTTAGAAGGTTTCACGGTACTACCACTGCTTTACTGAATGTTTGTGATGATATGCGTCATAGTATGAGTAAAAGAGAAATGATTTGCCTTACTCTGTTAGACTTTTCTAAAGCGTTTGATTCGATTAATCATCAAATTTTGTTTAATAAGCTTATTTCAAACTTTAATATTTCTCTCTCTGCTGCTAAATTGATTTTAGACTATATTTCGGGTCGCTTTCAGGCAGTCTTTTATGACAATTCTTTTTCTGACTTTTACCTGTCTCTTCTTGCGTTCTTCAGGGGTCGGTTCTTGGTCCTTTACTATTCTCAATGTACAGGGTTATCCAATTCAAGCTTGATAAAGTAAACTTAAAAAAAACACACAAAATATTCGGAATGTATTGTAATTTTTATTTCATTTTACAGATTGATCCTTGCCATTTTTAGTTAAACAAGATAGCATTCAAATGTCCTCCACGGGACTTCTTACAGGCCTTGATTCTTTTGAGGTAATTTTCAATGACTTTTCGGCACATTTCGGGCGGTATCTCGGCCATTACCTTACGAATATTAGTTTTCAATTCTTCAAGAGTTTGAGGATTGTTTGCGTAAACACGATCTTTCGCGTAGCCCCACAAAAAGAAATCCAAAGGCGTTAAATCACAGGATCTTGGAGGCCAATTGACATCAGCCAATCGCGAAATCAAACGTCCAGGAAATTTCTCTTGCAAAAGATCTCGATTTGCTCGTGTTACGTGACTGGTTGCTCCATCCTGCTGGAACCACATATCGTCAAGATCATAATCTTCGATTTTCGTAAAAAAATAATCGGTTAACATGCGGCCATAGCGCTCAGAATTGACGGTAACGGTTCGTCCATGGTTGTTCTCAAAAAAATACGGCCCAATCACACCACCAGACCACAATTCGCACCAAACACTTTTTCCGGGTGTAATGGCTTCTCTACAATCAATTGTGGATTTTCGGAGCCCCAAATTCTACAGTTTTGCTTATTAACGTATCCACCAAGCGAAAAATGAGCTTCATCACTGAAGAAAATTTTGTTCGAAAAATCAGCATCGACGGCCTGTTTTGGTCGCTCGCGTTGGTCGATTGTTAATTGTTCCATATTCTTAAATGGCAGAATGTCAACTAAATAAATGACAGCGTACTTGACGTTTATCTTTGACAGATGTCGGTATACAGACTTCTACTTTATCAACCTCGAATTGGATAACCCTTTATATTAATGACATTGCATGTTCCATTCGTCATTCTTCTTTTCATATATTTGCTGATGATGTCCAAATATATAGGAGTAGTCGCTTAGATAATGATTCCATTCCCTCTAATATTTCTTTAATTAACGATGATTTGGAAAGAATTTATAGTTGGTCATTATCTAACCGACTCGCTCTTAATGCTAGTAAATCCCAGTCTATTATAATCTATAAAAAATCTTTAAATACTTCCTCTTTCCCTTGAATTTTTCTCGGTGATTGTTTAATTCCATTCTCTAATACAGTTAGAAATTTAGGGTTAGTTTTTAATAAAACTCTTACATGGGGTGATCATTTAGTTAAGGTTAGTAAAACGGTTTTTGGAATGCTTAGTTGTTTGTATAAGGTTGTAGGGCTCGCCGATAGTAGTTTTAACAAGCGTATGTTCCTCTCGCATTTTCTTTATGGTGACGTTGTTTTGTTTGGAATGCTTCAGGATAATATGAATGTTCTCCAAAGATGTTTCAATGCTTGAACTCATTTCATTTTTAGTATTAGGAAATATGATCACATTTCTCTCTTCTTAAATTTGACTCTTGGCCGTAGTTTTGTTAACTTCTATGAACTTCGTGTGTGTCTTTTTATTTTTAAGCTTCTCAGATCGAAGCAACCTCCCTATTTATTTAACAAGTTATTGTTCAGTAGGTCCCATTCTTCAAATTTACGTTTACTTCCCCCTATAAATATGTGTAGGTCTTTAAATACATCCTTTTCTGTTAGGGGTATTTCTCTTTGGAATTCTATTCCACTAGAAATTAAGAGGTCAGCGTCGCCTAAATCTATTAAAGCTGATTATTTAGCGTGGCGCGCTTGAATGATAATACATGTAGTACTATTTTTGTAATAATTTTTTTCATTTGTATTATTTTTGTATGTATTATGTAAGTATTCACTTCTTGCGTGTTCTCTGTAACAAATGAGCTTGAGCTCAATACGGAGGGTACTAGCATGGAGTGGATTTGTTTTTTGAAAAAATCTGAGGTTTTTATGCCTAATGGAAGTATTTTTTTATTTTTTTTTTGTGGTTGTTGTTCTTCATTTATATTGCTTCCATATGTGCGTTTCCTTTACCAAAATTGTAATGTCAATGAACAAATAAATAAATAAATATATAAACTATTTCCTTCTTCCTTTGTAATATCTTGTGACAACCTCGTCAATCAGTAAATTTAATTACGCAACGTTTTTGTTTTAGCAAAAACGATTATTCACGATTTAATATCTATGTTTACTACTCTGGAATTGTTAGCTTGAAATCCCGGAAATCAAAATCTCGGAAATGAAAACCCCGAAAATCAAAACTCCCAAGATCAAAATTTCAAAAACCAAAAATCCTGGAGATTAAAATCCCAGTAAACAAAAATCCTGGATACCAAATTCCCGGATTTTGATTGATTATTGATTGATTAGAATGTACGACCAAGACTAACCAAGGATCCCGGATACGCCGGGTCTACTGTTCACCCCTTTTACATATAACAAGATGGAGGGATAGGAATGGTTGTTAGGTATGATAGACTTGACCCGGTTACAGACACCTAAGTAGTCAATAGTTAGTAAAGCACAAGACGGCACAATTATTTTTGTTTTTCGGGATATAAATAATCAGCAATCAACATCCTAAAAAGTTATTGATTAATTAGTAAATGTCCTGAAATAAAATTTCATTATTATGAGGGATTAAATTTTATTTAAAACCCTTTCCTCCGCCATCCCCTCCCAAAAACAAAATAAAAATGAAGCAGTCAATGTCGCGACGCAGGGCCCGCCACACCTCTTTATTATATCATCTTAAAAAATTGATAATTAATAATGTTGGCATCTTAATGGTCAATTTCCTGTAATAAATTGTCATTATTATGCGTTAGAGAATCATTATTTTGTACGATATAATTAAATTATTCTTGAATAGAATAAATGTAATGTAATGATTATTATAACTAAATTAATTATAATTTGATTATCGTAAAACAACGATACGGATGGATCCCCTCTTCAACCGATAACCTTACCATCCCTAATAAGCCAATATGTTTATTAATAACAATAAAAATGAAACAAAGACATCTGTTTTCAAAAATAGCTAATCTGAATCTATAAAGTAATATATAAATAATGAATGTGTCACAGGTTAAGAATCTCCAATACCTAAACAAATTAACACATTATAATTTATTCCCAATCAGAATTAAATAAAACTATTAAGCTAATCAGGAATCTGTAAGATGACAGAATTAGTAATAAGTAGCTATTAGCAAATAATCTAATTAAAGAAGTGCCATGATCCCAAAAATACAACAAAACATCTATGTATCAATATTTGTCTGATTATAAATTTTATTGTGTAACCTCCAAGACAAAAAATAAATCAACCCATAAAGTTTCCCTCCACCGACACTTCAATGTTACATATAACCATAGTCATTTAATCTATTAAAATAATATTTGTAACCCAATTGTCGTGGGACAAATTAAATCTTAAATATATTATTAAATTAAATTAAAATAAGAAAAATTACAATTAAATTGTAACTACAATTCGACCTATAATTAAAAATTTATTATCTGGTTAATAGTGGAAATCTATTATATTCCTAGCGACGGCAATTGTCACTTCAATGCAGTTCTTGAAGCAAACTAATTTTGATCTGAAACCATAAATGGCGGTTAACAAACACGATTAATTTGGAAGCTTTATACCTATTGAAAGAGCTTACAAGGAAGAAAATTCTTAAATACAAAATATATATCTAAACCAACTCAACCCGAGATTAAAACGTTTATGTACAAATTATAATTTATTAATTTCAAATAATAAAACTCAGTATTGATAGCTGTCCGATCAGGAAACTACAAATAAAATATAGTACTAATGTTCATTATCTCAGACGGCTTAAGAATCTTAAAATATTTAGAAATTTTAACACTTTAAAATGTATTATTATTAGTAAGTCAAAATACGACCAAGTAGAAGCCGGACAAAATACACGGCTTGTACGTATGCAGGCCCAAATTGCACTCATTCACATCTCGCACATGTGACGGAGAGACAAACCCCCCAGTCACCCGAACACAAACTCCGTCCATCCGTCCTGCATTCTGATAAAGTACCCCTTACCCTGAAGCAAATCTTCACTCAGAACTCAAACTCCGTCCATCCGTCCTGCATTCTGATAAAGTACCCCTTACCCTGAAGCAAATCTTCACTCTGAACTTCACCATTCTCCGCTACGACGTCCCTAATCCGATGACTATCGTACAATAGAAAAGAAAAACAAACGAAATTACCACTCTTCAACGATACACTCCAACCAGACTAAAATAGACACCACCACAGAAAATGGCAAGTCTCCAAACGAAAACCACCCCAAAAACAAAAACCAATTCACCAAATATATGATATACAAACAAAGTCAATGCCCAGTAGAATGAAAATTCATTTATCCGCCGCACGTGATACAAGATACAAACCAATAAAGCCAAAAAACTCTCCAAAAAATCCAGAGCATTTGCACGAAAGCTTCTCTCCGAGTTTACGTTCCACATACGTACAAATAAAGTCCCTACATTTCGAGACGGCTACATACACATGCATAGACACTGATGAAACAGTTATCTGATTTGTTATATACTCTTCATTCATGCACGTTCATTACACACCAACATACACATTGAAACACATTTTTACAATAAATTTGCAAACAAATATGTAAATAAAAGAAAACGTAGGTTACAAAATTATACGATACCCAGAAAAAACGAAAATCATCGGACATCAAACTTGTTTACTCGCAAAAACAACAACAAAATTTTTTAACGAGTGTAACAAAACAACGCAAAGAGAACAAGAAATACAAAATATTTCAATACGAACATGTTAATGCGTTCATGCTGATGATAAGTAACTACCCTATTAACAAATTACAATTAAACCATACAGAAATGTAGCAACATTTAAAAAAATAAAAAAATAAAAAAAAAAACGATGAGATAAAATGATAGTAGATGCCATTACAAGTTTCAATGATATTGCGTAAAGAAACCCGTTAGGTTGCATATACAAAGCCAAAAACCAAAAAGAACAATTGTTCCTCCAGTCAGTGATCAACTATTAACATGAAGTGAAAATAAAAGTGAGAGAAAAAAACAAAATTTATTACACTAATTTTGTTTTTTTCTAAACTAATTTTGTTTTTTACCAAACAATAGATCCACCACGCAAGCAACTGGAGATAGGATTCTAGCAATTTGGGCCAAAAAGCACATGAGGAACTTATTTGGATTACGAGAGATACCGCAACGATACCATCGACCACTCTTTAAAACCCAGACAACGACACATAGCATTCCCAAGTGGTCACCCATCTAAGTACTAACTTCGCCCTACTTCGGTGATCGAACGAGTCCCGATGTACAGTTTTTACGATTATATACCCAAAAGTCATTTGTAAAATTATTAAAAAAAAAAAAAAAACACAAAAAACAAAAAATAAAAATAAAAAGTAAGAAATAAAAAAAAAATAAAAAAATAAAATAAAAATAATAAAAAAATAAAAAATCTAAAATAAAAAATAAAAAAAAAACAAAAAAAAGATAAATAAAATAAATAAATCTATGAACACATACATACTAGTTAATTTAACACATTTAAAATATTTATTTCTATTTTTTAGACGAGAGACAAAAAACACGTCTTTCCTCTACGACGTTCAATCGCCGACCCCCCTGGATACCAAATTCCCGGATACGGATAAAATTTAGAATTTAAGATACATCGATTTCTTAAGCGATTGAGATGAACCTGAGGTTTTGCTATAAAAGGTTCTGGAAATTGGATAAGACTAAGCTATTTTTCATTCCCTATGTCCTAACTTTGTGCTAAAATTACAAAAACAAATTTAAGACAAACATCACGCTTCTCTACAAATTCGCGAAGTTTCGTGAAGTAATCCTAAAAGACTGTATATGTATAAGTGAATATTATATATTTTGTTCGGATAAACCGGTAAAGGTATATTATTTACTCTTTATAATGAATTTTGAAATACAGTAAAACCTGGTTATAACGAAACTCTCGGGACCGCAAAATTTATTCATTATATCCACTGTTTTTTATAAAGAGGGTTCGTTATAAAAAGTCTGATAATTTATTGTTCGTTATAAGGAAGAATTATTTGAACCATTATTATAAAGTTTTGTTTTATTTGAACGATATTATATTTCAACAGTAATGCATTAATTCAAGTTAACGCGCATCCTCAATAGAAAACTTATGAATTTTGCCTTACAGAAAAGTATGAAAAAAGTTTTGTTGGTTGGGTTGGTGTTTACCTTATGAAAGGAGTAAAAGGCAAAAGTCATTAGGAACATTTTTGTAAATCGGTAATTTGTTTGTTTAAAAGTTGCACGTCTTATTTGATCCAGTTTTCTTTCAATATTATTAACAAATTGGAGTTCAATTTGACAATCCGGATTGCAGCTTAATGACAAGTTCTTTCCAAAAATCAAAAATAAATTGATTTTTTTGTGTGGCAAATAACACGATATGCGATTGATCTTTTTTGTAATAAATCTGTGAAAAATTGAAATTCGATTTTCAAAAAATTTATATTGACAGTTTATTGTCAACAAATTATCAACACAATTTCTTGTCAACACAATTATTTTAACACTACACTAGTCAAAAAGTTATAATGTTTATGTTTATATTTTTTGAAGTGTTTGTTTATATTTTTTGGACGTAAACATATTTATATGTTTGTAAACGTCAAAAAGAATCTAATGAAATGTTGAGATTTTTCAAAATTGATTGCGATAAAAACAAAATCAATTTTTTTACTTGGAAAGAACGTATCACGGTAAATTTGTTGATCTCAAATCAGTTTTTTTGATTTATAGATCATTATTTTTTTTACAGAAGAATTAAATGTTTATCTATGTCGTTCAGCGAGGGCACTTCCATTTCATTGTCGCTATCGTCATCAATATTTTCATCCGAATTAGTTTCCATCGACCTTAAAATCACTTCATCGCTCTATCGTCTGTAACGATAACATTTTCATCTACAGTCAAATATTTTCAGGCAAATTGACATTTTCATTTAGTGTTTGCATTAATGAATTTTGCCAATATAGTTCATCCATTTCAAGGCAAATACTGTAGAAGTTTTCTTCAATGCTTGTAGACGCCTCGTCATTGCTAGTCCAAGGATTTTTAAAGCAGTTAAAAATGGTGTTTGACTGTACTAAATCCCATGCAAAGTTTATCATCACACAGTCATCGAATACATAAAAATGAGGCAGGATACTGTTGTTATTGAGACTCTATATAACTTTTTTGAACAAAAGTTTTCTGTAAAAAACTTTAAAGTTTTGTATAATACCCTGGTTCATTGGTTGTATTAAACTTGTAAAAATTGGAGATTAGCACTTAACTGTTATAAATTGTAAACCTTCAACTTCTCAATGCTTATGCAATTATCCACTATCAACAAAATTGTGCGTTTTTGGGCAAAGAATGGCTTATTAATCTGACGAAGATAAAATTCCCACTCCTGGAAAAGCATCCAAGCGTACACATTTGATTTATATAAAACCGGTGAGTGCGAATATTTTTGATACATCTTGGGTTTTTATATTTACTAATAACTAGTACCGGTAGCTTGTCCTTTCCAGTAATATTTGCCCCTAATCGTTTTTAAAAGCCATGGGTTTATCCGGTATCAATTTATAATATTAGAACATAACATTTGTATTGTTTTTAAGTTATACATATTTAAAGGGTAATCCATATTTATTATGTATTGTAATACAAAAATGCTTAATAAATTACAAAACAAAAATTTAAAACACTCGAGTAAAGGAGACGAGGCAAAATTCGTTCGTTATAACCAATACAAAATACAAGTGTTTTATTAATTTGAACAGAAATGTTGTTCATTATATCGTTATAACGAGGTTCGTTACATTGAGAGTAATTTTTATTATGTTAAATAGGAAAAAAATTGGGACCGAGAGAATTGAGCGTTATAAAGAGATTTTCGTCATATCCGAGGATTTTAATTTTATAACCAGGTTTTAATTTTATAACCAGTCTATTCAGATTATTATTTTCAATGTTCAGATTAAATTATTAATGTTATTGAATGATTGTGAAATTTATTTCTTAAAACTTACTTCAGACAACAACTTATATATTTTAAGCTATCATGAGGGTGTAATACCCATATTAAATGTATTATTTATTGGTCTTCCAAATAATACATTTTTAAAGATACGCAAATTTAACTCGATTAAGTGATTTACTTATAGATTATTATTTAAAATCGTAAAAGAATTTTGCTAAGATGCTAAGTATCACGCCCTTGTGTAACGAAGAATTAATTCCAAATATCAATGTTTAAGGCAACAAACGAGCACTTGTATGTCGTTGGATTCGTTTGAGTGTCTTCTATTACCGTTATGAACATCAAGAAAATTCTATGACCCTAAAAGAAAACACGATGATATGAGTACTACAATATAAGCGATTCAAAGGTGTCTATTGTATAACGAAAAATTCAAAATGTGCTCGTTAATCGCCTTTAACGATGAAATTTTGAACTAATTTTTCGTCATACAACAGACGCCTTTGAATCGCTGTGGTGGTTGAAATTTTATTTTGGTGAATTGTAACAAATAAATTAAAAAAGCATTAGTGTACATTTGTGCAGTTTCAGTGAAGTGAATTTTAAATTATTGGTATCGCTGATGTGCAAGTTTAATTAGCATACAATAGTTTTTTCACACGTTGTTAATTTAATTTTTAATATAGCAAATTGACAGTGAACAATTTTATAAAATGTCGTATGCAGATCCTAATGTTGTTTCAGAAAATATTTCAAGTCAAAATGAATGTTATTGAGGAATTAGTTTCTTATGAGTAAGATGAAACTATTATGGCTTGTTATATCTTCATGGGGATTATCCAAAAATACTCATAACCTCTTAAAACTTCATCGATATAATACAACAACGTTTAAGCCAATGAATCTAGACGACGTGGATAGCTTTTCGACAATTTTTTTTTTAAGCGAAAAAATATTATTTCAAGAAAATTTACGGAAATGGAGAGAAGAAATAGTAAATTCCACATATTCATTCGGTTTTTTGTTATTAATATACCTCATATGTTTTCTTCGTTTAGGATTGCCCTTACCTAAGTCATCAGCCACTCGTACCATGAATAGCCGAATTAATAAATGGATAGAGGAGCATGACTTTTCCGTCCCTAGCCCTAATCCATGTGATTCGCCAAACAACTTTCAAACGCTGTAAGAATATAAAATTAGTGATTTAAATAGATAACTTATAATTATACCCAGTGATAGTTCAAAAAATTTACCAGCTAAAAAAAATACTCTCAAAATTTTGGATGTCAGTATAAAAGGTCAATTGGTTAAGGAATTTTATCGTAAGAATCAGTTATTGGATAAAGGGAATCGGAAAAATCTAGTACCGTGCCTGATTGATTATTATATGGCCAACAAAATAAAAGTAAATACCGAAGATTCTGACAGCATAACTAAAAGTATAGCACATTGTTTTTCTTCTCAGCATCCTGTTAGTATATTTGTAAAAATATAAATTTTAAATATTTTGTTAAACAAATTGCATTTATACAGAGTGACTACTATTTACCACGTCAAGGTAAACGGAAGGCATCGGGAAAATTATTTGATAGATTGAGCAACCAAGGTTTTGGAATAAATATGTAAAAGTGAGTCATACTTAGTGCTAGTTATACAGCTAGCAGTACTGTTACACAAATCGGTGGGGATACCTCTGTGAAGATAGCCCAAATTTCTATCCCCGAAAATCGAAAAAGTTGCTTATGGCAATACTATACATGTGTATGTATACTATTGCGACATTTAATTAACAACTATACCTGTAAATGTAAATTCGGGTATAAATATTTCTGAATAACAGCTAAATAATAAATAAAAATGTTAAGAGTTTAATAAAAACAATAAAAAGTTATAAAACGCGATAAACAAAAAACAACTAAATTCTATTATCCAAAAAATATACTGACAGCGAATATCAAAAATCACTTTAAATATTCCTCCATCATCAAAATGCAAAATTTTTGCATGTTGACTATTCGAGATGTAGTCCATTGAACTCAGAAACTATTCGTTGGTCGGACTAGTGGGTTACATCGGGTGGAAGAGGAACGTGGAATATTATTTATGCAACCAGTTAATATTATTAATAATTTTTTTCTTCCATTCAAGTCGTTTTTCCATTAACTTTTTTCCATTCCTTCGGAACAAGCCAGACAAACAAAGAGATCCTAAATTGAAAAAACTACATCTCAACTCCACCACATAGAAAAATTCTAGCCCGACCAACGAATAGCTACCTCTGTGAAAATAGCCCAAATTTCTATCCCTGAAAATCGAAAAAGTTACTTATGGCAATACTATACATTTTTATGTATACTATTGCGACATTTAATTTATAGCAATAAATCTAAATTTGGCAATTATTCCAAAAAATTTTGAAATGTTTTCATTTTTTTTTTTTACTAAGTTTGACACTTGAGGAATTGTATAAATTGTGAAAAAGCGGGGGTTTGGGGGGGGGGAGGTACCATCTTCTAAGGTATACAACGTATTAAACTTACATTAAAAAATGTTTTGTATATACTGATAGTTGATTTTTTTAACATTTGTGACACTACCAGAAGAAGCGATAAGAGCGATAAACACTCTTTGATGTGTGTCTGCAAGGTTGACAAAGCAATTACAAAAATAAAATAAAAATATTGGAAAAATAAAAGAGTGAAAAATTTTCCCCAGAAAAATGTTTGTGTCATGATAGTTTTAGCTGTCACGACAGTAAATTTTCGGGGCTGACAGTAAAAATGTCGTTATTTTTTGGGCTGAGAGTAAAAAAAAATGTCATGATAGTAATAATTAGTGTTGCCATCGCATTTTTCGGGGATGGAATTTGGGCTATCTTCACATACATCGAATAGCTCCTGACTTTGAAGGACTATATCTCAACTCAACCGCAAGGGCAAATTCTGAAAAAAAAATCTGAAATTAAAACTTCCATCTTCAAAAGACATAAGCCCCTAGTCCCACCAACGAATATTTGCTGAGTTTGAGGAAGTATTTTCTAACTCTCAATGGACTATATCTCAAATATTACAAAACATACAAAAAATTTCAAAAAATTATTTTAAATACGTTAAATGTTCCCCTTTCACCCGATGTAACCCACTAGTCCGGCCAACGAATAGTTTCTGAGTTCAATGGACTATATCTCGAATACTAAACATACAAAAATTCTCAAAAAATTATTTCAAATACATTAAATGTTCTTCTTTCACTTGATGTAACATCCTAGTCCGGTTATTTAATATCTTGTGTTTTTGATGGACTATAACTCAACTCCATTCCATAGAAAAATTCTAACATAACCTCAAAATTACTTTGAATCACCAGACTAAAGCTGTTAGTTCGATCATAAAATAAATCACGTACAATTTCTTAAAAACATAATCGGGGATTGGTAAAAAATTAATATAATTTTTTTGTTTTGGCCCCGAAAATTTTTCTGTTTCTATATTTTCATGAAAAAACAACATTTTTACTCTCAGCCCCGAAAAAGTTTGTGTCGTTATAGTTTTCGATGTCATGACAGTAAATATTTTCTGGGCTGAGAGTAAAAATGTCGAACTTTTCGTGGCTGATAGTCAAAAATGTCATGATATGTGGAGATTTTTTGGGCTGCGAGTAAAAAAATGTCATGATAGCAACAATTAGTGTTGCCATCGTATTTTTCGGGGATGGAATTTGGGCTATCTTCACATACATGGTGGGGATAAGGATGTGCTTCCAGCTACTCGATTAATTGTTGATGGTAATTTTACATAAATTTTATATTTCTTTTGCTTTACTTACAACTTATCAAAAAATAAAATTTTTAATATATCAGACAAGTTCGATGAAAATAAAATTTGGCTAAAAAATTATTTTGAACCTATTGAGATCGTCCACGAAAAATGGAAGCAAACCTCAATTGGTAGAATCAACGCCTTTTATAATTTTGGGGAGACCAATATTAAAATCACATCTCGGCTATCAATTGGTAATCTTATTGATCAATTATTTTAAATTATATTGTACTTGATGCTTCTATTTCCATAGTATCAGCACAGGCGAAGAAATTGTAGAATTTTTGCAGCAACTAAAATTTTTTAATAAACTGGTAGAGTTCTATTCAAACTCTAATAGAATAAAAATTTTCTTAATTTTTACTTCAAAGATGTGGACCAATTTCGAAAGAATCTAGATTTGTAGAAAATTAAATTCTAAGAACTTTTCTAGAATGCGACATTTCTCTACGAATGATAAAGAAAAAGTTACACGGGAAAATTAATCGAAATTGTACATAAATCTAATAATAAAAAATAAAATAAAAATTAATTAAATGATTTTTAATTAAATGATTAAAAAAAATGATTTTTTTTTGTTAGCATTTTTACACATACACATAGAAAATTTAAAAGTTACCGGATTCAAATAAAATGTGTATGGACGTAAAGGGTGTAAGCCATAAAAGTTACCAGGTTCAAGTTACCGTAGTATGGATATGCACATTCGTTTTAGTTGTTTCTGTCCTAGTCACCGTTTACTTTTATTACAGCACTTTTTTCAAGCCAGTGTCATAATGCCATTAGCAAATATTTTGAATGATGAATTTGGAAAACTTAACCTTCAAAGTCCTTGAAATTATGTAACAAAATCTAATTGTAAATGTGTTCTGGAAAATTATGGTAATTGGAATAATTCACCTGTGCACCGCTGCGATTGCAAAACCATACTAAATATGTTATCGAAAGGATTTTAATTTAAACAGAACATTGCAGTAAAAATATTCCGTTATAATTTCTCAAATTCTCTTTTTAGGAGATTTTTGTATTGATCTATAAATAGATCGATGGGCTAATATGGATTAGTTTTTATCGATGAATCTGGCTTTAACCTCCATTTACGCCGAAGATACGCTCGTTCGAAGAAAAATACACCTGCTCGAATTATCCTTCTTATTGACTTCCTAATTAAATTCGATCTTAGAATCCGAAGTGAAAGATACAAAAAACAAGGAATTATTGAGAGAGATAAATCACAACAAAAATCTTACTCAAGATTCGCCGTTAAATTTAAGTATTTATTGATTTTTCTTTTATTAATTCACATTTATCTCTTAAATTTAGATGGAAAAGATGCAACTATAGTACTCCAATTACATTCGATCATTCAGCTCCAACGATGCAATCCTAAATTTAAGCCAACCGATGCACAAAAAGATGGTACTATCACACAGAAATATAGAGAAACAAAATCTACAGTGCAACCGAGAATTGTCAAGTAATGAGAAGTTCGAGAATGTACTAGAGGATTTTGCGGGCTGCGACGAAATAAAATATAAATGTGGGTCGGTAAGAAAATGTATAGACATTTTAATTAAACTTACATTCATATTTAAGTTAAAATATTCAGAAATAAGCCAACATTAAGTATGGTATTTTCTACAAGAATATTTTTACGGAATTGATTCTGAACAACCTCGATTAAAAAAATTTATCAAACAATTTGCATCATAAAAATTATAATTGTTTTTCAATCATTTTTTTATTTCACGAGTCAAACTCCGAGAACGTATATACCATGCTTGTTTGCTTTAAATGCTTAAATAATTTTAAAAACGTTAATGATATAGTTTTTCCATCTCAAAAAAACTCATGAAACCCCATCAATTTACAAATTTAAGTGCGTTCAAACCAGGTGTCATCAAATATTTCAAAGTATTTATAAATTTAAAACTCATTTAGAAAAGCATATTAATGAATTTTCTGAAATGCCGCCGAATAATAAAATACTCGAAAAACAGCTAATTCTGGATACTGAGGGGATCTGCTCTTCAAAAGAATTAAACTCCCTTTGTAGTGTAGGTTTATTTAATTTAAGTTTTCCAAATACAGGAAGTACTGTTTCTTACAGTGTATTTAGAAAACGCGATTATAGAATTTGCTTTAAATATGCATGATGAGGCAACGTTGCCTAGAAAAACAGTATTTTTGATACAGGAAACTGTTAAAATATTTATTGTTAATCCTTTACAAAATTGCTTGAAACAGTTTTCTGGGGATATATCCGAAGCTCGCAAACATGATTATGTGGTTATGATGCTGTTTCTGAATAATCCTTTTCATAAATTAAAATCGGATTTCAAATTTTTTATACATATTCAAGAAATAGGTGTTTATTCTAATCCGAAGGCATATTTAATAAATAATGATTTAACAGAAGTATTTATTAATGGTGTGCCAACTTTAGACAATATTAGAGTACAGGGATGCCTTTTATATATATATATATAATATATATATATATATATATATATATATATATATATATATATATATATATATATATATATCTTTTCAAATAAAAAAATACTTTGAAGCACAAAACGTTTTGAAATTAACTTTAGAAAATACAACAAAATTAGAACAAAGTGAAAGTATAAAAAATTTTATAAACGGCTTTGGAAAGAAAAGATTATTAAATTTGGCGGGAAAACAGTAATTCCTTACCATATTTATTTTAATGATTTCGAAATCAATGATGCTCTCGGGTGTCATGCAGGAAAACATACAGTTTGTGGGGTTTATTATTTTTTCCCGACTATACCATTGCACCATATTTCAAAATTAAATAACATTTTTGTAGCAGGATTTATTAAGACTAGAGACATCCAAGATTTTGGTACTTATAGCTCGTTACGTTCCTTAGTAGATGCAATTATTGAATTAGAGCGGGATGGGGTACTAATCGAAACGAAAAGTTATAAATTAAATATCCATTTTGTGTTGGGTCAAATTTTAGGACAAAGACAATTATGAGATCGATTTAAGTACCAATGATACGATCAAAACAGGTGTTAAGGAAAATTCGTTTTTTAATGGAATTGAATCTCTTGATGTAACGGATAACATTGCCTGTGACCTAATGCATGACGTTTTTCTAAGCGTATGCAAATACAACTTGTCCAAAATATTAACCGATTTTATATATAACAAAAAGTATTTTACTTTATAAAGTTTTAATTATAAAAAACAGATTTTCAATTATGGTGATATTGAAATTGGTTCATCCGGAGAACCAGTTTATAAAAATCAAATAATAAATGCGACATTCAAAATAACTGCTAAAGAATTTTGGACCCTGTTCCATTTTCTGCCTCTAATTATTGGTGACGATGTGCCTACTGATGATTAAGTAAATATATAGGTTTCTGTTGACTTTTATCGATCAATCAGTTCGCAAGCATTGCTTCAAGAATTGCTTCGCAGCGATTATAATGAAAGCAAGTTAAACAAACATAAAAATTTAATTGAATTTCATAATAATTCATTCGTTTCGCTATTTCAATCGCTAAAACCAAAATACCACTTTTTAGTGTACTATCCGCGAAGTATTAGACAATGTGGACCAATGAAACATCTGTGGCGTTTTAGTATTTGATCATGTCACGAGTAAATATTCCAGTTACATTATCTATAAAAACTTCACTACGGTTTTGTAGATTAGTATATGCCAGGCGCGTATTAGTATATAGCCAGAACTAGCTAATTGCCGCCCCGGTGGCAAAGTGGTTAGCATGCTCGCTCCAGCGACCGGAGGTCCCGGGTTCGATTCCCGGTGGTGACAAGGAAAAATTTCACGGCTGGTTCAGGATCAATGAATTAATCACTCATTATCCGAAATGAAAATATGATTATGAAACCTCATTTGAGGCGGCCAAATCCAAAAACATAAACTATACAAGAAAGAACTTAACTATTAAAGAAAAATTAATATATTAAAAATTATATTACAAAAATTAATAAAAAATTCATCAAGAAAAGTTAATAAAAAATTATAATATGGTGTATGTACAAGAAAAATTAATACAAATATTAAAAATTAAATATTTTTTCTTATAAAATAGAATAAAAATGGCAGATTCAGTAAAAGACAATTTTCTGAAACAATTAAAGAGCGATGGAAGTTAAGACTGAAGTTCTAAGATTTTTTCTTTTCATAATTACCTACTACAAGCGAATTTATAATTTACGTGAACTTTTCGCTAGTTCATCTAGAACTGCATCAATAGAAACCGCGACATTACGATGAATATTAAGTAACGCTAATCCATTTAGCCTATCTTCATTCGTTGTGTTGCGTAAATACGTGTTGAGTCGTCTCAATGTTGAAAAAAATCGTTCACTGCTTGATGTTGCAACCAGTAGTGTTACAAATATTTGAAGTAATTTTCGAACAGTTGGGAAAATTGATTCGTCGCATGATAAAAATGCAATACGAGCATTTTTTGGTGTATTTGAAGAATTCATAGCATGGCACCACCATAACTTCAGTTCACCAATGCCCTCAACTATGCTGCAGTTCGTAATACTTTTATATTTTTCAAAAAGGAGTTTTGCAGATTTTTCGTGCTCCAATGAAAATTTTTGTTCATTTGGCAAAAGACATATAAAACTTTGCAATATATATTTTTATGTTTCAGAAACCGATCGTGAACTTGCATCTTTGTAGAATCTAGAAAAGGTATAAAGATGGCAATGCGATAATAATCTTCAGGATTTTCAACTGCAATGTTGCAATGTCGTATTTCTACATTAAGCTGGTCACATATTTTCTTGACGTCACTGAAAATTGCATTTCTGTTTCGCATCGTATTTCATCTAGCACATCTTCAACATCTTTTGCCAATTCGATTGCAGCGGCCAGATCCAGATTTATTGTTTGTAGTGAACGACTTAGTGGCAGGGTTATACCAAAAACCTTGGCAAGCACATGAAGATACTTGAATTCAGTACTCCTAATAACAGATAGAAGCTGAATCGCAGAAGAAGAAGTTGTTTTGTCATCCCAATCAGAAATAATTTCCATCGCAAAGATTGCAGCTTTTTGAAGCTCCAGAACTACTAGGACAGACTCGTGGCGTTGAATTCATCGTGTGGGACATATTTGTTTGAATCGCGTTGCTGTTGATTCAGGTGCCGTTTTGTCTATACAATTTTTTAGCACGGCTTGGCGCTTTGGGGTGTTAAAGAAATTGTATACACTTCCGAGTGATCCTATACAATTTCGTATGAAATTTCAC
Organism: Nephrotoma appendiculata; assembly: GCA_947310385.1. Classification (NCBI taxonomy): domain Eukaryota; kingdom Metazoa; phylum Arthropoda; class Insecta; order Diptera; family Tipulidae; genus Nephrotoma; species Nephrotoma appendiculata. Next base: position 66,819,249 of record OX371225.1, read on the forward strand.
AAGCTTCACAAATAGCGAGGTTGAGATGCACAGTGTACATATAAAGCTAGTACATATTTTTGTGCACCGTGAAATCGTCCACACATTGCTGAAGCTCCATCATAACCTTTGACAATCATGAATTTTGAATTTATTTCCAGATTACGCATAGCTTGCATTAACACATTTGCTAGACCCTTGTTGATACATTTATTAATTAATGTTTTTCTATTGTTGAATCATGGAGGGGTTAAACCCCTAGTAACCCCCCCCCCCCCCCTGCGTACGCGCCTGGTATATACAGAAGGATTTTTTGAGAGTAATATAACGTTATTGACTGATCCGTTCACTTGTGAAGATCGACACCGTAAATATTCATCACTATTTAATACTCCAGAAGTTGCGGCGAAGTACACGAGTCAGATTTCTTTTCGGGGAACCAAACTTAAAGTAGGTTACTATTTTAGCCTGAGAGATTATGACATACAGTTAGCATTATTTGAAATTCTTTATCTTGTTTGCATTGAGACGAAGTTCTTCCCAATTTGTAAATGCTATTCTGGTAATATATACTTACTCCATTAAGATTGTCACACGCTTGGAAATAGTTCCGATCAGTACTATTTAATAAATTTAAATTTTATTTGCCGTACAAGTGGCGCAGTGGTTAAAGCTTCGGCACTTGGATCGGGAGGTACTGGGTTCAAATCCCATCAGAGGCAGGATGTAAAGCGAATTTTCTTCATCGATTACAATCGGTGATGATAATAAACACAACTTAGACCCTCTGTTGGAGTGCAGAATTCAGCGCCGACCCATCGTTCATGTCAATGTGCAGGTTGACATGGAGCTTGCAGGTGGTATACTGTAAATGTGTGAGTAGGTGAATGGGTGGGTGAGTGCGTGAATGAAAAGGGGAGTATTAATTGGCCTTAAAAGGACATTAAATCCATTGGATGATTAATACTTTCTTTAAAAAAAAAAAAAAAAAAAAAAAAAAATGATGTGGGGCCGCCTTTCAATTCAAGACATTTAAGGGATGGTACAAAAATAATAAGAGCAAAACAATTTTATTAACATTTTTTAGTTTAATATTTAACTAAATTGAAATATATAATTACTAAGTTCCTCGTTTAACCACTGTAATTTTTAAAAAATTATAATTTCTTTCAAATGAAATTTATTTATTTATTTATATTTAATAACCCGCAACTTTCAAATAAATATTTTAATTCTTTTACGTAAAGAATTATATTTTTATTATTAAGTACACATTCAAAAACCTAAAGAATTATGGACTTAAAATTAATGGAAACGTCCATTTAAGGATAAATGATAAATAACTTTCTTTTGAAATAAAATTAATCACTTTTCACTTTAAATTAAGGTTTTTTCTTCTTTTGTTTAAAGTTCTTATGTGTAATTTAAGCTAAAAGAAAATGTATTTGATTTAAAGAAAATGAACTTTAGTCGTTTGAAGTTTAAAATGAAAGAAAATAGATCTTTTAACCTAAAGAAATATAAGTTTTGCTCAAAATCTATAGGCCAAATTTCTCTAATATAAATTGAAATTTCATTAAATTACATTTTTCTGACTGTATCATTTCTGCGACGTAACTTAACGTCACGTGATTCAAATCGACCCCCAGCAGAAACTATTGCAACTTAATTAATTGTTACCGCATTGAATCTCCTAGGATGCTCTCCAGCATGAGTTTTATCTGCTCTAATTACTACTTCATAATATTTAGTACTTGCAAGAGACCAATATCTTAAATTTAATCGTCCAAATTTCCAAAATTCGATAGAGGAACGTAAATGTCTGTTAACAAGAGCTACTAATCGAGATGATAAAGTAAACATCATAACCATGACCTACGTGTATCATTTCATGGATATATGGTACGCATGGTGATATCTACATTCTCAATACAATATTGGATATTGGGGATTAGGAGCACAATAAGAGGAGTTTTACGAAAATGTGTAAGGTGCATCAAATAAAACCCACACCGATATGTTTTTCTACAATAGCTCCTATTTTCGAGAAGCAGAGCGTATACTCGACAGATTGAATAAATCTGTAATCAAAAACAAGATGAAATTACGTCCTATTGTAGTGATAATATAATTAACGTATTGTTTCGTTCACGATCATCGTTCAGCTCTTTTTTCTAAAAGAACCCTTTTTCTTTTCTTTTTCGATAATTATTATACCTACAGAGTTGTATACAACTTAAGTAACAATTCCATCTAATATATATAAGTAAATCACTAAATTAAATTAAATAAGGTAAATAATTCGGAAAATAAATTGAGTTAACTACATTTGGCCATCCTGACCTTAACAATCGTCTCGATTGTCTAACTGATCCGCCATGTAAGGTTTCATATTGAACGCGGCGTAAACACTTTTAAATGGTCTATTATTATTATCACATCCAGGTATGTTTTCTATGATATAACGGTCGCCAGGCAATATTTCTGTTACTCAGTAAGCACTTTTAAAACGGGCAAGCAGTTTTTGACTAACGCCAGCCGTAGTTACAACATTTTTAACATATGTATACTAAATCACCCGTATGATATTGATGTGCCCGGATACGTTTTCGATCGAAACTCACCTTATTCTTGAACGATTACGTTGCTGTTCTACAATTACAGATCTCAAATCTCTAAGATCGCATTAATTGGAATCATTATTTATTGATACTAGTTCATCTATCTAGTCGTTTGTTAATAGTTGGTTTAGACCGAAAAGAGCCTGAGCAGGAGTGACGTTAATTGATCGATTTATTGTATTATTAATAACAAATTCGGTTTCTTTTAAGACTTTGACCCATTGATCATGCTTTGAATTAGCTACCAATTTCGGCAAAACAATGTTTACCTCACGATTAAGTCGCTCGGCCTGCCCATTACTTTGGGGCGAATAAGCAGCCGTAATTACTTGCTTAATACTACGATCCTTTAAGAATGCAACAAATTTGAATGACGTAAAACATGATCCTCTGTCAGTATGAATACGTTTTGGAACACTCAACTGTCAAAAATATTGTAATAAGTGTTTAATTACTTCGTCTGAATTAGTAGTTTTATAGTACTTATTATTTTTATTTAAAACTGTATAAGGACCAATATGATCAATACGATCAATCGTATGAATCGTGTGAAACGGTTAGTCATGCTTCTCATACAAGTTGAAGAAGCCTTCTTTTTTCCCGACTTGGGCTGGAACCCGATACACGTAATACAAGTTCTAATAAAATTTCCTACCTTAGCGGTCATATCGTGAAAAAAAAAACTACGCCTCACGAGCTCACAAGTTTTCGCAACACCTACATGACCTATTTCGTGGTATTTTCGAATTACTTCTTTCTCTAAAATAGCGGGAATAAACAAAAGCAACTTTTGTCTGGATTTACTGTATAAAATATAGTTACGGATCTCATATCTATTATGCTCCTGTCCATTGAAAGTTGACAAATTCTTTATTGACACTACAAATTCGTCATTCTGTTGCAGAGCAATTATCCGTTTGGTTAACGAACATTCTGTCATTTGCATTATCGAATCACATGGCGATCTACTGAGTGTATATCGACGTGTTTCATATTGTCACCCGATTTGTAAACTATTTGATATGAATAATTTTCTAAAAGTAACGCCCAACGTAATATTCGGTTATTATCTCCTTTTTTTGTTAGAGTTTGTTTTACTGCTTGACAATCGGTCACAATAACAAAGTGGACATCGTGCAGGTAAATGTGATACCTTTTGAGAGCATACTATTATACCATCGCAAGAGTTTCTAACTCATATGAGTGATATTTACTTTCCGCTAACGTAGTCCGGCGACTAAAAAATGAAGTCGGATATAATGCATTGTCAAACCAACTTGGCATGTGCCTTGTAGCAATTGGTCTATCTTAGGAACGTCGACAACTTCATTCTTCGCGCACTGTAGTCATTTTATTATTTGTTGGAAAAGGGGGAATTCATAATAATTGTACATAGTATTATTGCGGTTGTGTTGGAAATGCAATTGTTGATGTGTATAGCAATGTACATGCTTTGCCTCAGCTGATGTCGAGGGTTGGTACAATCCAAGGTGTATGTGCGTTGTTTATGATGGTTCTCAAAATTTTTGGTCTAACAAGACAGATCAAGGCACTAATTTTTTTTAGCGCGCAATTTTTGTCGGTCAAGTATTTGTTTTCATTATACCTATACAGAGTTTTCTTTGATAATAGCGGGGATCAAAAGGGGAATCGGTGGGGTATATAAAGACACCCAAAAAAATGCGCAGGGGGATTCGAGAGTCGGTATTGAGAACGTTGTGATCGCAAAAAAATAAGAAAAAAAAAACTAAAAATTAAAATTAAAATAAATTATAAAAAGATTTAAAATCCACGAAAAAAAAAATAATATTGTATTGTATTGATTCTGGGTATATTAATTTTAATTACTTAATGGTTAACGAAAAATCTAGACACTCTTGTTACAATTATGTACGATATTAATAAATTGTGAGGTGTATTTTGTTAAAATGCATAATGTTTATGTATCAAATAAAAATATAAAATGAAAAAAGAAAAAAACTATTAAACTAAAATATATGTACCTATGTAATTAAATTTAAATTTCAAAAAAATAATAAAATTCAAGAATCTAATTATACAAGAAAAAAAAATCAATCCGTGTGAACAAAATTTATGTGTTTCAATTTTTTGTCGGTATACCACTAATACCGTATTTTCGTTTGGCGGGATTGTTACTGGTCATCATTGGTGATTGTGTAAAAATAAGACCATAAAGTGATTCGAGATTGTAGTGGCTGAAGAGCATGAACATTGTATAGTGATAATAAATCTTAAGCTAAGGCGTAAACGTGCTTCTAAAATAATAATAACTAATAATAAAGTTAATAACCAATCCGTAATTAAAATCTACACATGTTCCACCATTAATAATTTATTCAAAATAATAGAAAAATAGTAACAATAAATTATCATAAAGTGTTTCACCCTATGCCTAAACAAAAATTTATATGCTAAATGGTTAAGTCATATGGGCATTCATAAAAATCGTAATATCAAATACGATCGCGGTGTGGTTCATTTCGCGTACTACAAAAAGAAAAAAGAAAATCAATTCGGTTTGTAATCATCACGAACCATACGTAAACAAACAAATACCATCGAGAAGGTCACAACTAGAAACGTTATCATCCATATTAATAGTACGAGTATATTGGATGTTTCTACTACGTCTGCAACCAACCAGTTTGATAAAGAAGAGTGAACGAGGGCACACAAGGACACCATCACACTCAGCACATTTATTTGGTGACGTACATTTTTTTTTATGTTTTCTAAATTATTAAATTTTTTCCCGTAAATATCGATTTAACTTGCAATTTAACTATTAGATTTTGTTTATGGAATCTCTTTAAATCTTAAAATCTTGTTTTGATTTCCCTTTAAATTTATTGTTATAATATATATATTAGTTTTCATTCCAAACAGTTTTTTTTTTATTTACTTTCATTTATCCTTTGTGAATGGATTTTTAATTTTTTTTTATTATTTATTTTGTTTTGGATCCACGAGTATTTTTTTTTTTTTTGGGAATATATGTGTATATTTACAGTACGCGAAATAAGTTATAATATCATGAGCGAGCATTCTGCGCATTTCGCTTTCATTTTATTTTTGTAATGATAATTAGGGTTATGTTTTGAAGTTGTTTTATAAAATGAGATGAGCTTGGGATGTAGCGGTATATTATGGCGAACCATTTTCAATCATGTAGACACACATTAATTATTTTTTTTTGTAATTTTTTTTTGTAATAATGGCTTCCGACGCTTTGGTGAGCAATAACATCCCTCCCTAGCCACTGTTAGCTATCCGATGTTTATAAAGTGTGTCATGTGGCGTCGGATGACCCAAGCCAAAACGTTACAGCCTGTGTGTAATTCTGTATAAGCATTAGGGTTATATATTGCAAGAACTGGACTTGATGAAAGTATCTGTTTGATCATTTCGAACGATTTTAGTTCACGTTCACCAAAATTATATTCAATGTCCTTCTTCAACAACGAACACAAAGGTGCAGCAAAAATTAAAAAAATCTTTACGAAACGACCAAAGAAACTAGCTAAACCTACAAATCGATGCAAATCATGAATGTATTTCGGAATTGAATATTGCTGGATAGCACTTAAATGGCTATCGCTTGGGCGGATACCTTCCTTACTAATATTGTATCCCAAATATTGAATGGATCGTTTAAAGAATTTGCATTTAGAAGTTTGGATTTTCAAGCAATTATCATGAATCAAAGTAAGCACCATTTGTAGTGAGTCAAAATGTTCCTTTACGGTTTGGGATGCAATGAGAATGTCGTCAATGTAAACTACAACGTCTCCAGTTAAAATCATGTCTCTAAAAATTGTGTTCACGAATCTTTGAAATACGCTCGGTGCGTTACAAAGACCAAACGGAACGTAATAAAACTTGTAAATTTAATAGATTCTGTCGCCACTGCAACATGGTCCAGTTTTCAAATCCATTTTTCAAATCGATAAGTATAAAAATACTTTTATCTCGCATTCTATCAAGACAATCATATATTAACGGTAGAGGATATCTATCTTTCAAAGTTATTTTATTTAAGTTTTGATAGTCCACACATAGACGAGGAGAGCCGTTCTTTTTACTTACGAGTACTATTCTACTTGTGTAGTCACTATTGCTACAACGTATGACTCCTCTCTTTAAGAGATCGTCTACTAACTATCAATCAGTTAGACAATTTGACGGTCACGAATAGATAAACGTTGCGGAGTCAAATATACGGGTTTGTTTGAACTCAATTCTATTTTTAATTCATGTCTCGTCTTCGTGTCTCCGTTCGAATTAAATAATCGTGCGCAACATCGTTCTCACACGGTCCAATATCGTAACTACTTTCCCGAAATTTACAACGACTGGTCGGCAAAAGCCATTAAAAATGCAGTGCAGTCCTTCATTAGTACTTGCAGCACAAGTTCTAACACCTCTCGGATGAACTTTATTAAATTTAGGACATCGGGGCTTGCGTGGTGGTTGAGAGCAATTGATGGAAATATATCCGGCTTCAAAACAATTGTAGCATGTTACCGTTTTAACCGACATTTGTTTCGATGTTGGTACTGTTCCGTTCTTTGAATTAATAAACGTTGTCTTTGTTGGTTGTAGCTTTTGTCGATCATCACTCAGTTTACTACTACTTTCACGACACACATTTTCGAATCCTGAGGGTTTTGTATTAACAAACCATTGTAATTTATCGAAGAGATCTGATGTTTTTTCAATAATAGTTGATCTCAACATTATACTCAAGTTATGATCGTTTATATTTTGTATAATGTAGCGAATCATAGCGGCTTCCGATTTATCTGCATGTGCACCTATTGTAATCATTTCGTAATAAAATGACATAACATCTTGGTTCTTAGATCTAATGTTGCTCTGTAATCGTTCATGTACGTCCACTTTGTTATAAATTGCACCAAAATTTTGCAGGAATTCATTTTCGAAGTCATCTATGTTAAGCAATTTCCCTTGTGCGCTTCGATACCAAAGTAATGCAGCACCTTGCAACCGTCGTGCCAATGATAATAAGCGTGCTTTTTTTATTAGCGCTCGATGGATTTATCCTTAGCAGCCGAATATACAATATTATACATTCAATACATTCGTTCACGTTCATCGTTCAGCTCTTTTTTCGGAACCCTTTTTCTTTTCTTTTTCGATAATTAGTAAATTACGAAATTAAATTATATAAAGTAAATAATTCGGAAAATAAATTGGTTTAACTACACCATGTAATGAGGAAGCATCAAACGACAAGACGATATTGTACGATAATAAAGTAGCCAAGCACTACAGATACAGTATCGTTCGAAACGATATAGACACAGCACGTGTACACGAAATTATTTTAAGTAGGAATAAAAAAATTGATTTTTCTTCACCATTACTATGACGACATACTTCGACCGCCACTTTTGCGCCACCCACTCGCACTCTATTATTAGAATATTGAATCGAGACGACGTCGACGACAACGACAACCTTTTAACCAAAATTACCCTTATTATGAACAATCAATCTTGCTCGGTTATTTTTTATTTGTTTAGTATACTTGACAAATTTTTATTTTCCCAGAATAAAATCGAGATATCATCATTATCATAAAAACTACTTATAATTCATCCACTTAAGTCCCAATATTTATTCTTTCCAATTTTCATTTTTTAATATATTTTATATTTAAAAATACGAAAAAAACCATATTTTCTTTATTGGCACTGATTTATATTATGAAAAAAAAATCCATACAAAAGATGAAAAAAGCACAACCCCATCCCCTAATTTGTATATAAGGTATCATACCTCACTACACCTTTCAATATTTTTTGAAAAAAATTTGATAGATGATATTGCAAATGTACGAATATTCAAGCTTTTCATTTAGATATAGAAATACGTCGTATCGGCATATATATATATATATGTGTGTGTGTGTATAGGGAGAGAGCTTTTAATATATGAAAATATGAGGTAGGAAAAAAAATCATATCGTCTTCTATTTTCCACAGTGCTCCTCACAGTCATTTTTTATTATTTAAATTGTACTCAATTTATCATTTTTTATATTTCTGAAGAATACTAAATATGTACGAATCCATATACGCCATAGATGAAAATCTATACACACAAAGAAAAATTGGAAATGGCACGAACTTTTATTGTAACGTTGCATGAAAAGCACGAAGTGAGTAGATTTATTGGATGCCTGCGATTTTTTTTTCTGTTCGTACTGATGTATTCATTATTTAAGGCGTAAAGAGACCTCTTATTGTTATATGTCCTCCTTTGGGATTTTATTTCCTGTACTTTTTTTTAGCTTGTATATTCTAATAGGGAATATATAATGTCAAATAAGTGTCACAAGGTTGTCGGTTCAAAACATGTTGTGTATATTTTGTCAAAATATTATAAAAAAATACCTTTTTTATTCTATTAGGCAGCAGTTTAATTATCGGATTTATTGTATTACGAATTTAACTACTAATATATTAATTTGCTCAAAAGTAGCTCAAACTTGCTCATTTTATATAAGACGTTTCAAAATAGTTTGAATGTCACTCGTATACGAAAATCATATTTTACTTATAAAAGAGACCATATCAAGCGTATCAAACACATTTGCTCAATATTTAAAAATATTAAAATCTTTTACAATTATATAAAATTTTTTATTTAGCTTGGAATTAAATATTTTTCCACACAAAATGTTATATTATTGGTGATGTGAGGCTTATTAAATTGGACCAAGTTTACTAAGTTAGTGAAATCCTAACGAAAATGTCAAAAACTGGCTCAAAAAGTCAATGATGAATGTCACAAACTCATTTTATTATTGTTTTCCTGTTGGTTAGCCCAAAAATACACCTAAATTCGGTCCTTCGAAATTTGTGGAGATCTGGATAAAAGTGTAAATGAGCTTATGATACACAAAGAAACAAATGAGAATAAAAGGAAATTTAAAAAAATTCTGAGAAACTATAAGTGGGAAAAGTGTCGAATAAAACAGCGAGTTAGCCTGGACTCACTGGTTTGTACTTATCCAATCGTACTTATCCAATCCAATACAACTTATCCAAGGTTTTACGATAATTCAAATTTACCTTACCCAAACAAAAGCGTAACTGAATTTGGTGGCCATTAACAGACAATCTCAAAGATTGATACGTAAATTTGACTAAGCCATCGAAAATGTTCCTAGCAGGTCGCTATAATAGTATGGTCGCAACCACTGGTTTTACGATAATTCGAAAATTGTCTCTAAAGCACGGAAAAATTATTTGTACAAACGTTTTAGAAAAGGGGATTTCGATCTTAATGATCAGCCGGACAGCCTCGACAGGTTGAAGATGCGGATTTGCAAGCTCCAACGGAAAAAGACTAGCAAGCTCTAATGGATGAATGAATATGCAACAGGAGCTTCAGCTCAGCTAAGAGTCAGCCAAACAGCTATTTCAAGCGTTTTCACCAAATACGAAAAATTCCAAATCTTGGAAGGTGGATCACATATGTGTTGTCCAAAAACAATCAGCCTCCCCCTAAAATTGATAAAACTGTCGAGAATAGATCACGGGAACCCAGTACATCGACGGCGAAACCGAACAAACATTTAAAAATGTTCTCCTGTTTACCTGGTGGGACCTGGAGGGTTTGATTTATTATAAACTCCTAGAAACTGGTCAGACGGTGACTGCAAAACGCTACAGCCGACACGATAACGCATGACCTCACGTTGCTAACCATAAGGCCTTCTTGAACTTGGGATGTGAATTTCTACCGCACGCAGCATATTCACCGGACTTGACCCCATCCGACCAACATTTGTCCCGGTCAATGAAGCAAGCCTAGTTGATAAAGAGTTCAACACGAACGCTGGACGATGTGTGTAATTTCGTCGATGACTTTATTGAGGCGAACTAAAACGCGGCGAAACTAAAACGCGGCGAAAATAACTTTTCGGATGGCAATGAACATACCTGATAGGAATATGCAATCAGAAGTGCTAACTTCATTGGTTTGTAGAAGATTTTTTGTCAGAAAATTGTTCATTCAACGGTCTTTGTTGTTCAGTGGAATTGGACCAAGTCTGGATTAGCACTAATTCAGCCACTATATTTTTCGGATGGCAATTTACATACCTGATAGGAATATGCAATCAGAAGTGCCAATTTCATTGGTTTGTAGAAGATTTTTTGTCAGAAAATCGTTCATTCAACAGTCTCTGTTGTTCAACGGAATTGGCCCAATTCTGGATTAGCACAAATTCAGCCGCTTTATTTTTCGGATGGCAATGAACATACCTGATAGGAATATGCAACCAGAAGTGCCAACTTCATTGGTTTATAGAACATTTTTTGTCAGAAAATTGTTCATTCAACGGTCTTTGTTGTTCAACGGAATTGGGCCAAGTCTGGATTAGCACAAATTCAGCCACTATATTTTTCGGATGGCAATGCACATACCTGATAGGAATATGCAATCAGAAGTGCCAACTTCATTGGTTTGTAGAACATTTTTTGTCAGAAAATTGTTCATTCAACGGTCTTTGTTGTTCAGTGGAATTGGGCCAATTCTGGATTAGCACAAATGCAGCCACTACATTTTTCGGATGGCAATGAACATACCTGATAGGAATATGCAATCAGAAGTGCCAACTTCATTGGTTTGTAGAACATTTTTTGTCAGAAAATTGTTCATTCAACGGTGTCTGTTGTTCAACGGAATTGGGCCAATTCTGGATTAGCACAAATTCGGCCACTATATTTTTCGGATGGCAATGCACATACTTGATAGGAATATGCAATCAAAAGTGCCAACTTCTTTGGTTTGTAGAACATTTTTTGTCAGAAAATTGTTCATTCAACGGTCTTTGTTGTTCAACGGAATTGGCCCAATTCTGGATTAGCACAAATTCGGCCACTATATTTTTCGGATGGCAATGAACATACCTGATAGGAATATGCAATCAGAAGTGCCAACTTCTTTGGTTTGTAGAACATTTTTTGTTGAAAATTGTTCATTCAACGGTGTCTGTTGTTCAACGGAATTGGCCCAATTCTGGATTAGCACAAATTCAGCCACTATATTTTTTGGATGGCAATGCACATACCTGATAGGAATATGCAATCAGAAGTGCCAACTTCTTTGGTTTGTAGAACATTTTTTGTCAGAAAATTGTTCATTCAACGGTCTTTGTTGTTCAACGGAATTGGGCCAAATCTGGATTAGCACAAATTCAGCCACTATATTTTTCGGATGGCAATGAACATACCTGAGAGGAATATGCAACCAGAAGTGCCAACTTATTTGGTTTGTAGAACATTTTTTGTCAGAAAATTGTTCATTCAACGGTCTTTGTTGTTCAACGGAATTGGGCCAAATCTGGATTAGCACAAATTCAGCCACTATATTTTTCGGATGGCAATGAACATACCTGATAGGAATATGCAATCAGAAGAGCCAACTTCATTGGTTTGTAGAACATTTTTTGTCAGAAAATTGTTCATTCAACGGTGTCTGTTGTTCAACGGAATTGGGCCAAGTCTGGATTAGCACAAATTCAGCCACTATATTTTTCGGATGGCAATGCACATACCTGATAGGAATATGCAATCAGAAGTGCCAACTTCATTAGTTTGTAGAACATTTTTTGTCATAAAATTGTTCATTCAACGGTCTTTGTTGTTCAGTGGAATTGGGCCAATTCTGGATTAGCACAAATGCAGCCACTATATTTTTCGGATGGCAATGAATATACCTGATGGGAATACGCAATCAGAAGTGCCAACTTCATTGGTTTGTAGAAGATTTTTTGTCAGAAAATTGTTCATTCAACGGTCTTTGTTGTTCAACGGAATTGGGCCAAATCTGGATTAGCACAAATGCAGCCACTATATTTTTCGGATGGCAATGAATATACCTGAGAGGAATACGCAATCAGAAGTGCCAACTTCATTGGTTTGTAGAACATTTTTTGTCATAAAATTGTTCATTCAACGGTCTTTGTTGTTCAGTGGAATTGGGCCAATTCTGGATTAGCACAAATGCAGCCACTATATTTTTCGGATGGCAATGAATATACCTGAGAGGAATATGCAACCAGAAGTGCCAACTTCTTTGGTTTGTAGAACATTTTTTGTCAGAAAATTGTTCATTCAACGGTCTTTGTTGTTCAACGGAATTGGGCCAAATCTGGATTAGCACAAATTCAGCCACTATATTTTTCGGATGGCAATGAACATACCTGATAGGAATATGCAATCAGAAGTGCCAACTTCATTGGTTTGTAGAACATTTTTTGTCAGAAAATTGTTCATTCAACGGTCTCTGTTGTTCAACGGAATTGGCCCAATTCTGGATTAGCACAAATTCAGCCACTATATTTTTCGGATGGCAATGAACATACTTGATAGGAATATGCAATCAGAAGTGCCAACTTCTTTGATTTGTAGAACATTTTTTGTCAAAAAATTGTTCATTCAACGGTCTTTGTTGTTCAGCGGATTTGGGCCAATTCTGGATTAGCACAAATTCAGCCAATATATTTTTCGGATGGCAATGAAAATACCTGATAGGAATATGCAATCAGAAATGCCAACTTCATTAGTTTGTAGAACATTTTTTGTCAGAAAATTGTTCATTCAACGGTCTTTGTTGTTCAGTAGAATTAGGCCAATTCTGGATTAGCACAAATGCAGCCACTACATTTTTCGGATGGCAATGAACATACCTGATAGGAATATGCAATCAGAAGTGCCAACTTCATTGGTTTGTAGAACATTTTTTGTCAGAAAATTGTTCATTAAACCGTGTCTTCTTTCGGGCGAAATTTAAATTTTCTTTTCCCGTTTTTTCGGCTCCTGGACTAGCACTAATTTTTTCCCGTCAGCACCAGTTAGCACAAATTGGGCTTAATCGGTATGCCAAGTTTCATTTTGAAATTCGAAAGTTTCCCTGCTGCAGTTACCCACACGCAAAATTGAATTATCATAAAAGCAGCCGCACAAATATACAAAATGATTTGGGGCATTGCCAAGAACGGTAGTCTATACGATGGTCTAGTTAGGTTTACTTTTTATTCCTGGTCCGTTGGGCTATATATAAAGGATTTTCCAATACGAGGTTTCATTTCGATTTTTAAAAAACCGAGTATTTTTAAGAGAAATCAATGAATGTTTATTTCATTGTAAAGAGGAAGGTATGCCATTAACATTTGAAAACGATATCAGCCAAATGGCCGCCACGGCTACGCTTGCAGCACCATATTCTTTTCATCAAATATTCCATGACTAATTCGCACATTTGCGGCTGTACGACCTCGATAGCTGCACGAATTTCATCTTTAACGTCTTGAATCAATTTTGGAGCATTGGCATAGACTTTATCTTTCACGTGGCCCCAAAGAAAAAAGTCTAAAGGACAATTGTGATCACCTCTTCGAGGAGTAGCACGGTCAGGAAAACTTTTCTTGCAAAATTGCGATTGTTTCGTTGCTTATGTGTTACGTAGCGCCGTCTTGCTGAAAATAAACGTCATCCACATCATAATCTTCCAATTCCGGCCATCAAAACTTAATAATCATAGCTCGGTAGCACAATCCATTCACCGTAACAGTTGCACAGCCTCATTTTCGAATAAGTAAGGTCCAATCACATCGCCAGCCCAAAAACCGCACCAAGCATTGACATGTTCAGGATGGAGAGGCTTTTCAACAATCATTTTTCGATTTTCTGAGCCTGAAGATGATTTTTCGATGAAAATCAGGATTGTTTTGAATTTTAATGCATTTGAAGGACCCAATCAGCGAAGATACGACGTTTATGGTTAACGACCGGCTTGAGTTCTTGCGTTAACTAAACTTTAAAGGCCTTAAGACCTAAGTGTTTATGCAAAATACGGTGTAATGTCGTTTGTGGAATGTCTAATCCTAAAGATCGATGTGAAATCGACAAACCTGGGTTTTCGTCAACCCCGTAGTATTACTACAGCATCAATATTCTCAGTTGTTCTTTCTCAGCTCAATTTTTTCCACCAGCTTCGCTATTGCCGGACGAGAAGGTGCTTCACGATGACTCAAAAGTACTTTAGTTTTGCCAAATTTTCACCATTTTTGTAGTGAATTTTAACAATTTCAGTACGTTGTTGAAGCGTGTATCGTACCATTTTTAGTAATGGCGTATAGTTTTTACTTGACAAAAATATCAAAAGATGACAGTTTCAAAATTGACAGCTGCCCAAATCGCAGGCTACTCAAAATGAAACCTCTTATTGGATAACCCTTTACAACCGATACCGTTTGCGGTCCATTTGGAACTGAACTCAAACACGTACCTTTCGATTTATCTATATGGAGTATATCCTAAATAATTTATACGAATAAGTTCGGTCGACAAAATATTAATGTTTATGTTCCCGTATATAGTCGACATGTCATTCACATCACGTACACACCTGGCATAATACCCGAAACTCGTAAAATTTATGTTTCTTCAAATGTATATACGAGACAAAAACTACAATGCATTCTACAAAATATTCATAAGTTTTTTTGTGTATTGCACACAAAAAAAAATTCATTTCGTTGTTATTCCGATGCCAAGGATGGAATAAAAAGCGCACACGTTACGAAACTTTTCGTTTTATTTTTATTTTTTGTGTTATTTTTTGCAAAAGTAATAAATTCAAAGTAGTTTTTTTGTATTCACTACTGCTACATAAGTTTCCATATAAAGTTATAGTTTTAGAAAAATTTTCTTTCTCTGCAAATTTAATTACATTTAAAACAACTACTCCTCGTACATACATTCTTGGAATCATGCTTATCCTCCTACACACAGCGACCCGCTCACCCCACAATCCATTTATATTAATTTGTAAAATGGGAAAAACTTTTCTATTTTGTATAAAAATATTTTTGTAATAAAAATTCTGCTACACAGAGTATCCAAATATACAATGGAGTCGAATATATATATAGGTAGACGACTCTATAATTTATCACATGGTGTGAAAAATTCTCACCGCCATCACATTTACGATCATAAGACAAAGTACTGTCTTACCCAGATGCTATTTCGTATATAAACGATTTATGGGCCATTGATTCTAAATTTACATCTAAACACACAAATTACGTATACTCGTATATAAGTATATCATGTGGTGTATTATGGTTAGACAAATTTCTTCTCTCTGGTTTGAGTTTAAGTTTTAACTATTTAAGAACAAAGCACAATGTGTGTGGTACATAATGAAGATTTTATAGTTTTAGTTAATATTTTTAAGGTTCTTGTGGTAAACATTTATGTACGGGATTATAAATTTGAAAAATTTGCTCTATGTTTTGGGGATCCAAGATGCTATGTTAGTCGATTTATATACACACCCTATAATAATCGATTGTTTCAAATCTGAAGGTTTATCGAGGATTTCATTCTCGCATTTCTAATAAAAGCTAATAAAATGTCACTTGGGATGTGCTTATATACACTTGAAAATTATTCTTGGTAGTGTTATCATAACTACCGGATAAAAGGATTCGTGTATAGATACGGCAATTGAAAATTGAAAATTCGAAATTGAATTTCGACTTAATAAATGTTCGTACCACCCCTATTTTGGCACATTATATGATCAGAATGACAATAAACAGGCGTTATACTATAATGACGAGTAAATTTTATTATATTTTTCTTGTATTCCACTAGGGGGTAAATACCTAAAAGGAAGGGATGTAATTTTCTGAAGTAAAATAACCAGAGACGCTGGTTTGTCAATCATAATAACTTTTGGTAAGTGATTTTTAAATATACTGATACTCATCTTCTTAAAAGTGATATCTATTCTTAAAGTTATTTAATAAATATTAACAAATCTAAGTTGAATATCCCTTTAAACAAAATTAACCGAAAAGAAAACACTTGTAAAAATGGCACAAGAACGCCTAGATAAAACTAGTCTAATTACCAGAACTGTCAAAGATGTACCTACATATGATGGAAGTACTTCCAGTTCAAGCAGTTCCTCTACCAAATCGAAGAAGTGAAACCGCTAAACAGCAAAACATCGTACAGGCCAATTTATTTGCTAACAATAACATTAAAGATTTTCGAAAGACTGTTTGCCAAGAGACTGAATCCAATTATAGAGAGCAGAAATCTTATACCCGCGCATCAATTTGGGCTTCGAGAATAAAAAAGAGAGTTTGTTCAGCAATATTCTTAGAGGCAGCCCAATCATGTGATAAGCACCGCAGTCTAGAATTTAAACTCCAATGTGCCAAAAAAAATATTTTGAATTGCTAAAGTCTTACAGTAACGACCGTTGCTTCCGGGTGAGACATGAAGTGGAGTCGACTATTCTAAACTAAAGAAAATATTGGCAGGGGTTTCACAAGTTAGTGTCCTAGGCTCTGTATTATACCTACTGTATACAAATGATCTACCAAACATAGTAGAAGCTAAAATAGGAACGTTTGCTGATGACATACCTGTTATGACCACTGATGCTAGTCTTGATAACGCTAAGTCCCTCGGAATGACGCTACACTCTAAGCTTAGGTGGAATGCACTTGCTTATTGGAATAAACTCCGAACTAACAACGCACAAAAAACTGCTGGTATAAACAAGTACCGATAACATAGCAACGAAGAAAAATAATAAAATAAAAGAGAGTAATCGAGAATTAGTTAGTTATACATTCGTCCCGCCGTAGTATTAAAATAGAAAAATGTGTTTGCGATAAAAAACTAAAATAAAATACACTAACTATATAAAATAATAAAAAAAATGCCGAGTTTCAAACACTTGAAAGTTGAAACATTAAAAAAAAAATATAAAACTGCTAGACTACGTAATCCAATCGCGGTAATGGTGTTATGACACTGACTAGTTTTTCAAATGGTTCATGTGATTAAAAATGAAAATAGAGTAGGACAAGTAATGATAGTACAAATCACATGAAAGAAAGAGTGTATACAACATATAAACAAAAAATATAAATAAATTCAGCAACAAATGATATAGCTTACTTTTGCAGCAGTTTAAATTGGGCAAATCTAAAAAAAATAAATCAACTTTGATTTTTTTTTGACGTTTAGTCATTTTTTAGTAATGTGATTTGTGTGTTCGTGTATTGTACACACTTATTTCAAAACAAAATATTGCAGCGCATGCTGCACAGATATATTATTTTATTTTCTTAACGTCAAAATAAATACGCATAGTGTTGTCTACTGTTTATTAGTTGTTTGTCTTTTTCGCCTTAATAAACTATTAACAGCACATTACAGCACTTGAAAACTAGTCAGTATCATAGCACCATAACAGAAAAAAGTTGATCGAGCGTCTGAAAAAATTTTATAGTAATTAGAAATACGAAAGCGTCGTGAACAAAACAATGGCTGATCGAATATTCGACTTAGAAAGAGAAATTGCACTTTTGAGAACGACAGATCAAAAGAGGAATCTCGTAAATAAGTCGTAATTGCAACCATCAATTGCACCATGTATCAACACGATGCCGAACTCTCAGTTTAGTTTATACCACAACCACGCACGTCTTTTATCACTCCGATGCAACAAATTAATTTAAGTTTACCCCTGCTGACTGGGTAAATAACACTCGATGTATGGGAACATACCAAATATTATAGGTTGCGAAACGTTTATCATAGCAATCCGTTCAGTAATGTGAAAGACGTTATGTCCACAGTACACATAATAGAGGTAATATATTCATTGGTTCCATTTTCGTTCATTTTTGCGCAGCTATAGAAAATTTTCAATATGGCGAAAGTTAGAGACCTATCCTATGTAATAAACGAAAACTAAATAAAATAATTACATAAATAAATGTATTTGAATTAAATAAAGTTTTTATTTATTGAAAGTAACTTCTATTTTTTAAGCTTTTCTAGGCGTGTACATATGCATACGTATACGTATTATTATAAAAAGGTCTCTATCTTCCGCCATTGTTGTTTGACAGATGCGCAATATATTACCTTCATTATGTGTACTGTGCGTTATGTCAATCCTTCTGGAATTTAACCCGCCATCGTTATTGCCAATGAGTTCGGTCAAATTTATTCAGAAATTGACAGTTTGAAGATTGCTGGGACGACCGAGTTGTAATTTTTGTGGTTCAATCAAAGCTTTGAGCTGCAATAGTATTGGATTGGTAGGTGACAACAATTTAAAAATAAATTTCTTCAGGATTTCCCGTGTGAGACGAATGTTACAGACGTTCATTTTGAAGTGATGGGAACAAATTATAAGTTTCACGAAACACCCGAAAAGGTGAACTTTCAGAACACGACGATTTGAAAAAGTAGATATTTAAACCATTCTCGAATTGTAACGCCTGCTGACCGCCGTCAGAGGATACGCCAGGAAGGCGGAAAAAGGAAAACTAAATCATTTACTACGCTATTGAAATCTCAATCGTCGAATCCATCCGTGTCGTCAAATTATGCAAAACCGACGGTACAAAAAAATGCAGATTCCATTTCCGTGATCTGCATACAACAATTGCTTCAACCCAAAAAAAATTCATTTCGTTGTTATTCCGATGCCAAGGATGGAATAAAAAGCGCGATTGATTTTGGACCGCTGTACACTTGAGATTTCGGAAAATATTTACATGGGAAAGGACTTAAGCGAAACCTTACAAAGTCAAGTAAAAATTTCGCTGTCGTCACATTCCGAAGTTTTCGTTTCAACAGTATCAAAGTTAGGAAAGTGTGCCCTAACAAAGATGGTAATTAAACTAACCATTGATAATGAAATCAATATCAAACCGTACCATTGCGTTTTTTCAAAAATACCGATTGTAAGAATATTGTGGAAGGATTATTACAGCACGGCATTATTCGACCTGACAGAAGACCATTACGAATATAATCGAATGCATTTCGGTTTAGTCAACGCACCAGTCATATCTCAAGCCATGATGACTAAACTCGTTTCGATGATGGCCCCTGGTGAAGTGATTGTATACCTTGATGAGGTGATTGCGAGTAAAACCGTTAAAGAGGGATTGGCATTGCAAAGTTCTGAACTGTTTTAAAACAAGCCGGATCGGCTCTTCGTCTGAATAAGTGTAATTTTTTGCAACCAATATCACCTTTTTGGGGCACGCAACAGTGAAAAAAATTGTCGCAACTGCCGACAGTCACCGATCTAATGATTTTTGGGTCTTACCGGATTTTTCCAAAAGTTTATTAAGAATTATTCGTTAATTTCGAAGCCGCTCGCCAATTTGCTACGGAAGTCCGAAGATCAAAACTTTAATTGGGGAGAACCACAGGCATTTTTGAAGTTAATCGAGCTTCACCGATTAAAATAGGACTCGCTGGAGTCCTATTAAAATCGGTGGACAGAAAGACATGGAAACCGGATATATATTACAGTCGCCATTGCACAGATGCTGAGCAAAATTACCACAGCTAAGAATTGGAGGTTTACGCCGTTGTGGAATGCTGATCATTTCCGAGTATATCTTCTTGGAAAACGATTTCGGCTCGTCACCGACAGTTCTGCCATTGCACAAATAAAAGTGAAAAGGAGATGGTACGAGAAACGCAAAAAGATGGATGCGACTATACTAGAATATGATTTTGAGACAATTCTCCGATCAGGGGATTGCATGGCTCACGTTGATGCGTTAAATCGATCTCAAAAAAGTACATTGAAGGAGTCGCGCATCGAAAATAAAAAGTCCTCAACCGGCGAATTACGAAAGTTATATCCGAAGTTCCGTGGACCTTATATAGTGTCCAGAGCATTTAGAAACGACCCCTATGTGGACATTAAGGAATGCAGATTCATCACCTGAATTTGATGATAGTGAAGATGAAAATGTATCAGGTACGGCCTGTACGGCCGAACTGCCACAAACCGAAAACATGTAGCAAATAAACTAATAGCAAGATTAACTTCAGCTATTGACTCGAGAGTGGGAGACTGGAAAATGTTTTCCCAGTCCCATTTTTAAGTCCGATACAAATGTTTTAAGTATCTCGTTTTAGATGTCTATGTCTCCGACCGAGCAGGCGAGGTAAATCGAATAACTCCACCCCTCTTAAAATTAGCCGGAAACTCCCCAACAAATTCGGATAAACTTCGAAACAAACCAACAAAAAATATTGGAACAAAACAAACACTACTTGGATTAACACCAATTAAACCATTTCACTTATGAAATTTCTCTCTATAGCCCATAAAAACTTATATTAAAACGGATAGGACCAGATTGAAATTGTACGATCTTGAAAATTTACTGGATGAAATACACATCCGCATACATTTGTAAAATTACACCTCTGTAAAATTAGAAATGTCCTAACCTATATCATCTTAGGGGATTTGACGAATTTAGGTGCTCCATGTCAGGTCAGATTCACAATAATTCAGTACATCAGAATCAATGCTCTTGTTCAAATATAAGCGAAAATTTAGAGAGCTTTGTTTATTCTAACGAAAATATTCAGTTTTCAACTCAGTCTATTATCTAAGATAAAAACACAGTCCCCATGGGTGTGACGAACCATTTCAAAATTTAGCCTCGGGATATCACATAAGTTCGTTAACATATATCTCCTATCAATCATTGTTAATGAACACATCAAATTTCCTGGCAAGGTGGGAACTTTTCTTCAATAACCATTCCAGCAGCGGCCGAAAGCAAATACTCAAATTCACACAGTCAGATCGGCGTTCATCTGGGAGAAATCGTGATACACAAATCTTTTATCAGTTAAACATGACTTTTTTCTGGCTATTGCATAGATGTCTGTTACATTTAAATCCGTATTTCTGGCATTTTTCGGTTGATTCCATTATTGACATTCGTCGGCGTATTTAAATTACCCAGTAAAACATTTTGGGCTCCTCTCATTTTTGATTAAACTTAAGGTCATTGGACAAAAAACAAAATTAAAACGCAAAACAAGATTTATTGACATACAAACAATTTGAGGCTGATTATGGTGTAAAAACCACTAAAAAAATTGGGATCCACTCTTTCGTGGCCAAACTTTATTTAATTTAAAGATAGCTGGCCCCAAATCAAACATTAAACCAAAACCGAAATTATAACGCAAAACGTGGTCTACTGACATACAAATATGTCATCATGAGCCTAGAAGGCCTAATCAAATGACCAATTAAAAATGTTTGGGCTCTACTCCTTCTGGACAAAATTTCAGTTCATTTACTCTAAAGCTAACCGAAATTATAACGCGAAACATGATCGATTGTCATATAAATAATTTAAGGCTCATGATGGCCTAATACCCCCTTAAACATTTTGGGATCCACTCCCTTCTTGATCAAAGTTTAGGTTATTAAGTTTAAAGATAGCTGACCCCAAATCAAAATATCGGATCAAAACCGAAATTATAACGCATATATAAAGATTAATTGGCGTACAAATAGTTTTAAACTCATGCTGGCCTAATCAAATGCCCCTTTAAAGAAATTTGGACTTCAACCCTTCTTGACCAAACGTCAGATCATTAAGTTTAAAGATAGCTGACCCCAAATAAAAAAACGGGCCAAAATAAAAATTAGAACGCATATGCGCATATATAAAGATCAATTGACATGCAAATAATTTTAGGCTCATGATGGAATAAGTAAATGATCGATTAAAAAATGTTGGGCTCCGCTTCTTTGTGGCCAAATTTCAGGTCATTTAATTTAAAGATAGTTGACCACAAACCAAAATATCGGACCGAAACCGACATTGTAACGCAAAATAAGATCAATTGAAATACAAATACTTAAATAAAATACCCTATTAACCGTTTTTGGACTCCGCTCTTTTTTGGCCACACTTGAGGTTATTTAATTTAAAGACAGCTGACAGAAACCGAAATTAGAACGCAAAACGTGGTCTACTGACATACAAATAGTTTTAGGCTCATGGTGGCTTAATCAAAGGACCAATTAAAAAATGTTGGGCTCTACTTCTTCAAGACCAAACTGCAGAACATTTAATTTAAAGATAGCAGAACCCAAACCAAAACATCGGACTAACACCTAATTTCGATGTTGGTCCAATTAATGATTTGGGTTCTGCTAACTTTACAATAAATGACCTGAAACTTTGTCAAGAAAGAGTGGAGTCCAAAATTATTTAATGGGTGATTTAGTAAGATCATGGCGAGTGTATGTCACGCCAGCCGGAATCATATCAGCCAGAACCAAACCAACTATGGCACAAGTAGCACGATGCATTGTGACCGGAATGAAGTATTTAACATTTATCAAAAGTGTAGCTACACAATTTAACAAAAAATGTAGTTGTACACAGAAAAAATATGGCAGGGTTGAAATTATAATTTTTTAAATTTATATCCCACTTTTTAAACCTAAACAAAAGGTAGAGTTAAAAATTACGAAGAGTGTAACAAATGAAAGTTAGCATCAGTCGTTCGCCGGATTATAATTAAAAAAAAATACCATTTTCTTGCTCGCCCTATAGTCCAAAATTCTATATTCTACCGCAAATACTGAGTATGCGAATGTAAATCAAAATATTGACAGCTAGTTGCTCAAATTATATGGTGGAATGCTTGATGGGCAAATATGAATTTTTCGAAATGATGGGATGAGGGTGAAGTAAAAGTATTTAATACGCATGTTAACTATTATAAACAATAATATTGATACGATCGTACGCAGTTTGAGTTAATACAATTGGGATTTACTGTAATTTATGTAGAGTAATTATATAATAACTAGCTGACCTGTGACTGAATAATCAGTCACGTAAATACATTTTATTGAATTTTTGGTTAAGAAATGATTTAGAAGATTTGTTAAGATGTATATTTGATGCACTTTTATCAAAAATGTAATTGTACAAAAATGTATTCATTAACGCGGATCCCATGAGGCCACTCCATTAATACGGAGTAATCCAATACTCGCTAATTCAAATTCTCCCTTTGTGATAGACGTGTCCGTGCAGTGAAAAGAAGTACGGTTCGCCAGGGCGCTGCTCTTCGAGCTCCATTCTGGTGCTGACCATGGATAGGGCGGAGTTAAGCTTCCGGATTTTAGTCTTATAGAATTGCGAGGGGGAGTTAGTTACGAAAATCAGCTGATTGAGGTAGAGGAGATTGTGCAGTGCGGGGAGAAACACTTTTCCTTTACCAGAGCAGCGAGTGAAGCCGAGACCAAGCCCCTCCTTATCTGCCCGGAAAAATAGCACGTCAAAGAACTCGCAAGCCACGCCCATCGAACCTAAATAGTGGATTAAATTTCCCGAGAGCACTTTGGGATGATGCCGTGCGCTTCTCATTGCCCGCCAGGTTTGAACCTTCGAGTGCACTCACAGGAACAAAAAGGCTCCTAAAAAGAAAAAAATTTGCGAGTTTTCAAAAATAAAAACAAAATGGCGAAAAACTTATATTAAAATCGAATTGATCTTGCTCCGCCTCTTCGTCTGGAACCTAATCCTCAAATGTGAGGAAGGCGTCTGCTGGATATTTACTTGGAATGTTGAGCGTGTCTTGAGAAATCCATGGAAGGGTGGCTCCTGATGGCCCTGGGACCGGGTTGGCGTCTTGGGAGATCCATGGGGTGGTGTCACGTGATAATGATGAGACTGGTTCATGGCTTGAATTTGTGGATTGTGAATTTCGATTTTGATCGTATATTTTTCGTTTTCGAGGGTCTCTTGATTTCCAAGGCATTTTGAAGAAAAATGAAAAGAGTTTTGTTCAAGACTCGTTGAGGTGAGAAATGGTAATGACTTACTCGCTGGCCGCTCGTTCAAAGTGGTTTTGATTTATACTCGAGGCTTGACTTGATGATTGACGGCTTTATATTTTGAATTTCTTTGACATTTCAGTATTTAAATCAGCAAAATAAAAATATTTTGATTTTTATTCGATTTAGTATGGATTTGAAAATCGCAAAATTGGTCACTCGCGTCGTTTTTTACATTTCAATGCATTTTTATTACTATGTATTTTAAAATCGTTATTTTTGTCGTTTTTTACTTTAAAAAGTTAGTAGCTTGCTTTTTTAAAACAATTTCAATCCAGTTTTATTTGTATCCGCTACTTTAAATTTGAATCGCACGCCAACAATTTAACAACTTTGAATTTAAATCGCGTGTCAACCACTAAGCAACTTTGAAATTGAATCGCGCGAAAACTGTTTTGAACTTTGAATCTAACTCGCGTGCAAACTGTTTTGCAACTTTTGATTTGAATCGCGCACCACCAATTTGAACAAAAAAAAATTATTTTCAGTCGTCCCATAAAATTCTCAAATGTGGCAAGATTTCACGTGCACAAAATCTTGGAAATTTTCTGAAATCACCTGTGGTACCCGTTTAGGGTACTTTCCGGTGGAATTTTTCCAATTTTTCCAATTTTTTTAGCGTACGCATCAGCGCAATATTTATGTAGACCTACCCTGAAATAATCTAACGGATCGGATCATATTTAGGGGTCATTTTAGGGTTGAATATGAAAAAATTAAGAGTTTAATATAATAGATAGATAGAAGATAGATAGAAGCTGACCTGTGACTGAATAATCAGTCACGTGAATACATTTTATTGAATTTTTGATTAAGAAATAATTAAGAAGATTTTTGAAGATGTAAATTTGATGCACTTTTATCAAAAATAAAGTAAATTCATATACGCGGTTATTTTTTAAATCTTAAATAGAAAGAGTGTCATGACAAAATTGTATTTTTACACTCACAACTACTATTAATACCAAACTGTATGTAAAATCATTTTATGTTCTCTGTTTTGCTTAATTGAGATTCATTTACAAATTTTTTACTCATTTTGTCATCACAGTGTGTCATCACAAAAACATCGGCAATTTTAATAAATTTTGTCATTTTCACGGTATAATGCGCATGATCGTAGATTCAATATAAACATATTTTGTCATGGCATTCTGGCGTCGTGACAAAATTTTGCTGAAAACACCTGAGGTACCCGTTTCAGGTACTTCCCGGTGGAGTTTTTCCGATTTTTCTAGCAAAGGCACACCGCTATATTTATGTCGACTTACGCTGAAAAATTTAAACGGATCGGATCATGTTTAGGGGTCATTTTAGCGTTGAGTTTGAAAAAATTAAGCGTATTAATATAATAGATAGATACGATAACATACGTCATAAATTCGAACCACTTACACGTATGGTGTTCATGTTGATCGGGTGCCAGTGGTCTTCTCGTTGCTCGCGACGACGTTCGTTTTTAGGTGTTGCGGAGTAGCGTAAATTGAAGATTCGAAGCGATATCTTGCGACCAGTTGATTCGAAAGGGCTGTAAACGAAGCATATGCATAGCCACCGGGCAGGATAAACTAACAAGCGGAATTTTACGAAAGTTGCAGTAAACTAACCTATAAGACGGAATATCGAAAGCAGCTGTTATTGATCAGTACAGCCAGTAGCGGACATCACCAAGAAGTAGCAACAATTTTTTTGGTGAAGTATAAAATTTTGGTTACTTGGTTTTTGTTTACGAGTAAATTGATTTTTTTTATCCTGAAATTATTTATATTATTATTAGTTCATTTACTGATTTAGTTAATTGATTTTCAATATTTCAATATTTTTTTATATTACGTATAAGTATTACATATACTAGTTTAGTGTAAATGGATCTTTTTTGTTGTTGATTTACTTTTCGAAATCATTCAAAGTCTTTAATCGGATATATTATTTTGTGTTTCAAGGTTATGCACGCATTATCTTTTTTTCGTATTTCTAGTGGTTTCTTGTGATAATATTTTAATATTTTAAATTCAAATTAATGGAATGGCTGTATCATTGATCGATACCTAAATTAACAATAGCTATTCATTGTGGTCAGAATCTACGTATCAATTTATTGTACCATGGCTTCCGTTACAGCATATGAATTTTTAAACCCGCCCAAGCCACTGATTCCTATTCATACATGTCATGCCTCATATGTTGTAGGAACGATCCGGGCCAACGGTTACAAATGGCGCCGAAACAGGGGCCGTAAACAGGGTCATAAAGAATAAAAATATATCAGTTATGCTTTGGTATTATTTAAAAGTAACAGAAATTTTTTTTTAATTACATTTTGTCAATCGTTTGAAAAAATGGAAAAAGGGTAGCCCTAAAAAGGCATCCACATGGCTTAACCATGCAATGTTAACGGAATAATTCATTTTACCGCTTAAGTTGTACCTGCGGTTTATTGGTTGTTTGTTTGCCCTTAAGGTTATTGTGTTTAATTGTTTAATTTTTTTTTGGATAATCTGCTCTCATTTTCCGGTTATTTAGTTTGGCAATAGAACCGGTATGAAACCGTGGTTCAGCAGAATTGTAGTAGATGTCCCGTGAATCGGCTCACCTAATATTCTGCTGAGTTAATTTCTCATGCCTTTACATCTCAATTTTTTTTTTTTTTTTGGTTAATTATTACAACTTCCTATAATTTTTTGTTTTGTAAAGTATATTTGAGATTTGCCGATATAATTTGGTTGTTGAAGATATATGGTGAGTTTATTCTTTAATCGATGGATGGCTTGGTGAATCCTAGCTGTTCGATTGAGCTTTACTCAACTACTCATTAATAACTAAATATCAATGTTTATTTTTTTTATATAAATTTTAATGGGGAGTAGATTTCATAGTGAAAATGTAAACTGAGAGTAAAACTTTTTTTTGTTTGAAGGAACTACTAAAGTTTAAATTTATACAAATTATCAGGAAGTCGAATGATTAATTATTTCTGAAGAATACAGTAGAGTTTCTGGTAGTTTAAACACTATCGTAAATTGTGCAGTCATTCCATGATGCAATTATCGAAGAAAATTTATTTGTTTCAAAATTTACAAAATTCTAATTATAAATATTTTAATATAATATTATTTGGTGATATTGCTATTTCAAAACATACATATATTGGGGTTTTCTTATTAAGCATTGAATGCTATATTTATTTTTTTTGGTTAAAACTCTAATAATTATAAATTTTAGATTGGTTGAGCTGTTAATTGCTAGTTATATTAGGGTTACTAATCGGCGTGAGAAGCCACATTACGCTCGTTTTATATGTGTCCTTATATTGGCATTACACTAAGTTACAGGACAGAGTAGATTGCCTAGTGTTTTTTTTTTACTATCCACTACTATCATTGTCGACAAAATGGATGACGCAGTAGCGCATGAAGCACTAACTTCTGACGAGATATCAATAGAGTTTCTAATTCGTGGTATTCCTGAAGATCAACTGGGTGCGTTAAAAAAATTGTTAGATGTACTATGAAAGCATCTAGAAATTCATCACTTTTACCAAATAAATCGCATGTCACTGAAAAGCTGGAGGCAGAACTTAATTTGATCATCAATAACTTTCTGTAATAGATGAACAATTTGAAGGCTTAGACAGAAATGCTACGGTAATGATTAGCAAAAGGTCATGATTAAAATTAATCATTGGAAATCACGACTTGCAGCCTCCTTTCCCTTGTTAACCGCCATAGCATTTACGGATAATACGTTAAACCGAGTTGCGAGAAATGCGAGTCGCGATTTGCGCAGAAACGAATTGGAGGCAGCAAAACGGACAGATTCAAAAAAAAACTTCCACTTCGGTAAAAGGTCAATTCAACGAGAAAGATAAGGATTATAGAAAAATGAAACAGCAGAAAGATCCGACACCAGAGTCATCTGATAAAGAAACCGACACCGAGCGTACGAAGCGTTTCAAAGAAGCTTGAAGAACTTTCCCGTGATTTTTTCGAGAAACTTAAAGCTTCTCCGCCGAATAACAAATAACAAAAACAAACATCGGCCTCGTTTCGGTATCAGTCAGTCAACGTCCGATTCATCCGATGACAGCAAGCACCGAACATCTACTTCGGATGAGTCCGATAAGTCTCGACCGGACGTTCATCATCGAACCGAAGAAAATAAACGTACCTGGAACCGAAAATTTCCGGATCCCACAAAATGGAAGTTTTCATTTTCTGGGCGGTCTGATAAAAGTTGCAAAATGGCAATGTGCATGACTTTCTGATGAGCTTAGGGGGACATGCAAAACAAGACCGGATCCAAAAGCTGGAATTAGTATTTTTGATGCGTAATTACGTCAGAGACAAAGCAGAAAAATTTAATTATATATCTTCTCGCGAAAAACGCCTGATTCAAGTTGGAGACAATTACCGGATATCGAAAATTTGAATGGCCAGCTACAGAAACCGTTACCGGATGAAGATCTATTGGAAATCTTATTGGAGAACATGAATCCAGCTTTGCGAAATACGACGTGTAATATGAAGTTTAAGCTTATAGAACATCTTCGTAAAGTCTACGATAATTTCGAGAAGGTTTGGTCAACAACAGGTTTTGATCCCCATCAATTTTCCGAACCACGATCAAAACGAGCTGCGATAGTCGATCAAATTTCCAAACCTATGCAAAATTTCGAACGAGTTAGATCTGAACATGATTATGCGACCAAATATAGTATTGAAGATTCGGAGGAAGATATCAACGAAGAATTAACACGCAAAGAGAATGCTTTACACCTCCAAATGTTTCAAGTGCGCTGGAATTGTAAAGCATTGGGTCATCGGTTCTCAAAATGTCCTTTAGAGAACACGCAAGAATTTTGTTTTTCGTGCGGGTTAGCAGGATCTAGATCGGAAGATTGTGTTCGCTGTTAACAGAAAAACTGGGAAATTTTCAAACGAACGCGATAAAACCGGGGGATTCTCGTACGGTAAAATTTCAATCTCCAAAAACGCGAACAGCAAACTATCAATCAAACCTACGAAGAACGAGTACTTTAGACATAGAAAATCCTTATTAATTCAAAACCATAAAGATTTATTTTATTCAAAAATATTCACATTCATCATTCAATATTTTATTTAATATATTCACGAAGATTTAAATTGGAAAAGATACTTAATAAAATTCACTAAAAATTATTTAGTTCAAGTTACATATTGATATTTTAACTCTTCAAAACTTTTTGTTTAACTTTACTTTACAGGTTTAAAAAGTAGGATATAAATTAAAAAAAACTATAATTTCAACGCTACTACATTTTTTCTGTGTACAACTGCATTTTTTGTTGCATCAATGTACTCTATATAATTTTTTAGCCGGAACCTTACATAATTTTTCGCACAAACCTTATAATTCCAGCCGGAAACGATGGATGGTATAGTAAAATAAAGCCAAACTAACTATGAAACAAGATGCCCAATGATGGATTGTGCATCATGGTGAACTCTATTATTTTTCAGGCAAAATTTTATAATTTCATCCGGAATGTAATAAACCAGCCAGAGCCATATCCTATACAGCCAAACTAACTATGGCACAAGTAGGACAATGGATTGGGCATCATTGTGCATTAAATGATTTTGCAGCCGAACCAAGTAATGCCATTCAAATTCAGTCGAAACAAAATGTTTTCAAAAGTAATTTGGGCGCTTGCACAATGGTCGCAGTTCAATTTAATCGTATATTTCTGGATTTATAAGGTTCCAGATGCAAAGCATATAGTGCACAACGATGCACAGTACATTGTGCTACTTGTGCCGTATTTAGTTTGGCTGTATATAACCACACCAACGATTCCGGCTGGAATTCTAAGGTTCCGGCTGAAAAAGCACACAGTAAACAATGATGCACAACGTATTATGCTACTTGTTCTGAGTTAGTTTGACTGAATGGTTCCGGCTGGTATTATAAGGTTTCTACCGATAAATCATATATTGCTGGATTAATAAGGTTCCGGCTGAAAAAATATAGTGCAGAATGATGCCAAATGCATCGTGTTACTTGTGCTATAGTTCGTTTGGTTCCGGCTGGCGTGACGGACACCATAAAGAGAATAAAATTATTTGTATGCCAATAGATTTTGTTTTGCGTTATGATTTCGGTTTTGGTTCGATTTTAAATATGAGTCTTGTTACTGTCAGATTAAATGACTTGAAGTTTGGCCAAGAACGAGTTGAGCCTAAAATTATTTAAGGAGTCATTTGAATAGACCATATTGAACCTAAAATTTGATCAAGTTTTGCATTCTAATTTTAATTTTGCACCGATTGTCGATTTGGGTTCTGCTAGTTTTAACTAAGCCATGAATTTAAATAAGCCATAATACACCTAAATCTACTGGTATGTTAATGGTTCTTGATTTGCGTTATAATTTTGGTTTTTGGTTCAATTTTTTATTTGGCTCTGCTAGCTTTGAAGTTACACATTACTAATGCTTTTTTAGAACGAACGGAATAAAAAAATTGAATATGTCATTTAATTAGCCTAAAATGAACTTTTAAATTTCAATTGTTTTTAAATCATTTTTTGATATGGGTTCTGTAAACGATTTCTAAAGCTAGCGGAACCCATAGTTTTAGTTGGAAACAATGGAGCTCAATTTATATATTTTTTTTTAATTTTACCCGCAACTTTTTCGCTTTCACTTTCAAGTCCTACCTTACGCATTGCTTGCAAAATCGAGGACGTACGGCTATAGGTCCGAATTACGTAGAATCATCTTCACATTGTATAGCTCGATGACCGCATATAATACTGGCACGGAAGATGGGTCGGCCCATGATTTGTGCACTCCGAGTGAAGGTCATAGTTCTGTTGATTGATGGAAATGAATCGAAATGATCGTAATCGGATAATGAAAAATCCTTTTTGCATCCTGCCCCTATCGGGATTCGAACGTGCTGTTTGGTCGGTTCAAATTTTTTTATAAGAGTAGCCTATAATTATACACACCATCTTGTAATGTTCTGCTGTATACGTTCTGCTAGCTTTAGCGACGTGAAAAGAGCTTTGGTTGATATTTTAAAATCTAGAGTTTCCCAAAATAATACAAATACAGTAAAATTATATATTTAGGTCCTCTTATACGTCAACGGTTAGCCACGCATTTGCGAAAAAAAAACTCGAGGCTATAAATAATTTTAATAAGGAGCATTCTTCCATACCGATAAATTTTTCGAACGTTTTTCTTTGAATCAACTGTACAAGGTAGTATATTTTCAATTACTACTTAATGTTGGTGTCGCCAATTCATTAAAATTTCCAAAATAATTTTTTTTTTGTTTATTCCACAAACGTAAAAATATCAAAACACTTACCCATTTTCCGTTTGTGTGCGATCTCAAAAATATTACGACGAACGTAAAGAATTCCAACAATAAAAAATCTTTTGATCAGTGAACCAGAAAAACAAACGAAAATTTTTGTTAAAGTTCAAAAGATGAAAACCTTTTAATGCCATCGGATGTAAAGTTTTGTAAAAAAAAAAATGTAAAGCTTACCTGAAACGAAATGGAAAAATATCAAAGATTATAAAAATAAATTTTTTTAGTATTAAAAAAGGAAATTTTTCAAAAAATTAAAATTAGGAAATTCGTCCAGTCAACGGGAAAATATATATATATATATATATATATATATATATATATATATATATATATATATATATATATATATATATATATATATATATATATATATATATATATATATGTATATGTGTATGGTACATGCATAATGCTATAATAATAAGGATTGCCTGTGATCAAACTCCAACCTTTGTTAGGCCTGTTTCCCCATTTTTTGCCGTTCAGCATCATGCTTTTTGCATTCAAATGATTTCATCCAATTTGTATGTGGGGCTTGCTTAGATGGTCGATATAAGCTTTACACACACCATTAAAATTTTTTTGTATATGCCCGTATACTTACTAATATGAACGGGTGAGTTATCTCGTTTACATAAAGGATATTAAAAATACATAACAGTTAAGGTGGAAGCAAAAAATAATAAAAATGAAAAATTAAACGAAAATGTAACGATTATATCATTCTGCTTGTGTCTGTATATAATTTGAAACAGGTACATTTCTGTTCTTTATGTGTCGAATGAACAAAAGATTTTCATTCTTCTAGACAAGAGTACGTACAATACAAGTTCGTAGATTTGACTTATTTTTTATTTTTGTTTAAAATACGAAAAATTATTTTCCATTGTTCTTTGGAAAAAGCTTTCAACGTTCCATACAAAAGGCAGCAGAATCATGATATATATACACACACACATACATAAACCGTTACAAGTAAGTACGTACCAAAAAAAAAAAAATTATAAAATAATTTGTAATATTACACGGCAGTACAAAGTGAAATGTCGGGGAAAATTTTTGATATGAAGTTTCATATAAAATGTGTGGGCTACAGGCTACAGAGGATGAGGTACGATGGTCGATTTTATCCGATGAGATTTTTCTGTATGCGGACCATACCGTATAGCAATATGTATATGGTAAAGTTCCAAGAACAAAAAATATATCTACATAAAGTAAAGAAAATTGAAAAATTTTGTTTGAAAAGACAAATTGTTGGAAATTAGAGTGGAAAATTTGTAATTTTTTTCATCTCGTTATACCCAGAAACAATGAAGGGGTGCGCAACAGAAACCGTTGCGAAGCGGGACGGGGTAAATATAACAAATCTTTCAATTGCTAAATGGAATGTTTTATGTTAATTCGTAATAATGAAGGTGTTTTTATGCGACGGAATATAATGAGAAAATTTTGTATAGTTGTTGCAATTTTTCCAATTACTTTAAAACTATATTGAATGGGTGTCACATTGAGTAATGGTGCATTAAAAAATTTAATCAATGAGATTTCGTTTGAATGCTTCAATTTCAACCGAGCTCCGCCCAAAGTTGGTTGAACAAACTACGTTGCAATTCGTCACGGTAACGGTTTATTTCTATTCAAAATTAGTAAAAGCTCACAGTTTTGTTATCAAGTTAGATTCCCTATTCCCATGGAAAGCCAGAATAGGGCCACAGGAGCCAAAAAACGCGAAAAGAAAGTTTCAAATTTCGCCTGAAAGACGAAACAAATAAAACCCAATTTCTAGAAAAAAAAACCAGAAATAATTTCAGCCTAATTTTAAATCTTTCCAAAGGCGGCTATACTGACGAAATTTGTGTTTATCATAGAAATATGATTTTCATAAATTTTGATTTATAAAATGATGAAAAACAAACTAGTCCCTAAAAGATACTATATTAATCAACAAATAACAGAGATGTATCGTTCAATTTTGTTGAACAACAAATTAAAAAATAGAAATCAAATATTATAAAATCCAAGAATAAGAAACTCATGTAGCATATTCCTATCATGTATTGCCAACCAAAAATTATAGTGGCTGAATTTGTGCTAATCCAGAATTGGCCCAATTCCGTTGAACAACAACGACCATTGAATGAACAATTTTCTTTTGGATGAACAAATGCTGCCACTATATTTTTCGGATGGCAATGAACATACCTGGGGCTCTACCCTTAAGCTATTACGAAAATTTTCGGTACCTAAAATCTTCGTAACACTATTTTCGGAATCGTAATGGAGAAGTAGGAATCGTAATCATAAATTGATATTCTTGAAACCATTACGAAAATAAGAAAGAGGGGAATAAAAAATAATGACATTTCGTAATGAGGTGATTAAAAATGTCATTTAAATTGAAAACCTTAAGCGAAACGGACGTTTTTTAAATTATTGTAGTGTATTTTTGTGCTTAGTACTATTATTAAATTTTAAATTTTAAATATTTTATTTTATAATATAATTATTTGTGTTATCGTGTCTTGTTTAAGGTTTATATTTAGTAATGACTGGAGCTGACCATTTAGAATTTTCAATTGTCTGAGTTGGAACAACCTGAGAGGAGTATTGACCAGTTGATCGACTGTTTTGAATTGCCGGATAAACTATTTAAAAAGCGGTTTCGATTAAACAAACTCATTGCGGAAGAGGTGGTAGAAACATTCTATCCACATATGATAACACCAAGTCTGGTTGCCCGTTCTAAGTGTTGAAAAAGGTATGTATAATAAACATATAGAAAATATATCTAACATTATTTTAAAATATGTTCATATTTTGTTAATTTATATAATGTGTGGTTTAAGATTTTTTGCAACGGGCTACCAGGAGGATATAGGGAACAACAAAAATGTTCCACTGAGTCAGCCTTCGGTTAGTCGCTCATTACATGAAGTGTTAGACACCGTTCATTCAAGCGAACTCCTCGCATCAAAAATAAAATTTCCCCAAAACGTCGAACATCTAAATCGAATTCGGCAAGAGTAAATAGAAAATATTACAACTAGTTATATCTTACTACTAACAATAATTTTGTTATCAACCAATTTCTTGGCGTCATTGGATCAGTGGATTGTACCTGTAGCGGCTCAAACAGAAAAATCCTTTTCACTTCGTGGCACTCCTCGTAGCAAAACTATTTATACACCGCGCCGCTTAATTACGAGGCATTGCTCGTTTTGCTGAATATAACTATTTCGCCACCTACATTCGCGAATCTCGATATTTATCGATTATCGATAAATATCGAGATTTCAATTTCTTTGTACGGAATGAGAAACGAAAAGATAGTCGCGTTTTAGAATCTCAAGAGACACAGTCTCATACAAGAATAAAGTGAAAGTGCCGCGAACAATCGTTCACACCATTTTGTGAACCAAATGTATAATAATATTTTATACCAAAATAATAAATAATAAATTAAATGGTTTATATAAAAATAATATAGTGAGTGTTATTGAATGAATCATAAAAACCCAATAAACACCGCTATAACTGGTGACCCCGACGCGCGAGAACAACGGTCAAAACAGCAACCGTTACTTAATTCCGCGCGAGCACATTTTTTTTCTTCTAAAGTATGTTTATAAAGTGCAATTAATTAATTTACTATTTTAAATATAAACTATAAAAACATATATAAATAATACAAATAGTGGCTATAGTTGCTCATATTTATGTTAACCGTAAAGGTTATCACTCGATAAATAATCAGTTGGTAAGTGAATTAAAGTTTAGAAATAAAATGTCTTTTCTAACTCAAAATCTTAAGATTTCAGATGCACACTTAAATATTCTGCATGTGAATGTGAAGTATCCAGAATCGACGCATGGCAGTTATATTTGGAATAATTCGAATATTCTTCCTGTCATTCAACAAATACATCCTAGGTACCCCGGCAGCTACTACTTTCTTGTTAAGTGTCAAATAAAATACATTAAAAACTAGGTAATATAGTTTTATTAATTCAAATATTTATTAATATTTATAAGTGATTCAGGTTATGCATTACGACCATGGCTGCTAACACCAATTTTAAACGCCAATGAGAATACGCCTGAAAGTAGGTATACAATGACGGTTAAATGATGTGTTCAAAATGCGCTTTAGATGCTTACTGAACCATGGAGTACTCCACTATAGCCCGATAGTAGCTTCTAAAATAGTTAATACATGTTGTACTCTGCATAACATCCAATTTAGATTACCCCGATGGAGTCGGAGAAGAGTTTGACGATGGTATCATTTATGCTATGTACATATATTATTTAATTCAATTCAATTTATCACATATTTCAATAAAAAAAATAATTAAAAACTAAATAAAATGAATTATGTGTTTCAGAAACATATTTCCACTATATATTTACTAGCCTTGTGACGTATTTTCGTTGCCACCTGTTAGTGCTATGGTGATGGTTACTGCAGCTTTGGTTAATGCAGCAATATATTGGGCTACTTCTTCTATGGCTGTGGCAATCCGTTCAAGAACTCTATTTTTTGCTCAAAATATATTTTTTTGAGTTTCAGTACTTGCTGGCACTTGTTTTCAAAGGCATTGGTGGCTGCTTTTGTTGATTCCAGCGCTATTTCCATTCTTCGTTTTCTTTTTGGTCGTGTAACTACACATGGAGTGCAAGTTTCTGGTTCGAATGTTGGAATGGATATTTTTGTAGTTAAATCAGCTGTGCATAAATAAAAATTATGGATTTCCCAAATATAAACTAGTAGTAGTAAATAGAAAATAAAAGTGGACAATGAGGGGTATAAACAAAAAGGTCCAAACGTGGTCAAACCTAAACAAAAACTCATCCCAAATTACCAATTGTAGATATTCGAATATTTTTAAAAATAGAGACGGTGTTAGGTGGTAGTTGGTGTCCTGGGAGATCCGAGTCATTTTTACCGCATAGTTGTACGGTTTTCCGATGGGATCGTGCCCTCAGTTAACCAGTCGCCTTATTTGTAGATGGCACGAATGTTCCGGTTTAATGACATTTACCACATAATGGAAATTGTCATAAGGTGACAGCTTAGAGTTTTCCTTATTTTTGATGTGCGAAAGTAGCTTTCTTTTTATTTTGGATTCGGAGCCGGCTACATTGAATTCCCACCGCAAAGAGCGACAAAATACACCATAGCCAAATAAAGGGAAAATAGAAAACAAGATTGCGAGGTAAAAGAAAACACTATTTCTTATATCTAAATACATATAGTATATATATACGGTCAAAACGAATTTGAGTGGTACGTGCAAGTGGTAATTGCACACCTTAAAAATTACACACCTAAAAGGAGTAACAATAATATGGGGTAATATTTTGTTGGTATTTGTGCGCTGTGGGGGAAATCTTCCAATATACCACGAAGATACAGCCGTCATTAATTAATAAAATCCTTTGTTGTGGTAACGATATCCACCCACGACAAAACCGGTAACGAGCCAGTACGTGTGAACATCGATAAGCTATGAACAACATGTCCTAAACGATCGATACCGGGAACGTAAAAATAACCAGCAACAGGCACCCACTACGGACGTGCACCTAGGAATTGGACGAGTTGGACATCACAGGAAAGTGATTATCAAGGCAGTTGGCGCCTCACAGGAATACCACACCAGGGAAAAGAGCACTCGACGATCGGATCATCGCGAGTTTAATTAGCTAAGTATTCCAGGCTTAACTAGGTAGTATAAATGACCTTGTCGATTTCGAGGTATTTGTTTTTTTCTTTTTTTTGTAGAACAACGTTGGAGTACGGCGAGCTCCTCGTGCACCGCATGGAACACGCATCGGTTGGTTTATATGGTCATTATGGGTAATACGAAAGGGCCTATCATTGTGCTTTTGACTCACTTTATTTGAATGTTTGTTTTATTATAATAAATAGCATTAACGTAAAGATAAATGAGCCAATAATAATTTGTTGTCAATCGTAAATTACAACATAAAAATGTTGTATGGGATTATTTATTTACAAAACTTCATTATGTTTTAATTCGATATAAGTTTGGGAGAGATGAGGGGGTGGTGTTGATGGGTTTGGCCGGTTGTATAGATTCGCAGCTATCAAGACCCTGAATTAGCATCATCCATGACACCCACGATCAACTGAGTGCGAGCCGAGGCAAATGCTGCGGGATGATGTGGACAGGGTGGTCTGTTCGCCCCGCACTCGCGGCATAAGTGCATCGCGGGTCGCGGGACGTAACAGCGGGTATAAACAAAAATGTCCCTTGTTTTAGAAAATAAAATGTATAGGAAAAAATAGAATGTTTATTATCATCTCGAACAAAACATTATTTTGGACATCAAATGGAAATAGAGTTGTATTTAAAAAAAAAAAAAAAAAAAAAAAATTGAAACTGGGGTAATTCTAAAAAATTAAACTATATTTTCCAAATGATCACCCATATAGTAATAAAGAAAAAAATTAAATATTTTAGGTAACAAAATGTTCATTACATCTCTAAATAACTAATTTGGGACATCAAACTATGTAAACTCGTTGCATTTTAACTATGAATATTTAATCTATATAATTTTATTACGAAAATTAAATAATGAACCAAAGAACCATTACGAAAATTTTAGTAACATTCCGTTGCGAAAATTTTCGGAATCCAATTTCAAGAATACCATTTATAATTTTCGTCATACTTTGATACTAGGTTAGGTTTCAGTGGTTGACACTTAGGCCATTTTTGGCCCATTGTGATACCACGCATTCACGCCACATCATTAACCCATTCATCTACTCACACAACTACAGTATACCACCTGCACATTGCAAGCTCCATGTCAACCTGTACATTGACATGGAAAGTGGGGCGACGCTGAATTCTGTACTCCATCAGAGGGTCTTACTTTTTTTTATTAACATCACCGACTGTAATCGATGATGAAAATTCTATTTGCATCTAGCCTCTGATGGGATTCGAACTCAGTACCTCCCGGTCCAAGTGCCGAATCTTTAACCACTGCCCCACTTGTCTGGTTACTTTGACACTAACCCGGTACCAACAATTTTCGTAATAGCTAAAGAATGGAGCCCCAGATAGGAATATGCTATCTGAGTTGCTTATTCTTGGATTTTATAATATTTGATTTCTAGTTTTTAATTTGTTGTTCAACAAAAATATTATTGAAAGGTATATCGCTGTATTTTGTTGATTAATATAGTATCTTTTAGGGGCTAGTTTATTTGTACTCATTTTATGAATGAAAATTTATGAAAATCATATTTCTACGATAAACACAAATTTCTGCAGTGTAGCCTTTGGAAAACTATTTTTTGCCGTGGGCACTAATTAGCAAAAATTGAGCATAACCGGTATGCAAAGTTTCAGTTTGAAATTCGAAAGTTTCCCTGTTGCAGTTACCCACACAATTCAGATATTAAAAACTACAGACATATCTCTATTTTGAATTTGTTCTCTAAAGTTTAGAAAATAATTATCCACAACAAATTTTTCGAGAAGTTGAGGAATAAAATAACTGCCAATCAACATGGATTTTTCAAACAAAGATCCACTTTGACAAATATACTCGACTTTTCAGAATATGTATACAATTCATGTGACTTGAATTATGGTGTTCATGTTATTTATACACGGCTGGGATGTTCTAACATCACCATTTTGCGATATTTAATCGAAGTCTACGTCTCTTTCTGCTAGAATTAATTTGACTTCTGTTTCGTTTATCAATTATTTCTTCTCTATTGCTATCACAACCTACTAGAATATATTTGAACAATATCTATTTCAATTATTTTCATTCTACAATCGAAAAAAAATTATTTGGTGATAGAAACACAGTAGAAACATCAAAATATTTCAATCTAGCAGGCTGGTAAACGATAAAAAAATTGAAACAGAGATAAATTTTATTCTACAGAAACGAGAAATAAACTTCGATAAATTATCGAAACATAGTGATGTTAGAACATCCCAGCAGTCCAAAAAGCATTCGATAAAGTCATGACATACTAATTAAAAAGTTAAGACAGTTTGGTGTTGATGAACTAATGTTAAAATGAATAAGTTTTTATTTAAAAAACAGAACTCAATATGTGATCATAAATGATATGAAATCGCATACAATATCTCCATCTTCCGATGTTCCTCAGGGGTCCGTCTTAGGGCCTTTATTCTTTATTTTATTCATAAACGATATTGTTGAAGGTCTCGAGGGTCCGATGTTGTTCTTTCCTGATGACCTAAAGTTTTTTTTTATCGATTAAATCAATTTCTGATTGTCAGAAACTGCAAAATGATCTTAACCGTCTGCATGATTGGTGTGATATTTACGATATGAAATACATTAAACATTGACAAGTGCCTTGTACTGGAAATTAAACCAAGAGTTTCCTCTGTCTTTAACTATTCTATAAACAAATTTGTCCTGTTTCAAAAGATCAAGTTAAAGATTTTGGAGTTAATGTTGATAACAAATTCAAATTTAATATCCATATACAATACATCACAAACTCATCATTAAAAATCCTTGGTCTTATGAAGAGGACTTGAAGTGATTTCAAAAATATTTCATCATTCATATCAATGTTTAATGGACTGATTCGTAGCAACCTTGAATCTGTAACTACTATATGGATGTCACAAACTCACAATTGAAAAAGTACAAAAATTTTACAAGATTCCAAACTACAAAAGTGGAATTATTTACGAGCCATTAAATACACGCCTTACACGTTATGGTTTAGTTTCATGGGAGAGCCGTAGAATTATACTTGATGAACTAGCCCTCTATAAAATATCTGACCGTTTAATTGAAACAAAGTTGACAAATTTAATTTGACACAGAGCTCGGTTGACATATAATGATAATGAGGACGAAGCATTTGACGTTCCGTATAATTTGAAATGTTTGTAAATTTTGTTAAATATGTAATCTTCTTTTTTCTAATGTACGAGTATGCTATTAATGTATTATAGTGGTGTTACCAGGTTTCACGGTTTAAATAATACTCACTATATTTATTTTATTAAAACTATTATATTTATTATTTAATTATATAGCTATAACTTTTCACTATTATTAACGACTAGTTCACAAAGATGGTAGTGGCTCGCACCAAGGGTGACCGATTGTTCGGCAACACTTTCTGTTTTATTATGATGAGACTGTGCCTCCTTTAAGTTCTAAACGCGACTAAACTCCGTTTTCGTTTCTTTCGTTTCTTTTTCGATCGTTGATAAGTTCCTCGATATTTATCGATCGTCGATAAATATCTATTCAGCAAAACGAGCTATGCCTCGTAATTAATCGGCGCGGTGTATAAATAGTTTTGTTACGAGGAGTGCCACGAAGTGAAAATGATTTTGAGCCGCTACATCACTCCCCTCCTGGATCGAAAACTGTAGTGTTTTAAATTGAATGTTACCGTTTTTGGAACACTAAGATTTTCGACTGGGTTGACCACAAGTATTCCGTATGCTGGCTTAAGCCTGTCGATGCCAATTGTTGTTGATTTTCTATCTATATCCACAACAAAGACTTTGTGCTATTTGTGGTTCACTGGATACGGTCCGGAATAGGGTGTACTCAATGGACGTCTGACTCTGTTCACACGTACGAATACGTGTGAACAGGTTTCCAGATTTTTGGGAATGTACGTTGCCTGTTCAGGTAGATGTCTTGTGTCCGTAGGAACTAAGGTTCTCATGGTGGTACGAAACTAATTCACGAAATCCGAAGTATCTGTGTTTGGGTTCGAATTTTGATCGTTGATAAAGAATTCACAGGGAACCTTGATGTTTTGACCATATACTTGGTGTGCAGGTGTGCAATTGAGGTCTTCCTTGACGGAGGTTTGAATACCCCACCGTTCGACAAACCGTGTAAACCGTTCGACAAGACTATTCGCTTTCGGGTTGTATGCACTTGTTCGAATGCGATGCGAACCTAGGAGCTTAGTGAGCTTGGTGAACAACGTTGATTCGAATTGTGTTCCTTGGTCTGTCGTGATGAAAAGTGGGACACCATATCTACAGATATACTCATTGTAGAAGATCTTACTTACGGTTTTAGTGGTCATTTCTCGAATTGGGTAAGCTTCTGGCCAACGGGTAAATCGGTCGACTATCGTTAAAATGTAATGATAGCCATTTGATTGGGGCAGTGGACCAACCAGATCCATTTGGATGTGTTCAAACCTGCCACTTGGTAGCTCGAATTTACCAAGTTCTGATTTTGTGTGGCGGTGAACTTTGGACTTTTGACATGGGATACAAGATTTCGCCCAATTTCTTGTATCAGTATTCATTCTTGGACAGAAGTATTTTGAAGCAATAAGTTTTCGCGTAGCACGGATGCCGGGGTGTAATAATCCATGTAGACTATCGAAGATTGTCCGTCGCATATTGATAGGAACGTTGGGTCGATTTTTACCTGTTGAAGTCTCACACCAGATTTGCTGCTTGCCTGGTAAGTCGATCCGTTGTAGGTTTACGCTTGATTTCGTCGTCGCGTTGTTGTTGTATAAGTAATTCCTTCGTGTCGAAAGAGAAAACGCTAGTTCTGTGAGAAGTGTTTTACCAGAAGGAGACAAACACTTGTTCACCACATTGTGTTTACCTTTGATGTGATGAACATCGGTAGTGAACTGGGCAATGCAATCGAGATGTCGTAATTGCCGGGGACTACGTTCTGCCTTTGACGCAATAGCCGTTGTTAGAGGTTTATGGTCGGTAAATATAGAGAAATTTCGACCTTCGACGAAATGGCGAAAATGTTTGATTGCTTAATATATATATATAGCAAGAAGTTCTCTATCGAAAGTAGAGTATTTATTTTCCGCAGGAGAGAGCTTCTTTGAAAAGAACGCTAATGGTTGCCAACATCCTTTGTTGCGTTGTTGTAAGACAGCTCCAACTGCTACATTGGAAGCGTCAGTAGTTATGTTGAACTGTGCATCGTTCAACGGATGTGCTAAAAGAGTGACAGCGGCAAGAGAACGCTTGACCTTGTCGAAAG
This sequence comes from Nephrotoma appendiculata, assembly GCA_947310385.1. NCBI lineage: Eukaryota > Metazoa > Arthropoda > Insecta > Diptera > Tipulidae > Nephrotoma > Nephrotoma appendiculata. The sequence goes on from OX371225.1 coordinate 66,862,057, forward strand.
ATTCTGTACAATCTTCGGGCCAAGAGAAGTTTCTTCTGTTTTTGACTTTCTTGAGTAAAGTGGCCAAATGCCTATGATTAGGCGATAACAGTTCGGCTAATCGTGGTATAAAACGGTGGTAATAGTTCACCATACCGACGAACTGCTGTATTTGGCGGATTGTTGTTGACTCTGGAAATTTTGAAATGACATCAACTCTGTCTCTCGACAGGAGGAAAATACATTTTGAAGCTTTAATATTAGTTCCATATGCGGAGAGACGTTTAAATACTGACTCGAGATGTTCACTGTGTTCCATCTCGGACCGGCTTGCAACGAGGATATCGTCGATATAAGAGTAGACGAAGTCCAGCCCTTTTAACACTTCGTTAAGGAATCGCTGGAATGTCTGGGCTGAGTTACGAAGGCCGTATGGCATTCAGGTAAACTCAAAAAGCCCGAAAGGAGTAGTTATCGCTGTTTTGTGAATATCCCCGAGAGCCATGGGAATTTGATGGTATGCCCTAACCAAATCTACTTTCGAGAAAATAGTGGCGCCGGCGAGTTTCAACGAGAAACTGTGTTTGTGGGGGATAGGATATCTATCTGGGACAGTGACAGTGTTTAACTGTCGATAGCCTCCACAAGGACGCCAGTCCTTGTCTTTCTTTTGCACCATATGTAATGGTGAGGAGACTGGTGATGAAGAGGGGCGGCAGATTCCGATGTCTGTCAAAAACTGAAATTATGTTTTTGCAGCTTTTAGTTTCGTTGAGTCGAGTTGTCGTGGTTTAGCACAAGGTAACCTTAATTGCGTGATGAGGTAGTGGACAACGTTATGCTTCACTGGGAGATTGTAATTTGAAGCCTCAGTGAGCGAGTGGTATTTCTTTAAAAAGAGCGCCGTAATCGTTGTTGACGCTGAAATGTTTTGGAGATGGCGTATCAACTTGGGCGATGATTGCGTTCCCAGTGAGGGTAGTAAATGAATCAAAGAGTCTTCTGTTCTTTAGATCGACCACGAGATCATATTTGGACAGAAAGTCAGCACCTATAATAGGCCTGTCTACTGCCGCGATGATGAAGGGATGTGTGAACGAACGCCTGAGACAGAGATTAATCTTCAAAAGTTTGAATGAAAAAAAATGGGCAGATCGAGTGAGAATAAAATCAAACAAATTAGCTAAAATTAGTCCGTCCTGGTACAATCGTTCGAAATGAGGCGTACTCGAGGCGTGCAAAGCAAGCCCGTGAAACTAATTTCTTTATAAAATAAATAAATGAATGAAACTTAACGATCTTCGTTTAAAAAGAATTAATATTAAGTTGATAAAAAATTACTCTTTGTCTCAGTTATGAACTCGTATTGTTTTATAAAAAACCGTTTGTGCTAATTAAAGTTTTAAATTAAACTGTTTTATAATGACAAACAGAAATCGCCCTAATCAATCTATTAGTTCCAAGAGAAAAAAAAACTTTTCCAAATTTCAAAGCGCAACAACCGTTTCATCTTCAATTAAAATCATTTTAAATCCATCTTGCCGGAAATTTAATGGTAAATTAAATTAAACTTTTTTTTCGTTATACACTTATCCATCCAATATTCTAGGCCTTGTACCCGAACCGTGTTCATCTGCATATAAAAATCGTAGATATTTTCCTCCCATAAAACTCTCTAGCGGCCCATTACCCAAACAGACCGAAGCGAAAAAAACACATAATAAAATAATAACAAAATATATTAACAAACGGATATCTTAAAGATGTTTAAAAAAAAAAGCTTTCGTAATAATATTCCGAAATGAAATCGTTAAACGGAAATCAAATAGTCATCAAGTTTCATAAAATACGAAAAAAAAAACAAAATAAAAATGTCTGAACGGAAGCGTAACACAACAACAATGAAAAAATAAATATAAAATGGAAAAACGAGCAAAGAACATAAATTTTATTTGGAAAATTGGAAAAAATGTGAATTTAATGATGAAAATTAAATTTTGTTTTACACGACGAGGAAAATTTTAAGGAGCTTACAGATTTTTTTTTTTGGATTATCATTTTATACCAGTTTGTATGTACTCGTCGTATGTGTTGGTTTTGGTTGGTTTGTCCCAGAAAACTGTTCATAACTAAACACACCTATTGAATGTTTTTGATTTTTGTTTTGTGTGTTAAAGCTAATCAAAAAAAGCTCTCTACATATTCAGTTCAAACCCATTACACTTTTATGGAATAAATATAGGACACAGCAATATATTCGTACATTACATGCCAGTTACCACAATGAAAATGAACCATAAAAATTTATTGGTTTTATGGTACGTCCTTTTTTGGGGACAGGGGTAACGCGGAAGAGCACTCCTTCTCCTCGTCCACGTACATTATTTATAATATTGTTATTGTTGGTACATCAACAAATTTACATAATTTGTTTTAAATAATACAATAAAAATAAAAAATATTTTCTCTTGAATATTAATTATGTGAAGTCGCCATTATTTATTTATATTTTTCACAATTACATTAAAATTATTGTTGCTGTTGTTATTGTTTTTATTTATGTTACGAAAATAATTAGCGTTTCATGGGTGAGAGGTGACAGAGGCGAGTTTTTATTTTTAAACTTTTATATTGTTACAATAAAATTTGAAATGAGATGACTGAAAATGACAATTATAAAGTTTTTGAAATGGAGGATAAGTTTGTTTTTGCTGGAAAAGTAGTTAATGTGCTTTTTTAGCAGTTAAAGGGTAAACAATATGGTTGACCAGTTTTAAAGAAATTTATGAGCAACAGACAATTTGTATGCTACATTATTCACTTTTCGTAAAATAATTGCTTTTATAAATTTAGGAATAGGCTTAGCTGAAATATTTTTTTTCGGCTTCACTTAACACAAAATTGCACGTATGTGACAGTTTGACAAACCCGTACTTTTTGATTTCGGCTTCGTAAGTTGTAGCAATTTGTTACGAAGTGCTCACTTGCTGTATTTTAGAAATGTAATCTTACTCTTAACGGTAACCGAAACGCTACAAATGCTCACGAGAACAAATGAATTGTCTGAATCAGCGAGTTCGTAACAAGAAAATTTCTCCGACAGTACGTTTTCCAGGCTAGGTGACAGAAGTCGCTCCTATTCCCCCCCCCATCCACTGTGAAAAAAACTGTAGGAGTATAATCGGGTCGGAGACTTGTGGGTGCTGCACTGGTAAATGATTTGAAAAAAGAAGAAAAATGAATAACCTTAAACTATTGACACTAACTTTTAAAGAATGTGCAATAAATTAATTCGTACAGGCCTAATTGGAAACACAGGTTTATCCATTTTAGGTCGAGTATGAAAGTTTACGAGCTTTGCCTATTTACATACGCTGCAATTGTCAAGGTATGTCGCGATACCAGCAGCCATAGTAAAAATAGCGCTTTATATGAGAAATAGTTTTAGCAGACTTGGTGCGCTGCCGATGGTGGTTGATGAGCTTGTTCAATCAGAGACTTAATTTGGCTGGTACTAGTAGTTTCCATGATGATAAGTCACTCTTATTTTCCAAATTGTCAGGTAGATAAATATAAATTTTGTTTTCTCTTACTCTGTAATTAGTTTTGCCCTTTAGTTTTGTCGTGTTTCTCCACATAGTCTTTACTATCAAACTCGGGTGACGTCAAATCAATACGAAGGGGTACCGTAATAACATGGTCAATTGAATCAACATTAACGCGCAAAAGTGCGTCGGGAATAAAATTTTCATTTCCCTTACAATAAACTATTTTGAAATTGTATCGTTGAAGTTTGAGAGCCCATCGAGCAAGTTGCCCATCCAAGTCCTTCTGCCTCATGAGCCATTTCAAACTGCTGTGATCCGTAATAATAGTAAATACATAACCCTCAATATACGGGCGAATTTTTTTACGCTTTCTACAGCAGCAAGACACTCGAGCTGGGTTGTTGAATAGCTACGCTGCGATTTTGTGGTTTTCCTGCTCATAAACGCAATTAGATGTTCCTGACCATCGTGGATCTGAAAAAGTACACTGCCTATTCCAGTTTTACAAGCATCACATTGTACAAAGAATTCTTTACTAAAATCTGGGTTAACCAAGACAGGGCCTGTTGTAAGAGCAGTTTTTAAAGATTCAAAAGCTTGCCTACATTTTTCATGCTAGACGATCTTGCTCCACCTAGTCATCCCCAGGAAACGACAGATTTTCCGTGAAGTTTTTGGTAAAAGATAGTCAACTATTTGAATTTTATGACTTATAGATGACTAATGTGTAAGAATCACAACAATCAGTTTCGAACAGATGAGACTAATGGTTTGAAAAAATCAGTCTTCTCATCAGGTCGCGACGACTGATGTTGTTTATTCCATTGAAATATTGTCTATATATATAGAGCAATACCATGTAGTTGTAATACTTTCACATTTCCATCTATATTCTATTTTAACAATTAACTTTTCGAATTCACGAATTTTTATATATTTTTTTTAATTTGGTTTATATCAATTCAAATTGGTATAAACCAAATTAAAAAAAAAAAAAAAAATATATATTGTAAAAATTCGTGAATTCGAAAAGTTAATTGTTAAAATAGAATATAGATGGACATGCGAAAGAATCATACATGGTATTGCTCTATATATATAGACCAAATTTCAATGTAATAAACAACATCAGTCGTCGCGACCTGATGAGAAGACTGATTTTTTCAAATTATTAGTCTCATCTGTTCGAAACTGATTATTGTGATTCTTAAAAATTAGTCATCTATAAGTCATAAAATTCAAATTTATCCGCGATCCAGCGTTAAAGGAAAGAAAAAATGTATGGTGTGGTTGGGAAGTTGATTGTATATAAGTAGGTGTCGATTATCATGGTCGTTGTCATACAGATTGACGCAAATGGAAGAATTTCCTACGGTTGTGTAATTAATTCGAGAATGCTGAAATAGACCAATATACGGAACAATCACAATACACCATTACAATTGATATAAACCAAATTAAAAAAAATAGTCAACTATGTCCTGAATTGTGTCCGGGTCCATCTTTAGGCACCCCTCACCAATCCCGAAACCAAGGTACCGTGTCTCTTTTAACATAAATTTGCTTTTATCCACATTTATGGTCAAGTTAGCTTTAGAAAGCAACTTCGCCACTTCAGTCAAAAGTTGAAGGTGTTCCTCAAACATTGCTGATACTACCAACAGATCATATAGATACACGAATACCCGATCATGCAATTGATGAGCAATGACCTTATCCATTAGTCGACACATCGTTTGGGGCTCATTGCACAACCCAAATGGCATGACAACAAAATGGTAAAGTGGACGAACCGCCACAGTGAGCCTCTCGGCCCAGGATCAAGCGGAATCTGCCAGAACACGTCTTTTAGATCAATTGTACTAATATATTTGGTTTGGTCTATAGGCGACTGAGCAGACCATCAATCAAGGGAAGAGGGTACGCATCAGGCCCTGTGACCGAGTTCACCTTTTTTTTACTAATGTGACTGGAGATGACCAGTAGCTATATCTTTCTTCAATTACCCCTGATTCCAATATTTTATCCAGTTCACTATAAAGCTCGATTTGCACTGCTGGAGTGACGGAATAGTGTCGTTGTTTCCAAACGTGTTCCAGAAATCAATACCGAGATAAAGATTTTGGCTTAACGCAGGTGGCGAAGCATTTAAGTTTTACCGTTATAGGATATTTTTACGAGAAAATGTCCTACAATTTGGATCGGGTCTCTATTAGCTGTGGAAAGAGAACAAGGAAGTGAAAAGTATCTAATATTGTAGTGCTTTAACTTAATAACCCCGATAAGATATTCCGTTAAGCAAAATCCTTAACGGACGAGCATCAGCGTCCATTAGTGTCTGTCAGAACCTCAACCTCCCGGATTCCCGAAACTGGTTACCCTTACGGGTACAGCATGGACAATCAGGTTTCAATATACCAGGAGCAAAACACGTTTCTTTCATACGATGTACACTTGGGAAATGGATGCCCTGGTTGGTTACAATTATAACAAGTTAATTTATTTTTATTGCGGATACTACGCCAAGTTAAAGGTTACCGATTGACTGTTTCGATTGAACGCATTTACAATGAAATTATAAATAATGATCTAACGGACCAACTATTGTGAACACTGTTTCCATTTCCCTTACCCAATACGTTGCCAATCATCTTCTACTAAGACACAATTATCTACAAAAGCGTTTAAATCTGAAAATCGTTGACCTGCGAATTTATTCTGAAAACTAGGCCATATTTCGCATCAAAAGGTTTATCATTTCTAACTCGGACAAGGGTTTTTGGAGTTTTAAGGTTTTATTCTGAATACCATCATAAAAATCAAAGAACGATTCTTTATGCTTCTGCCGTGTTCGTTCTAGTTCGTATTTTATATCGGCATCTGAATGGCGAACTTGAAAACGAGAGGTCATATTGAATTTTAGTTGCTGCCAAGACAAAGAACCGTAAGACTGGCGAGATTTCCAGTACAAATTGAGCGCTTGATCTTTCAATAAAACAGAATTTTTTTTTGTTAATTTCTCGTGTTTGATGCCATTGGCCATTGTCATATTCTCTGTTCTGTATAAAAAAATTTCAACAGATCCTTATCTTTATCATCGCCATAGAAAACGGTAACAAATTTACGTTTTTATTGTATGTTTTCTTCAAATTTGAAAGCACTTTGTGTTTGTGCACAACAATGTCACCGTTTGCAATCAAATTTAGTGCTCGTAGTAATTGGTACTCACTTCCGTGAGTACTGCAATATTGACAAAACATGAGATAATGAGGTGAAAAGTTCGTTGAACTACCCATCCCACTTTTTATGATCATTTTTAATATATGCGCGTATTTTCTGCACGTATTTTCTGGGTTCATATGCGCGTATTTTCTGGGTGTAGCGGTTGACTCGCTTCGAAGCATTACATTGGGGAGATTACTTGTGAACAAACATATGCTTACCACCAATCTGGTCAGGAGATTTTGCCAAAAAAGATTGAATTAAATTGGCTTTCATTATCGGAAGTTAAAACCTCCGACACCGAAAACATAGGTCGGTAATGATGGTAAACGAGTGAACCTCAACAACTGCAGGAAGCACCCGAGCTCAATCACAGCGTAGTTTCGTTGCGCGTTGCTAAATTTGTGGGATATGTATGCGATTTGGGTGCTCGGTACCATCACCATCGACTTGAAAGAGCATACATTGTATGTAAATAGCTCGGTAAAGTTTGGATGTGCCACAACTGCACTTTTTTTCCTTTAAAAGCACCGTAAATGCGGTTTAAGGGATCTGTTAAAATGCAGCCTTCAAGTCAATGCATGATATGAATTTTGTTTGATCCAATCGGCTCAAGAGTGTGTGAATTATTAACAACGGATAAGCATCCCCGATTGTCACTTCGTTCGGAGAACACCAGGAACTGTTGGATTCCTTGATCACTCCGAGAGCCAACATTCGGTCAAGTTCATCATACAAGGATTTTGGACAGCTATATGAAGATACGGCATAATGTCGCTGTTTGTTTTTATGTCGCTTCCCCCACATCGATAAAATGTGTAAGGATCGTTGTACGTCCCAATCGCTCTTCTTCATATGAAGGGAACTCTTTTATTACATCGTCTAATATTTTGGCCTAGATAGAGGTGGCACGATCCTGATATTGAACTCTCGCTAAAAGTTTATTCTTAGATCAACCGGTTGCTGTAGGTTTGGGATAATGTAAACTTTTACTGTTTTGTCTAATCCTTTATATTTCACGTTCGCGCAAATGTAACGGAGAACGTTTTCCATGTGTCCCGCAGCCATCTCTTAACTGTGATAGGCAAATAAAATATTTTATAATTTGCATTATCTAAATGAGAAAGGAGTATTTGTCCATCGAGACGATCTTCAGAAAACCTCATCTGCGTTTAAGAATCACCTGGATTTGTTAACTACGGTATAGCAGAATAATTGTCAGAAGTGGGCTTGACAACCAACGTTGATAACAGTAATTTTGTACACAAAGAAACCAAGTGCTTGGGCTACATAATTGGGGAAAATGAACTTAGAATGAATCCGGAAAATGTCGAAGCAACCCGAAATTTTACCATTCCTAGCTAGATCAACCAGAATCGATGACTAGTCGGCATGGCGGGTTGGTATCGCCGATTCATATTCAATTTCACGAATGCCAAATCACCGATTGGCAACTTGTTGTTACGCAAAGGGGTCAAATTCAAAGGCAACGAGGAGGACGCGGCGTTTGAACGATTAAAGATCTTTTGTACAACGCCTTAATACTTCAAATGACTAATTTAAAAAAGCCTTTCTGTATAAAATGCGAACACTAAAGATAGTGGAGAAGATCTGTTTCATTTGGATAATGGTGGTGATAAACAAGCATAACGAAACTATTGATTAACGGAGTTAGAGTGTTTAGCGGCCATTTCTCTCTCTCTGGCTTTCACATACCATGAAGGGATTTCGCCGCCTGTTTAGCGGCCATTGTTGGTGTTAAAAAATTCCAACCGTATATTGAAGGGTTAAGGTTTACTATCACCACTGATCATGCCAGTTTGAAACGGCTTATGAGTCAAAGAGACTTATCAGATTAGTTGGCCCGATGAAGCCTAAAACTAGAAGCATTTGACCTTATCATTACGCATTTGAAAGATAAAAACAATATAATAGCACATGCGTTGTCTCGAGCCTATTGTGATAGCATTTCAGATATTGAAAATGATGTAGGCCAACATCGTGAATGAGTGTTCGGAACCAACAACATTTCAGATGAGAGATACGCAAGCCCGAGAACGAATATAAATTTATCGCCAGGAAAATATCAAAATTTAATAGTAACAGAACAAAGAATATTCATATCTGTAGGGCCAACGCATGAAACTCACGGATGTTCCAACCTGAAAATTATGGATACCAAGCTTTTGGGTCATGGACTTATTGAGAGTGAGCATTGTCCACCAAGTAATGTGCTCTAGCAAATAACTTCAATTTTACTATTAGGCCAGAATGGCCACAATTTCATAACAAATTTTCAAACCTGGCCAACTTAAGCGAACTTTATTTATCTGTTGGGTCCTTATCTACGAACTTCGAAAGGAAAAAGCTGTGGCATGGCACTTCTGTGACCTGGCTAGGTTTCAATGAACCTATCAACTATGAATCTGATAATGTAAGCTCACGCAGAGGCGTAGGGACAAAACCTAGTTAAACAATTAGTCTTGGTGTGAAAGCCGAACAACGAAACTGGTACGAATGAATAGACAGAAGACATGATAATATGATTACTTATCTCAAAAAACAGGACTCAAAAACGACCACTTATTTCAAAACTACAGACAGACATACCAATTTTATGTTATTTTATTTTATATATACATTTGAGACTTATTTTTGTTACGTCGGAGCAAGCAGTTACAGAGTAGACCCCTTGATAATCATTACACGCTTCTAGCCGTAGCTGAAAAAAGCCTTTTCATGTCATTTGTCTAAATAAAAAATATGTATATGCTGTACTTTATAAATTCAAAAATTTCTGAACTTTAAACGAATAAAAATGGAATCAAAAATCATTTAGATGGAGGCTGATTATGTAAAAATTACGTACTACGACAATCGACGTCAAAATGCTTTTTTAGTTAATGCATTTTCGTGTAGTAATCAGACAGTTTTGTTTGTATGTATAAATACAGACGCGCTATAATAATTTTTATGTCGTGCCACTCACAAGTTTCTGAAATGCTTTCAAATACCCTGCAACGGAAAATTAGTATTGCCTAATGAAACCTTTTATTATTCCAAGGATGAGACATACTTGAGGCATGTTTTTATTACGTTGGCGTGCGAGCAGCTTCAGGGCCGACATTTTGATCATCATTACACTAGCTACGAAAAATGGCATGAAAAGGCTTTTAAAGTATTTTTGGTATCTGAAAATGAAATGTTTTTGACTTATTTCAGTATCAATGAAATTTAGTCAGCATCAGTTTATCTCTGATTTGGTAACTCGAACTCTTATTATAAAGACATAATCGGCCTACGAAAGGCCAATTCCAAAAAGAAATTTGTGTATGCTAAAATTAGAATAAAAAACCATTTATATGAAGTATTACGTATTACGACAATTGACGTCAAAAGGCTTTTTTTATTTAAGACATTTTCGTGAGTAGTAATTAATTTATTTGTACGTATAGATATCCTTTTATTAGTCCAATGATGATGAGACATGAAAAACCATTTTTTTAATTAAATGTTTTTGACTTAAAAAGGAATAAAAAAGCACTTAGGTGGGGGCTGATCATGTAAGCATTACGTATTACGACAATGACGTCAAAAGGCTTTTTTATTTTATGCATTTTCATGTTTAGTAATTGTAATTGACAATTTTCTTTATATGTATAGTTATAGACGAGCTATAATAATTTTTATTTTGTGCCACTCACAATTTTCTGAAATGCTTTCAAATACGATGCACGGAAAATTAGTATTTCCTTTTATTATTTCAAGGATGAGACACACTTGAAGGGTATTTTTATTACATCGGAGCGGCCAGTTTCAGGGCCATCGCTACAATCTTCCAGTTACGATAAATGACATAAAAAGGCATTTTTATAATAAAATGTTTTTCACTTATTTTAGTGTAAAAGAAATTTTGGCAGAATCAATTTATTTCGATCTGATAACTCACACTCTTAATAATTACATAATCGACCTACAAAAGATCAAAAAAAAAATCTGTGATGTGTTTTATAAATTCAGAAATTTCTGAACTTCAAACGAATAAAAAGGAATACAAGTTAAATTAGATGAAGGCTGATTATATAAGCATTACGTATTACGCCAAAAGGCTTTTTTTATTTAAGACATTTTCGTGTGTAGTAATGATGATTGACAATTTTATTTGTAAGTATAGATATAAACGCGCTATAATAATTTTTATTTCGTCCACACACAATTTTATGAAATGCTTTCAAATAACCTGCGACGGAAAATTAGTATTTCCTGATGAAACCTTTTCTTATTCTAAGGATGAGGCATACTTGAGGCATGTTTTTATTAGTACTTGGGTCATCCTTACAACCTTCTAGTTACGACAAATGAAATTTTAGTGAAAAGGCCTTTTTAATGAAATGGTTTGACTTATTTCAGTATCAAAGAAATTTTGTCAGAATAAGTTTATCTGCTAGCTCGTACTCTTATTGATTTCATAAGCAACCTTCTCTGTTTAATAAATGCGGAAATTTCTGAACTTCAAACGAGTAAAAAATCAAATCATTTAGATGATGGGTGATTATGACGTATTACGACAATTGACGTCAAAAGTCTTTTTTATTCAGGACATTTTCGTGTGTAGCAATTGTGACTATTTGTTGTTTTCATGGAAAGTGTGTCAAAATTGGCGGGCGAAAAAATAATTTTAAAGAAAACGTGCCAAAAAGGCCTTTACTCAATAGAAAGTTATTTATTTGAACCATTTTAAGGTTGACTGTTGTTGTTGTAACTTATTAAAGGCCTGAATGTCCTTTTCTATACATATATATTAGTGGTTGTGCCTATACACGCCTCTGAGACGTTTGTTAATAGGTATGATGTGTGAGTAGTCCGATTCGCATTTTATTACATGAAATATACGATTTCTAAAAAAATCAGATGAGATCAACCCTTTTGAGTGGAATAACATGAACTTTTAGTTATTTGTAAAAAATTTAAGGTTTTTGCAACTAACTTTAGGATAAATATCAGGTATCAAAGTTGATTTTGAGAATGCTCAAGGTCAATCAATACTTTGCCCTTTTGATGCAAAAGCTTTCAAAATTTAATGAAACTAAAAATTCAAAAGCTAGAAATCGAGCTTCAAAAACTACTCTGTGCAAATGTTTGACCTAAATACTTGTATCTTATAAGTATTCAACTCATCTTTGTCCTTTATACAAACAGGCACTTTACCTTTAATACAAAATTGTCTTCACATACATCTTCGTATCAACAACATTGCTTAAAGTTAAACATTAATATTTAATTCATATTTAAATTTTTTTTTATTTATTTTTTTTTTATTTTTTGTGCTAAACACAACAACACCGGCAGCAGAAGCATAATCATCATCCACAATACTGTCGTCGTCTTCGTCAGCTAAGCAACATATAACACTCGTGTACATAAACAAAAACCTCACCATAACGAATGTTGTGTGTACACAAAAGCATACACACACACATATATATAAACGAAAATTATGTGATTTGAATGTTAACATAATAAAATAAAGTTTCTCTAGAATTTTCCATTTTCCAGATGAAAGTTGAACGATATCGAAAAATCCATACTCGTTAGTTGAAAAGTGTACACATGTAAACATATAAGATTTTGCTCCCGGGGCATTTTTATTTATACATTCAGATTCCATTCGCTTTAAGTTCGATATAACGGTATATGCACAATGTTTCAAATAACAGCGTATAAGAAAGCTTCCAAAAAGCTCGTGTTATATTTTCGTTTGTTAAATATTAATCTAATTATTCAATTGAAGAATATACACAAATGATTATGAATTGAAATTAATGATGTGAAATTTTATTCAATTTACATTTGATGGCGTTTTCAAACCACTTTTATTTTGATATATATATATATATATATATATATATATATATATATTGGGGTGGGTGTGGGCGTGATGGAAATAATTCATTGGATTAGCATATTTACACTTTAATTTTATTTGTTTATTTTTTTTGGTATTCTGCTAAAACGATACATGTACAGAATTTTAAAATGTGCTGATATAAATGTGTTATGTGTTATCCAGTGGATGTATCCAGGATTCGAGGGCTGTGTAAATTATTTGACTTTATTGATGAGTTGGTAGGACCGTGTTTTGCTAGAGTCGCTACGTTAACGTAAAACTTACCTCGATGAATCATCTGCTACACCAATATTTTTTCAGGTTAATAATATTCGGGGAATGTTTTAATTGAATTCGAAGAAAAGCCTTGGAGCACAAACTTAAAAATATTTCGTTTAACAGCAATCGATCGGTTATATGGCGTACAAACAAATTTTTAATTAAATAAATTAATTGAACCATTAAATTTTTCTTTACTTATATACAGACGAGTATATATTTTTATCGAGTTTCGATTGTTTTCCCCGTAATTAACGTAAATAAAAAAATTTATTGAGGTAGCAGTGTAGTATATACGATCCAAACGTCGTAAACAAATAAAATCACAAAACTTCTAATTGAGTGCTCAAAATCCAAATAAAATAAAAACAAATATTTCAAAAAAATACGAAACTTTTCTTATTGTTGTTGTTCCCTCCCTGTTGTATATAGATAGAGTTGGTGGTTAGATGAAAAAAGTTTAGGCAAAACATACATACAGACAAGCTTTGAATTGAAAACCCGAAAACCAAATTTATATACACTACTATTAAAAAATAAAATAGATGGGAAAATTGTAAAATCTACTTTAAATTTCTTTTTTAACCTCAACATAAAAAAGCACAAAGTACATATATAGAGAGAATTCTTTTGTTTCTCAAGCTTATTTTTTTCTGAGCTTTAAATTATTTTACTTTAGTTGTTCTTGTAAATGTATATACATTACATATTTATTTATGTTTGTGAACAACATAACCGCACAATTTTTATTTGTGCTTTAGTTTTTTGTTTTTTTGTTCTTGTTAAGTTAAACAGTTTTCTGTTTATATATATATATATATATATATATATATATATATATATATATATATATGTTTGTGCTTTGAAGCTTTTTTTCTGGGGAAAAATAAAATAAATTTTATTTTACCAAGAATGAAAAATAAATGTTGGTGGTTTAAAGTTCGGGATGAATTTAAAAATACTTGTGTACGTATTTATGATGTTTGGTACAAGACTAACGATTATTTGGACTGGATGGCCAAAAAATAATTTGAATCGTTAAAACTTAAAAGTTGTTTTTCAAGACTGTAATGTTTTCCCCGAAAATTTTTTGTGATTTCATTTAAATAAAATTGTGAATTTAGGGCCTTTCTTGTTATGCTGTTACTAAAGGTCGTCTAAACATGATCATAAATCTCCTTTAATTTTATTCAAGTTTTTTGAATTACTGAACTACAATTAAATATTTAGCCTAGAGCTTTTGATATGATTTATTTGCAAAAGTTTTAGTGGTCGAAATTGTTGATTTAAAATACACAACCCTGAAACATAACGCTGATCCTCTCTTTTGATTTCCTAGTTTATTGAATTACATAAAGCTTTATACCACACTATATGCCAATAATTTCTGAACAAGATGAAGACGATTTTAAAATTTTATTAACACAAACTATAAGTTTGACCCTGTTTTTAAATCTGTGACTGTGACTGTAACTGTGACTGTTACTTTGTCTGTGACTGTGATTGTGAATATGACTGTGTCTGTAACTGTGACTGAGCCTGTGACTGTGTGAGTTGTAGTCTAGATTTAAAATGTATAACATCAAAATTGAAATAAAGTAAAATTGTAAAGAAAAGAGTTAAATAATTTTTTATGAAATAAAAAATTGTGTCTGTGACAGACATGAAAATTGAAATAAAGTCATAAAGAGTTAAATAAATATTGTTCGTCAATAGCAGAAGAAACACACCAAGGAATGGATGTGGATCAAATATACGTTCAAGTGGTCGCAATAGCGAACCAATTAACAAATTTAATTCGAAAACAGACTAAACATGACCAGGTATCTATATATCTTGGTCCAAAAATCGAAACATTCGTTCTTCCAAGGGAGCAAACAAAAAATTGTACGATCAATTCTGGATCCCAGAACCTATCCAATCAATTCCTGTCTTCGACGGGAATAAAAAGGAAGTATCATCATGGTTAAAAACAGCTGAAGAAACATTACGTATGTTCGAAGGATTAGTTCCAGAAAAACAACTGAAAATGTCTATGTAGGTTGTTAAAAACAAGGTGAAAGGGAAAGCAAAAGACGTTCTTTGAGTTATCGTTGTATAAGTTGTATAACTTCAGGCACACGAACAGAACGACTGCAACAGGACAAAAGAAATCGTACAGAATATTAAAACTGCGGCGAAACAAAAGAAAGCTTATAATAATTCAGGGCAGGCAAACTGCGCCTTTATTGGGAAGGATGCACTAACAAACAATTTCAAATAATTAAAAAAAATCCAACAACCTCATTATTCTCTACAAAAATTAATCAGGGCGGTACAGCTCAGTTCAATTTAACCAATTCTAAGCCAAGGCAAAAGATTTCAATCTAGTTGAAAGATCAAACGGGCCAGCTACCGAGCATACGGAGGTAGTCCCTTCTTAAGAGATTAGTTAACAACCACGAAACGGTATCAGAAACCGACCCGAATGCCAAAATTTTGAATTTAGAAAATTCCTAAGAGACTGCAGACTTCAACCCAGAAAATTTCCAGGTGGATCTAGATTCAGACACGGAAGATTAAACTTCCTACCATATGTAAAATGCCTCAACAAACAAAATTCAGAGAAAAATATTCTAGGGACAAAAAAAACAAAGGAAGGTAAAACTAATTGTATACCCAAAAATCCACCACAATGAATTGGAATTTCATAAAAGTTTCGATGGCATTCTAGGGTCCGAGTCAGTGCCCAAACTAAATGGTAATATTGACTATAAGTCAAATAAAATGTCTTTTAATGATCATTTATATACAAACTTTACGGGTGTGTAACGAAAACCGGGATTTTAAAATACCGGTTTTTATAAAAAAAAAAAAAAAAAAAAAAAAAAAAAAAAAAAAAAAAACAGTTATTTAGGAAATCCCAGTTTGAATTTTTAAAATTTGACATGTAGGAAAATGAGACTCTTAAATGATTTTTTGATAAAATTCAAAAATGGGTTTGCATTAAAGTTCTAGAAAATGGCAAATAGGCTGTAATTTGGCCATTTCTTAACAGATTTTGTTGAAATTCGATATGGGTGATGGAAATGGGGTTCTAAAATTATTTTTCGATAAAGCGGTCAATAGAAAACGATTTAGGCCATTTCTAAACCGATTTTGTTGAAATTCTACACGTGCGATAGAAATGGATTTCTAAAATAAGCCATTTTTTAACCGCTTTAGTTCAAATTCGACATGTGGGTCCTAAATGGGATTCAAAAAATGAGTTTGGATCAAGTTCTGGAATAAGGCGGATAGGGATGAAACCGGGCCATTTCTTAACCGATTATGTCGAAAATCAACATGTGGGATTTAACCGTTCCCCCCCCCCCCCCTGTCCAAGGGGTATTGAAAAACACTGTCGAAGAATCCCAAACAGCGCAACCGCGCTTTCACTAAATACATATTTCTACGATATCTCTACTATTTACATTAAAAGGAGCTGTGTGATGTGCTTACTTCAGTAAATCTGAGCTTGCGACTTCGACAATCGGTAACGCACCGTCAGTTGTCGACAATGTTCGAAATGTGCTTGGTTTTCTCGACATAAAATCTCAACAGCGCGATCGCGCTGTTTGGGACTCAAACGGTTAAATGGGATTTTAAAATGATGTTTGATAAAGTTCTCGAATATTGTCATTAGGGATGGAACTAGGCCATTTCTTAATCGATTATGTTGAAATTCGTCACGCGCGATGGAAATGGGGTTCTTAAATTATTTTTTGATAGAGCTGTGGAATATGGTGAATATATATGGAATTAAGCCATTTGTTAACTGATTATGTTTAAATTTGACACGGTCTAAATGGGATTATAAAATAATTTTTTGAGAAACTCTGAGTATCTGGACTAAAGGGGCGATATATTTCAGAACTTAGTCAAAAATCATTTTAAAATCTTATATCCAACACACATGTCGAATTTTATCACAATCTGTCAAGAGATAGCCAAGTTCTGTCGCTAATGGCCATATTCTAGAGCATTAGCAAAAAATCATTTTAGAATTCTATTTAGACCTTACTTGTAGAGTTTTAACATAATCAGTAAAAAAATGGTCAAGTTCTACCCCTATCAACCGTATTCTGTAATGTATCAAAAATCAGTTTTGAATTCGAACCATTCACTAAGAATATAATTAGTAAATCTGTTCTTTTATTTCCGACATGCTTTGAACCCCGCTCTCCTGGAATTTTTTCTAAAGGCCCTCGGAAGCTAACCGGAGGAGGAAAAACGATGCGACTTCCCGCGTGCTCGTGAAAGTTAATGAAGCCTCTACAATTCAGTATGATTTAAAGGGACTGAATATCGAAGGGTGAAATTACGAAGGGCCGAATGTCTCGAAAGACCGCATGTGTCGAAGGGCCAAGTGTATCAAAGAGGTTACTTTTCGTTTTCGGAAATATAGTTTTTTTAATTTGTTTTAACGAATATCAAATATTAATGAATTTTCTTGATAAAATTTTTCTTCATCAAAATGTATCACTGATTGGATACTTGCACTGAGAAAAATTTTGGTTTGTAAAATTAAAAAACGAAGTTTTTAATTTCTCAAAGTTATAAATTTTTTTGAATTTCAAAAGTATTTTTTTGAAATTCAATGAAATTTTTGCAAACTAATAAAAAGCTTTTTTATTTTAAAAACATATTTTGTAAAATGATTTATAAAATACTTTTTAAATTTAAAAAGTTTATTTATTTAAACTTAATAATTTATTTCAAAAGAAGTGTTTTAATATTTAAAAACAATTTTTTTTGATAATAATGACAACTTATGAAAATGTTTATATTTATTATTTTGCCAGAAATCCCGTTGTATTATTTTTCAATTCGTTTATATTTTATTTTTATTTTAAAGTTTTTTCGGCTATTTATATAATTCGCCAAATCGATTCGGAATAAATTCTCTCAAAACGCGCCCATTTAGCCCCGCCCTTAATAGAGGATGTTAAAATGCAATAGTAGTTAGAGAACACGAGAAAGCCCATCGGGGAGTAAACGAAACTGAAAGTAAAATTAGACGAGCCTGCTTTTCTTTGCGAAGTATTCAAGGTTTTTGAGATGAAAACAGTCAAGAATATAACAGCAATCGAGCAAGATACCATCAAAAATAGAAACCTTTTACAAGAAGCCTCTTTTAAACAATACCATCATTTGAAATGGATATGATCATTTTCGGGAGGACTGACTTTCTCATCAATATATGTATAATCGTTACAAGTAAGCCGGAGAATACAAAAATGGCATACAACGACTTACTAAGAAAAAATGGTGTAACATTAAAAGACGAGGATGACTCTTTTCCACCCCAGAACCGAATTACCGTTCCATGATATCATGAGAACAGCGCAATTCTACCAAAACGAGCAGTCAGCAGTCCTAGAGAAAGAGCATAAGTATTGACAGATTTTCTCGATCCATACAACAAACAAGGATTGATGCGATCTTTGCGAGAAGAATAAGACTAGCAATCCATTTTTGTCCGTACTGAAGCAATTGAAATCAAGTTACGAGCACCACATTATAGAAAAATCATTCGCTACAATTAAAAAAGAACACCATAGTTAAACTACAGTGCCTGTCGTCTGTTTTGATTTATAAAATTAAAAGGCGCCTAACAACTCAGTTTACATTAGTATCTAGAAACTGGAAACTCAATTATTTCGGTTAGAGATAATTTTTTAAAGATTCATCCGTCAAATTCGAAAATAACCATGAAATTTTCAACTCCAGTGGTACTATTCTGGCTTTCCCTTGGGGGTAGGGAATAGGGAAAAGTATTTTCGTAGCATTTTTGTTTGAATTGTAAATTTCTGGCCTATTGATGGAATGAGTTTGGTGTAAATAATTTAGAAATGGGAAACATTTGTTCCATAAAAATTTTACTGGGAAAAATTATTTTCCACTTAACTTTGTTTCTGAAACTGATTCCATCAGCAGGTCGATTGAGACAATTTAAATTAAAATGCTACGAAAATATTTTTCCCAATTCCCTATTCCCAGGGAAAGCCAGAATGACACTGATCATTTTTACATAATGGAAATTTGAAAAATTTAAAAAATGCTCGTCAAATGTTGAAATCTGAACAAGTTCTCTTTGCAAAGGGACAGCTGTTTAATCAAAGCACAACAATGAAGAATAAAATATTGCATAACCCGGTTAAGGAGTACTTTAGTGTTAACTTAAAAAATTGCACAACTACCAAGGAAATCCAAAAAAAGTCATACCATAAACGTACAAATTTAAGACAGTCAATGATGAAATTTATACCAACGGTCCAGCGCGAATTCTTCCAACATTTTATGGCAGTGAAATCTGGCTAATTTACTCCAAAAATTGTAATTTTTAACAGAAATTTAAAGCTTGACTATTTATTTTTTAATTTTAATTACAATTTTTAATAAAAAAGAACTAAGTTTTCAACATTTTTCATTAACAAAAAACATTTATCAACCCATGTTGATTGCGTTTTTTAATCGCCAAAAATGAAAAAATATATCGTTTAAAAAAATTAAATTAAACAAAATGTTTAAATGATCCTAAAACCATACTCCACAATAAAAACGTATGTTTGTGGAACAAAGTTCAACCATAAAAGCCAACTTTTAAATCAAAAACTCAAACAACTTTTAAATCTTTCGGGTTTGAATCCCGATAGGGGCAGGATGCAAAAGTGAAATTGCATCAACAGATTACGATCTGTGGTGAAATGTAACACATTTATGACGCCCTCTCGGTGTGCAAAACTCATGAGCCGACCCATATTCTATGTCCAATATAGGCTAACATGGAGCGCAGATGGTCTGAAATTGGTCCTAAAGTACAGCAGGGTGAGCCTCGAACCCCAAAACGGATTGCATTGTATATTAAAAAAAAAAAAAAAACAAAATCAAAATTAATTTCCTGAAACACAGAAAATACACACATGATGTTATACATAACAAGAATTTCTGAGGCTGAAGCTCATTCTGCTTTAGTAATTTATCCATGCCCCTTAAAATTGCATCATCTTCATCGGTCTCAGACGAGCAGCCAATCGGCGTTATTTGAGTTGAGATATAAATATCTCAAAAACTAAAATTGTGTCTAAAGTTATCCACTGAATTGCTATAATTTTTTCCGCTACAATTGATTTGACCAAGTATGATCTATAGTAATGTTTAAGACTTTTGAAGATCCCCTGATCTAAAACTGAATAACAGAGGTTGTATTAAGAGGCAGAAACTTTAAAGTTACATTTGACATATTATTCACTCGAGGATTGGCCATGTACCAATCTATAAAAAAGGCTCCTATCATTCATGCCTTAGTATTATAAATGCTGATTAAAAAGGATCCATGAAACTTAAAAATTCACACAATAAATTTATAGTGTTGTTACGGACGGCTCAGCACCCGACCCGCAGATTTTAACTTAAGTTAGCAGAGGCGTCCCACGGTGGTTTTGCCGGCTAGATTTTAGGGAGATGCGCTTGGGTCGAGCAAGTCTGCGGGTTATGATGCTCCTGGCCTACACTGTGTTTACAGAAATTAAAAAAAAAAAAACGCAAATTAAAAATAAAAATTAAAAACAAATCGGATGTTCGAAATTTGCCGAAATTTGTCGGACGAAACATGAGAAACATTGTGAAGTAATTATAACCAGTTGTAACCGACACAGAATGGAGTCTCCCCTCCCGTCATACCGAGCCGTATAAAAAGTTAGTAATTCATTTTATTCATCTTTATTTGTTGCTTCGAGAAAAAAAACGAAGCGAAAGCAAAAACAAATCGAAAAGAAAAAAAACTGAAACCAAACGAAATTAGTTAAACTAAAACTGTGTATAATAAAATCTAATTGAAACAAGGCCACCGAAGGTCAATAATTTTTAGTAGCGAGACCAATGTGCGACAAAAGTGCGCCCAGCAACCGCTATGGCACTCGATTACATCAATATATCATAAAAAAAATTAAATTTGAAAATTTAAAAGAAATATAGAAAAATAGAAATTGCATAAATTACCCAATGAAAATGGGAAAAAAGAAAAAATACAAATTTAAAAATTAAATTTAACTTTAACTTACTTTAAATCAACAAAAAGATCAGAAAAATCGATACAAAAACAAAAATTAAATGTTGTACCTACGGTGTTGGCCACCCTGTTGCGGCCTTGTAGCCGTCATGCCACAGGTTATATTATACCCGGGCCGTTACGGCTTGAATGTGCCGATACCCGCTTGCTCCACTCCCAATAATATGGCTGGCCTCAACTGGCCACCGGATCCGTGCAGAAAAAGTGGCCTCAACTGGCCACCCGTAAACAGAAACCCACGTGACGGCACGTCGGCAGTTATATATAGTGGAAAATAATATTTGCAGCGTCCGTTAACAGAATGACACCAATGTAAAAGAACTTTTTTTACATTTTTTATTAGGTACAAAATGTGTATTCAGAGACTTTTTTCCTCTATCTATTTTCCTCTCTAAAAAAAACTTTATTTTTATAATTCAATTACAAACCAGACTGACAAAAAACTTTCTCGCATCAACACTTCTAGAATGTTTTTTTGTAGTTGTTATCTTTTTATTTTTTCAAAAAAATCATTCTAGACCGTCGTGCGATTGCACACACACATTGGTCTCGCTCCAACATTTATACGATGCTCACGTCTCACCATCGTATTGAGAAAAATGGGACCAACACGTAAAGCAGCATTCACGACAGCAAATAAGAAAAATATTAGTACTAAAAGTACCAAATGCTCGAGAACAGGTGGCACTGTAGTCAAACAAAATATTCCCCTACCATAGAACGAATAAAAAGAATACACGTAAGGAAGGGAAATAATTGTTATGACCATAGAGTCGTAACAGTGTACATACCTCCATATTACCGGTAAATTTTCAGGAGACGAATTATGTACGCATAACGAGTTACGAATTACGACAAATGACGTCAAAAGGCCTTTTTATTTTGAGCTGTCGTAATTTCGACTTTTTGTTGTTGTTTTAGTCGTACACATTTATAAATTCGAGACAAAAGTCGTACTGTCTATTTTTTCTTGTTTTCATTGACAATTTGTCAAAATAAGTTTGAGTTGAAACTCGTAACTCGAATTCGTAATGCTTACATAATTCGCCCCCAGATTTCTTAAGGACTGAGGTTGTTTCACTTTACCTATAACAAGTGCTTAAAAGTATGGTTAAATTTATCTTTACATTTTAACGTTTTACGTACGTTTGATATAAAAGGGTAATTCTGTACTATTAAAAAGAGGTCAATGTATAGAGGTGGTCACAATCTAGAGGGGTCTCTTTTGGGAGGTAAGACTGTCATTGCGTACAAAACTGATTTATTTTAGTTATTAAATAAACATCTGTTAGTGAATATTAAAGTAAATAATTTTTTTACCCTTTGCTGTGAATTGTGAATACAGGTAACCCTCCATGAGCACGGTATTCAAAGAACACGGTTTTAAACCACCCGATTTTCGTTGATTCCTTTAGTTTGTTTCCAGTTTACTATAACCAAAAAATTAATTACAATTCGTTTTTCTTTTCTTTTTTATAGTGCCGAACACGGTTTCACATAAGACGGAACGAATTAATCGTGTTTTTGAAGGGTTTCCTGTATTTAAATTAAATTTACAATTTATTTGTAATTGATTCTGGCGATAGAGGTAAGAGCAGCCGTTGTTATTCTACATAGAGAGGGACATTCGCATGCTGAAAGCGCAGAAAACTAAAAATTCGGAAGTCTACCGTTCAATACACAATGATGCGATTTAAAGAAACTGGAAAGAACTCATCCCAATATCAGCAGGGGCGAACTTGACTCACAACCGCGAAGGAGGAACAGTATATAGGAATGTTATCTAAGCGTAATAGGAAGTTGACGGCACCTCAAATATTGGCGCATGTGACAAACGCTCGGAAAAATCTATTGTCGTTAACTACGATAAAAAGGCGCCCAACGATCAGGGGTTAAATGACAGAATTAATGTTAAAAATCACTTCTTTCGATTACAAACCGTGTGTGGGTGGAAAACCACCAGAATTGGCAAATGTCACAGGGGAGAAAAATCCTATGGTCAGACAATCGAAATTTTTGGATCGAAAAGAAGAGTTTACGTTCGACGTCGTCCCGGTGAAAAAATGCTTACAGACTGTATGTTTTCTACAACAAAAGATGGGTGTGCTTCTGTGATGATATGAGGTTGTTTTGATAACACCCAAGTTGGAGATTTTGTCGAAATTACGTGTCGAATAGATCGCTTCGGCTATCTTTCGATCTTGGAGAAACATGCTATACCATCAGGAATAAAACTAATAGGTCGAGGGTTTATGTACCAGCACGATAATGATCCCAAGCAAACATCTAATGTGTGTAAGGAGTATTTATAGCAATAATTTCGCCACCTGAATCGGAAACCTGAATTTAATGAATTGGCCCCCACAATCGCTCGACCTTAATCCGATGAGGCTTTTGTAGGATCAGTTAGATCGGGAGCTTAGATGTGTTACAAAAATTGCAAAATACATGGAACAAAATTTCATACGAACAATTAAATTAGGCTATGTCGCGCAGTAATTAAAGCAAAGGAAGGCAACATCGGTGAGCGTGCAATTTAAATATTTCTGTATTTTTTTCTTGGTTTTCTGTAATAAGTTTGCTTTATGAACTGGTAATTATTTAAATTAAGTGAAATAAATTAATATATAAAATTGTTTTAGTTATGAAAACCATATCGAACAAATACTTTTGGCGTGTAGTGTAAATCATGAAACTTTATGAAAAAAATTAAATTGAACTTTCAGACAAACCCCTTTTTTAGCTTAGACATCATTTAAAAAAAAATAGCATTGAAATTTTTTAAATCATTCATTATCCAAAATTGGGATTAGCGAATTTGCAAACTTGACTCTGCACTCGTATAAAATCCAACTGACCCAGGAACTTAAGGTAAATTACCCTTGCCATGCCACCGCCGTATTCCTGGATTGTGCTGCAGTTGAAAGTTAGCTTAAATTTCATCAAAAAATTCATCTTTAGCAATGAGGCCCATTTTTGAATGAATGGATATGTGAACAAGCAAAATTGTCAGATTTGGGCATCCGGAGAAAATTACTGTTTGATGTAGATTTTGGTCTGGCGGAATCATCGGTACCTACTTCTTCTAAACCTGATGAAATGGATACCAACAGCGCATCCCATGATGGCCATTCTATCTCGCGAGGCGATGACGTAGACGAGATTCTTTGATTTATCTCATTTAAACGTTTTCGTTTGGGGCTATCTTAAATCGTAGGTCTATGCGAATAAACCGCAAACGCAATTGATGCCCTCAAAGTCAACACAAGAAACGCTATTAGAAAATTCCGAAAGATTTAAGCGTCCGAGTCATTGAAAATTGAACGGTGGACATTTGAACAACGTAAATAGTCATAGTGATATTGATTGCCAACTGGGAAAATAATAAATTACACTCCCATAAACTTATCAGACTTACTTTACTCATACCATCGATTGACATCAAATTTTTTCTACAATAATCAAATTAAATGAAATTTTTGTAAAGATCTGGGTTTTAAAGTCGATTTGGTTGTCACGTGCTAAACAAATATAAACAGTTATGGCAAACTACAGGCTCCTTGCAAAATTTTTACAGATAAAAGGAAGCCTTCTGCCAACCAACGAGATTTAGTCACATCATAAAATTTACTTCTTTTTACCACGTCGATTAATTATAGCTGCCCGGATAATATTCAGATAATAAAACTTCAAGATAACGAACTTACAACCAAAAACCTCTTTACTAAATTTCATGCAACATTAATTACACGGCCATCAAACTCAATTCAAAAATATTTTGAAACATTATACATTCATCCCTCTATATATACATGGAATATAATGTACAAATTTAAGCTCCATTGAATTGAATTGAGTTATCAGTAACCACAGGCCATCAATTCCATTATATATACCAAACCAACCTAAATAACACACAAAAAAATGGAAAACAATAAGGATCAATCGTCTTAATACCTTTTTAAGAACCAGCAGCATCAGCAACAACAACAAAAAAACACATTTTATTTTCATAAATAATTTTCCTAATTTTCCATCCCAATTTATAACCATGAAGACCGAAACGGATATAAAAAAATACAGACTGAGTTAATTTCCATTCGAAAAATCAACAAACGTCCTTCTATTGTATCATAAAGTACGTCGATATTTTTGTGCCGAACGTGAACGGCGGGGTGTTCAATCTAAGTATAAAAAACAGTAAAAAACACTGTGTGTGTGTGTGTGTGTGTGTGGAAAACAAATCAATTTTCTTCAAAATTAAATAAAAAAAAACTGAACGAACGAAAAGCATGAAAATTGATTGACATTTTCAATATTTTTTTTTGTGTTTGGTTTTATGTTCGCCAAGGATTTTTCTATACGCACGAGATAAATAAGTGAAGCGAATTTTCTTTTCTTGTGTTTTTTGTTTTTGTACTGGGGGGAAAAATATTATTTTTTTTTAAAGTGTTTTTCCATATTCTTACCATAAGCTTTACATAAACATATATGAAAATTCATTAGACATATTCGAATGGATTATCCTTTTATATCCTTTATATAGAACTTTGGTTGGAGCTTTGCATTAGCTTTTCGTTTTTCAATTTATTAAGTATGTGTGTAGTGTATCGAAAATCAATTAATCAACCACCTCCACCCCATCACCCGGTCATCATCATCATCATCATCACCATAATCAATTACATCTTATCCATTATTTTCAATCAAATAATAATAAATTTTAAATGGAATGAAAATAACGGGAAAACCTTTTAGCATTTTCACTTATTATACATAAATTTATATATAACATCACGATATATACCCAAAACTAACGGTACATCGCTATACATCGTATAAAATACAAATCCTAAAAAAGGTTAATGATTCCAAGAAATAAATTATTCAGTTGGGAATTTTTTACCTTTTTGAACTTGGCGCATACCCATCCCCACCCGCATATCAGAATCTCGCACCATACACGTACCACTCCTCAATTTCGCGGTAAGTCAAATTACATAGAAAGAGCGATCATCATGCGATTACCAACAATTTCAAATCAATACAGATTCAATTTGGCATGAAGCGGTCTTACCAACGGCGATTTTACCATACGGGAGGTATGTTGTACATGACGTATAGATTGAAAGTGAAATGTGGGCCTTTTTTCCCAAACTAAAGTTTTTAATTGAAAATAAATAATAAATGTAAAGGATTTGGTATATAGGATAGAGTAAATCGTTCGTTTTTATGTGCTGGCTGGGAAATTATTTTCGTGTGCTTAAACCACCGCACCAATCATTTTTTTGTTTTTTTGTTTATGTTATTTAAGTTTTAAGGAAAAATCGAACAACCCTAAAAAAGCTCAAAGGTAAAAATGATAAGTGGTTTCAATATCTTGATATATAAGTTTTATAAACTCGTTTATCGCTTATTCGTGATAATTATCGATATATGTCTAGAGGGTTGGTTCAAAAAAACTTTGATATCAAAATGTAAATGTGTAGGATCCTTTTTTAAACTTTTATAGAAAGTTTGAGAAAATTATTCATACGTATGGGTGCTAGCGAAACTTTTATTTGTAGAGACTGGAGATTTATTCACGAATTGTGTTGAAGCGATAACGGAGCACAGTGGTTAAAGCTTTGGCGTTTGGATCGGGAGGTACCGGGTTCGAATCCCGATAGGGGCAGGATGCAAAGGGAATTTTCATCTACAGATTACGATCTGTGATGAAATGGAACACATCTATGACCCCCTGTCGGAGTGCAAAACTCATGGGCCGACCCATCTTCCATGCCAGTATAGGCTGGCATGGAGCTTGCAATGTGCAGATGGTTATAAAAATCGGACCTATAGCCGTACGTCTTCGATTTGGCAAATTATGCGTAAAGTTAGACGGAAAAATAAACCGCGAAAGAGCAGGGAGTGTTTCGGCACCAAAACAGATGGCATGGACTAAAAACAAAAAAAAAAAAAAAAAGATAATCATAATCATAATGTTGATATTTGTATAGACCCAAGTAGCATCAAATGTAATTCCAATATAATGTGAAACATATATTGATTCAGCAATATTTGCCGATTGAACAAACATTTGCGCATCCAGTCTTATTGCCCAAGTAAAGAGAATGAAAATTTAAAACCTTCGGAAAAAATATGAACAATTCAATAACTTGCTCCGACAAACCTAATCTTCTCATGAACAAATGTTACTCCACCCGATTTTCCGAGAAATCACAACCAAATGACATTGCCACAAATAAATCTGGCATATAACATTCAACACCAGAACATCAAAGCATCACTCTGGCCAAAACATCTCAAGCCACAAAAAGCCAATGGATATTGATCCGTTGGTAAGCAGACAAATGAACTAAATAAAACGTCGATCAAACAAGCACGATCGTGCCAACCAGCCATCGAGACACGTTTTTGAATAAAATAGCCGTATAAAAAACGGATTAGCTAAACCAAATTAGCGACCGGCTAGAAAAGCTAGAGCGCAATTCACACACTCAGCGACAACCTTCGCATTCACAATAGCATTGAAGACGAATTCTATCTCCAATTAGAAAACCATCATCGCAAATACCTCAGGATATTTGCGATGATGGTTTTCTAATTGGACACAAAACCAAACAATTAAAATTCACCAAGATACCAATTTCCACGCAAATGGTGGAGGAATCATGCAAGATTTGGTAACACTGCAGAAAAATGCAAAGCACCATGTACGTTTGCTACACAGCCATCGAAATCCGTAAATAATGCATCCTCAAAACAAATAGGTGTTAAGGACGAAGCGGAAGACCTAAGACAACCTCAGCCCAGCACCCTATTTCTTCGGGATGATATAAAATAACATTTGTGATTGATACCGGCGCAGATCTAAGCGTAATCCCGTACTGCAATTACTAATGCTACGGAATAAATCGCAATCCTGGTGTTGTTCAGGCAGCAGCAAATGGTACCACAATAAATACTTATGGTACCAAATAACCAGACGCTGACATTGGGTTAAGGCGTTCATTCAAACACGCCTTCATTCTCGCCAATGTCAACCGCAACATAAGAGGCGCGTATTTCCTAAAGAAATTCAGTCTTTAAGTGGATCTAAAAAATCACAAATTGATTGATCCATCCACTAAACTCTCAATCAACGAAACATCAGCACGCGTTGATACACCATCACCATTGCAACAATTAACAATAGATTTGGAGCCCTGTTACAGAAATTTCATTCTTTAAAGGTGCACGAAAATTATTTACATGAAATACATTTCAAAAATGAATTACGTCTAAATATTTTGTTTGGAGCCTAATTTCGCTAGGTTGCAGAGGTACGATTTTGTTCTATTTTGCGAAAAGTGACGTATGGGCCTGGCTATTCTAAAACTATACAGATCAGGGGTGGCATGTTATAACATCACACTTTCGATACTTTATCGAATTAAGTTTATGTCTCGCTTCTTTAGAATAAAATGTGACACTATTTCACATTTTATATCATTTACCAGGTTGCTAGATTGAAAAGTTGTGATATTCTACTCCATTTCTGTCACGGAATAATTTGTTTTCGATACTTGAACGAAATTAGAGAAAGACAAGTTGTTCGCATTTGTACTAGTAGGTTGTGATAGCAATAGAAACGAAATATTTCATAAATGAAACAGTTGTCCATTTCAGTTTAGGAGAACGAAAAATAAACTTTGATAACATATCGAAGATGTGATGTTATAACATGTCACCCCTGATTCGAGAAATTAATACTTTTTACATGTGACACTAAAATATTATTTTGGGTCTAAAACGTATTACATGCAAATATTTTGCTTGGAACCTAATTTCGCTAGATTGCAATGGCACGATTTTTTCGTGTTTTCCTAAATGTGAGATATGTGTGACGAAAACGTCTTATAATCAAATTATTCTGACAAATTTATGAGCCAATTTAAAAATTATTTTATTTCATTTTATTAAATTATTACATTTATTTTGTGTGTTTTGTGAATTGAAATAATTTTAATAAACATTTTCATTTTTTAATAATTAAATTCGAACTTCACACAAGGGTTAGAGGGATTTATATCCCTAATAATGTTTTGCCTACTCGTATTAGGATGTCGAAATTGGAGGACGAGAGCGATGGACCGAGAAGGATGGAGGACCATAGTGCGGGCGGCAAAATCCCTTCATGGGATGTAAATGCTAGAGAGAGAGAAAATAATGTTTTGCCTGATTAATTTTTTTTTAATTTCGGGGATATAATCCTGGGATATCTTCACATACGTCTATTACCACTCCATTTGCATCGACGATATTCTCGTAGACTCAAAAGATGAGTCACCCTACAACATTTAGAAAAACTCTTCCACAAATTAACCAATTACGGTATCCATATCAACATGGCAAAATGCGTATTTAGGACGAATAATATAGACCTTCTCAGTCACAAGATTACATTTAATGGCACTCTGCCGCCCGAAGGACGAATTAATGCAATTAGAGAATTTTCACAAAACTTGAAACAAATCCAACAATTCATCGGCATACTACTACCGACTTATACCAAAACTTGCTGAAATATTTCTCCCTACACACACGCATTTGGCAGTCTTCTCAAAAAGCCCAAAACGTCTCAAAATATTCCTTGGACTGAAGAATGTCAAAACGGATTCCTTCAGCTCAAGAAAAAATGTAATGTAACCAACCACGCTAAATGTAACCAGATATAGTAGCACTACTGATGCTGTCATGCACCCAACACAGTAATATACGCGGTCTTACGACACCTCATTAATAAGACCTGAGAATTAAATATTTTCATAACTTTGTCGAAGCTCGGGAATTCACAATATTCACCGACCATAAACCGCTTACTAGAGCAATTACCTCTAAAACGGAACGAAATCCAACGCAAGCATACGTTTATATCTCTCAATTAATGACAGACATACAACACATTCAAGGCAAAGACAATGTGGACGCCGATACACTATCTCGACTTCCGACGACGAGCTTGCCTTCGCAGCAACACGTTTCGATATCATCACTATAGCAGAAGCACAAGCTTGCAATCAGGAAATACAAGACATACTTTTTAGTCCTACAAATCCACGAACTTCAAAATGGAACAGGTAACAATTGCCCATACATTCCCAGAGTCATTGCGTCGAACTATCTTGCACCGGGTAGATTTGAACATATCTATTTAGATATTGTTGGACCACTTCTAAGTAATGGCTTTTTATTGCGTAGATCGTTCCACTGCATTGCTAGATTCAGAGTTCCAGTCAACATTGAATCCAAACTATTCACTTAGCTTATGCAACTTTTAGACTCACATCGACTTCGAACTACATTCTATCACCCACAAGAATAAACGGTATGATTGAGTGCTTCCTCCGCCAAAATAAAATAGCTCTCAAAGCTCGTGGAAATACCGTAAACGGGAACTCAGAGATCGAATCGTATTTTGGAAATCCGAGCAACAGTCAAAGATGAACTAAAATGTTCATCAGCAGAACTGGTGTACGGTCAAACCATCCAATTACCTGAGGAATTCTTTATGGAACAACCACTTACACCGCAAATTACCACTGACACATAGTCTTAAATCAGTTGCGCTCCAATGACGTAATCGTACCCAAGTCACTGTAAACCTGTGACTACGTTTTCGTACGAGTAGATAAAATACACGCTGGCCTCACACCAGCTTATGAAGGCCTGTACAAAGTGATACGACGACTTCGTAAGCAATTTTTATTGCAAATCTGAGACAATCAAAAATATATCTCTATTGATAGATTGAAACCAGTCTGAATGGAATTCTGAATTCGCCCCATAAAATATTGCGAGTAAATCCGCATTTTCGGATAACACATACTACACCGAACTCAAAAACTTAAAGGTGTAAATCGGGGTTAAAAATATTCGAAGGCATAATCGGTGACGACACACTGAAAGAGCTCGGTACAGTAATTGATCGGAAAAACAACATCCTTTCAATGTGCTGAGATTTAGAATTTGAAATTTGAAATTTGAGATTTGAGATTTGAGATTTGAGATATGATATTTGAGTTTTGAGATTTGAGATTCTAGATTTGAGATTTGAGATTTGAGATTTGAGATCTGAGATTTGAAATTTGAAACAACAAATTTGAAATTTAAAAATTTGAAATCTGAAATTTGAAATTTGAAATTTGAGATTTGAGATTTGAGATCTGAGATTTGAGATTGGAGATTTGAGATCTGAGATCTGACATTTGAAATTGGAAATTGGAAATTGGAAGTTTGAAATTTGAAATTTGAAATTTGAGATTTGAAATTTGAAATTTGATATTTTTTTTTTAAAGAAAGTATTAATTATCCAATGGATTTAATGTCCTTTTAAGATCAATTAAAACCCCCCTTTTTCATTCATGCACTCACCCACCCATTCCCCTACTCACACAACTACAGTGTACCACCTGCACATTGCAAGCTCCATGACAACCTCTACATTGACATGGACGGTGGGTCGGCGCTGAGTTCTGCACTCCATCAGAGGGTCTAAGTTGTGTTTATTAATTTCACCGATCGTAATCGATGAAAAAAAATCGCTTTTGCATCCTGCCTCTGCTGGGATTCGAACCCAGTACCTAACGCTCCAAGTGCCGAAGCTTTAACCACCGCACCACTTGTCCGGTGAAAAAAATGGAACTTTGAAATTTGAAATTGGAAATTTGAAATTTGAGATTTGAGATTTGAGATTTGAGATCTGAGATCTGAGATCTGAGATCTGAGATTTGAAATTTGAAATTTGAAATTACAAATTTGAAATTAGAAATTTAAAAATTTTAAATTTGAAATTTGAAATTGGAAATTGGAAATTGGAAATTGGAAATTGGAAATTGGAAATTGGAAATTGGAAATTGGAAATTGGAAATTGAGAAATTGGAAATTGGAAATTGGAAATTGGAAATTGGAGATTTGAGATTTGAGATTTGAGATTTGAGATTTGAGATTTGAGATTTGAGATTTGAGATTTGAGATTTGAGATTTGAGATTTGAGATTTGAGATTTGAGATTTGAGATCTGAGATCTGAGATCTGAGATCTGAGATCTGAGATCTGAGATCTGAGATCTGAGATCTGAGATCTGAGATCTGAGATCTGAGATTTGAAATTGGAAATTGGAAATTGGAAATTGGAAATTGGAAATTTGAAATTTGAGATTTTAAATTTGAAATTTGCAATTTGAAATTTGAAGTTTGAAATTTGAGATTTGAGATTTGTAATTTGAAATTTGATATATTTTTTTTAAAGAAAGTATTAATTATCCAATGGATTTAATGACCTTTTAAGATCAATTAAAACCCCCCTTTTTCATTCACGCACTCAACCACCCATTCACCTACTCACACAACTACAGTGTACCACCCGCACATTACAAGCTCCATGTCAACCTCTACATTGACATGGACGGTGGGTCGGCGCTGAGTTCTGCACTCGAACAGAAGGTCTTAGTTGTGTTTATTAACTTCACCGATCGTAATCGATGAAGAAAATTCGCTTTTGCATCCTGCCTCTGCTGGGGTTCGAACCCAGTATCTCCCGCTCCAAGTGCCGAAGCTTTATCCACTGCATCACTTGTCCGAAGAAAAAAAAATATTGAAATTTGAAATTTTAAATTTGAAATTTGAAATATGAAATTTGAAATTTGAAATTTGGAATTTGGAATTTGGAATTTAAAATTTGAAATTTGAAACTTGAAATTTGAATTTGTGAAATTTGAAATTGGAAATTTGACATTTGCATTCAATACATTTTCGGGTTCCTTTTGTGGTTAGGAAGTTATATTTTTAAAAATCAGCAGAATTAAAGGCGAATTCTGTGTTGTGTTCGTTCGTTTTTTTTAAATCAATGAAAGTTGCTAAAAAACTTCAGCTTTCAGCTGAAGAATGTTAACAATCGATATTGGATTTATTCACTTTCGACTGCAAAAGCTAAGATACTCCATAGCAATACATAGATACTCGTACTTCTGCATTATCGATTTTTTATCTTTTGGCTAGAAGCTTTTGGCTAACTTTAATAATAGCTGTGTTTCTGAAAGCTTGATCTAATCCGGTTCAGTTCTTGTTGCATGAAACAACTCTAAGGCGATTTTCCAAATACCAACTTTTTTGTGGACACCGACTTATTCAAATAAGTCACCTCGCAAGAAGACTTATTTGAATGAACTTAACAGAAAGCTCTACAAAAATGTATCTTGGATACCAACATTTCAAGAAAAAAATGTCTACCATATAATAGAAATTGCGTTTTGTTTTTTGTTATTACGTCACACATAAATAGGTATTAGAACGACTTGGCCGACTTATTCAAGATGGCATCAAATAAGTCAATAAGTCTGTAATAAGTCGTTGTTTGGGAAAAGGACTTAGAAATGAAATTAACCCAGAAACCTAAAATTTATACTCAATATAGATCGTAATCCGTATCTCATGATCCAAATTTCGGTAATTGTTCTGATAGTAAATCATACTATCTTCAGCATAACTTTGTTCATTGCCTTTTTAATTATTTACGGGTCCTACTATACAACAAGATTTACTATCTATAATTTTGAGGTTCCGAAAATATATTGTTACTTTCACAGCCGACATTGCCAAAATATACAGGGTGATTCAATGTACAGGACTATGACGTTCTTACCGTGTCTCATACAATTTACGAAGCACTAAAAATTAAGTAAGAACTGAAGAAATTTTTAGAAAAAGTTGGCATCCAACTAAGAAAATTTTCCCCGAATATACTTATTATTTCTTCATTTTCGGAAGTTAAATCGGACGTGTCATTATTACTTGGACTGTTTTGGAATACTTTTCAGAATGCATTTGAAATGAATTTTTACACGGTTTTTTAAAATACGTCGTCTATTTATCTATTCACTTATAATCAAAATAAACAACACATAAGAATCATTTGTTCTAAATCTCGAATTATACCACTCAATTAACAGATTATTCCACGACTTTGTGCCTCTTTGCTGTTGGTTAGTACAGACGTTGCCCAAAGTGATTGAAAGTTTGAATATTCAGTGTAACCAAATTTATATCTTTGGTCTGATACTGAGGTCACGATTTCGAATTAAATCTGAACCAACTACATTCAGTTCATTTATGGCAAACCGAGTTACAAAAATTCAAAACTTTCTACACTATTGCACAGCTGGTGCTACGTTCCAACATCACAAAATCCTGCTGCAGGAAAAGGTAAAGATTACGGATGAGCTAAATAGTAGTGATTTCAATATTTCATTAATTTATTAAAATTTCTAGATTTTTTGATGAGGTAGAACTTCTTCGTGTTGACGGACGTCTGCGAAATTCGAATCTAGATTACACTAATAAACATTCGCTATAATTTTACCAAAAAATTATTTATTTGCCAAACTATTAGTACAATCTGAACACTTAAGACTTCTATATTATGGCCCTCAAAACTTACTATATAATTAATCTGAGGTCTCAATATTGGATTATAAGAGGGTGAAATGTATGTAGATAGGTAGTAAATAAATGTATTCACTGTTTCAAGAATAAACCAAAAATAACACTTGAAAAATGGGCAATCTTCTTACTGAACGTGTGACTCAATCGAATCTAAAAAAATTATATGTATTTGTTTATTCATTTGTTTGGCAGTGAATGCCATACATCTATAAATTGTAATGGACTTGACCGCATAATTATTCTTGGTCTGCCTTCGAAGATTTATATCCAGACGTGGATATTGTACAACTATTTACTCGGACAATGCATCAAATTTTATTGCGTATCGTACAGAATTAAAACGGTTAAGGAATTTATTCTTATCCAATGGCACGATTCGGATAAGAATAAATTCCTTAATTTTGTACGATACCCAATACAATTTGTTGCATTGTCCGAGTAAATATTTGGGAAGAGTACTCAATTAATCACCAACTACACTTCATCGTAAATCGCAGCAACAACAAGAAATTACGGACCATCAACATCCCGAACGTAGAAGAAGCAAGGCGACCGATCCAACTCAGCGGAATGCAACACCACGTCAATAAAACTTCACAAAAAACTAGATATGCAACATACAATACCAAATGGAACCAAGTATAAGTTCCAAGTATACGAATTTTTATGAAACACCATTATTTTAACTTGAGCCAAATGATGACATTTGGAATTTAAATGAGTTGAAGTGGAATGTTGATCATATTTCCAGATCAACTATTTTGGATGACGCATTGCAATAAAAAAATAAAAATCAGAACTTAGTTTTTTTTGGAAAATTAAAAAAACAAAAAGTTAACTTAAAACTATGTAAGTTGAACTGCTCAAATTCACAGGTAGCACATCTACTCGTAAACGGCGGATTAAACAGATACAACAACACAATTTTGTTGAGATTTACCTTACATATTAAACCCATCCAGTGTTAACAGAAAGGCGTCTAATTATAAATCGTGAATTCCCTTACGGTTTACTAACACAAATTAAAAATTACACATTAGAAAATTCAAAACTATCAGAAACCAATCAAAACTATGTGAGTCACAAAGCTAATTTCCAACTATAAAATGTAAGCGAACCGACAGATAGAAAAACTGTCGCTTAAGTTTAAACAATAAAATTTATATTTATGTAGAGTATAAAAACAAACTTTAAATTTATCAAAATTATTTGCGCTTCATGAAAAACAAGTTTCCTCATTTTCCCTATATTTTCATACAGAAATTCAATATAGCACAGCAGCAGTATAAAAATAATAAAACGAAACGTCTCATCTTTCATATATACGTAAAGAATTTGACGATAAAAACTTATATTAAAACGAAGAGATCACTTACCGCACGAGATTCAATTCCATGCAGCATCGCTATAGTTCCAAAAATTAATGTTACAACGATTTTCATCGTGTACGGTATTTATACGTCAAAAAGCACACCAATAAAACACAAAAACAACAACACCTTTTCACTTATTTAACAACAATACAAAAATTTTCTACACTCCCGAAATAAATTATATAATATAAGTATGTATATTATTTATTTGTTGGGAAACACGGAAAATTACAATACACCAAATTTTTCACCACCTTGAAAATAATAAAATAGTTTTCAATAGTTAATTATTTTAATCGCCCGAATGTTGATTAGAATAAATCAAAATTAATTTTTTTTTTTTTAAACTTCAAAACACTCGCACAAATTAATTAAGCTTTTATATTCACGTCTACACCGGATAACGTATAACGACCGAATGAGAAAATGTTTGTATGTTATCCAGAAAATTATTTCAACAGCAGTTGATACGTTTGTACACAAGCGTTGTTTGCAGATTGGTTTGAATATTTGATGATTTTTTTTTCGCGTGTGTTTGTGTCGATGTATTTTGTTTTATCTACTGCACAGGCGCTTTCGTTATGACAGAATAGAAATTGGTTGAAATTTGGGTGAGCTACCGTATACTGTGTTATGAAAATAAAGAAATTAAATTTTGTTTTTTGGTTAGTTGTATGCGAAAATTCTGATACGAAAGTTCGAGATAGCTGTATATATGGTTGTCTCGCATTAGGTTGGAGAAAATTTTTATGCACATATCAAATTAATAGAAATTTCCTAATAGTGACATTGGGAATGGAAGTATTTCGAATAAATTTTTTAATGAATTGATTTGCTGCTTTATGAGTGCTTTAGAATTGTTATGCATTATTCCGGCCGATTCCGAGAACTTAAAGTTTATGTTATGTTATTTTTGGATTTTCAATACAAATTCCAATAGAAAGCGAGGAACTAAAATAATAGTAGAAATTGGTGGTGGTGCGAAAATCGGCACGATTATAAATAGTTCAAACCGTGGACCAATAAATAAGTTGCGAGACAGGCATTCCTTAATTTACAAGACCTAAGGCTAGATTAGCGTAAGTAGGTTACTTAGGCTGATTAGTGACATCTAGATTTAAGCATTAAAACCAAAAAGAAAACATGATAAAATTACGTTTTATTTCAAAGCCAAATTCATGACATTAATGATGGAATACAATCGTTTTTAAATGTGCACCACGACTACAGCTAACATAGCGCATTCTTTCAACGAATAAAGTTTGTTTGTAATTGATCTCGGTTTATTAGCATAAACAAACGACTTCAAATATCCCTACAAGAATGTGTACGAGTTGGGTGTTTGATAATTTATACTCATTGTAGTATCACAACATTTGTAGATTTGTGGTTTTGTGATTTGTTTGTAGATTTTGTTGAATCGTGCAAACCGTGTGGTTTTACCCTAGAAAAAAATCGACATGGCTGGAAGGGGGAAGGGAGGGAGGGAGCAGAACTTATAAGAACAGTAAGAAGTATGAACGATATACTTTCAAATAATAATAAGTTTGAGAAAATGAGGCGGAACCTGGAAGTGAGGTTAGTTTTCATGTACCGCCGGTGAGATCAGATGGACAATGCAAAGGATATGCACAAATGGTTAACCTATTGCCGTCGGTTACTGGTATTGATCAAACTCGTAGATGACTGGATCGAAAAAAATTGAGGAATTAAGGGCTTAAAATGGTGGACGTAGCTAAAGAGTGGTGCGATAGCGTCAAAAATGTGAACAGGAGCTGGAAACAGTGGAAAATATTATTAGATGAAAATTTCCCATCAAGCGATAGTATGGTACAGAAGAGACGAGCTGCGGAAAATTTTAAAAGAAAGAGCAGGAACACACAGTGGTATTATAATAAAAAGTTGGCTTTATGTAACAATGCCAAAATGTCCAATGAGGAATCAATCGAACGGATAGTGAAAGGGCTTGGAGACTTTATATTCAACAACTTTCTGCTACCTTTAAGAAAATATAATACACCAGATCAGTAATTTATTTACAGGAGGCCGATCGACTAGTTACAGAGTATCGATCAAATAAAGCACAGAATTCAGAGCAGCATAATGAAAATAAAGGTAGAACTTTTGAAAGGAGAAATAATAATCCAAAAATCAAACTGAATGACAACAAGGAAAACTCAAAAGTTTCAAAAGGTAATAAAAGTAGTATAAAATCAAATGGAGTAACATGTTTTGTGTGCGTAACAAGAAAAAAACAGAGGTATTCAAGACAACGGCACATCAGCATACGAATACGCTGCAAAATATAGTAAAACAGCTTTCATTAATAGTAAGCCTGTACAATGTTTTGTGGACTATAGGAAGCAGAGTTACATTAATCTGAGAGACGGATGCCAAGCGATTGCAGATCACTTATTTCGAAAACATGGAAAGATAGTGTGGAAAACACCTGACGGCCACTTTCAATTCAAACGGACGCCATTTGGACCGATAAATAGTCCAGCGGTTTTCCAATCGCTAATTAATAAAATTTTAGGAATTCGTAGATACACGACTGTAATGGCTTATTTGGTCGACATAGTTATTCCGAGAAAAACGATAGCGGAAGGTCTGTCTCGTTTGGAGATAATTTACAAAATTCTTAGAGAAGCTAATTTAACTTTAAATCTAATGAAGTGTCGATTCTTGTGTAGCAGTGTGGAGTATTTAGGATTTCGAATAAGCAAGGGTGGTATTGAACCAGGACGTTGTAAAACAGAGGCAATAGAGAGGTTTCCGACTCCTAATTGTATAAGAGATGTAATATTGTTCATTGGACTATCTAGTTATTTTAGGCGGCTTATTGAAGGGTTCGCTACAGTTGCTAGGCCATTAACGGAGCTTATTCGGAAAAAAGAAGAATTCATATGGGGTGAACCATAAGAAGTAGCCTTCAATAAAATTAAACATTTTTTAACCAATAAACCGGTATTAGCAATGTACATTTCGGGTAGACAACTAGAGGTTTACACGGATGTCAGTGCGTTGGGATTAGATGTTATTATAATCGTAAAACAACTCCAGAGTCAAAATACAGAGGAGTCAAAATACGCCGCAGTAGAATTAGAAATTTTGGCCAAAGTTCCATGTCAAAATTTACATTCACGTTTCCACCTCTACGTTTAAAGTAACATGAATTTAGTTGCAGATGCATTAAGTCGCTATCCCGTAAGTAATATATGGAAAGAATTCGAACGAGACATTGCATACGGGATTAATTTAAATACAGATTGGATCGCTGCTTTGCAGCGCACAGATGAAAAGATTTTGAGATTAAGAGATTTATTGGAGATGGGTGACGAAAAGGCATTTAAAAAGTTTACAATGTATAAAGGTAGAGTTTATCAAACTACTAAAAGTGAATGAAGACTATATGTTCCTCAAGATTTAGAGTATGACATTGTTCGCGGTGTGCACGAATCAGTCGGACATCAAGAAATTGACAAAACGACGAAAAATTTAAAAGTCTTTCAAGATCATTTTTCGTTATTCCTTCCGCAATTTTAGAAACAATAAATTGTTTCAAGAAATGAAACGATTAAATAAACTAATGTTGGACGACGGTCACATTTGCGATGAGAATAATGTGTCTGAACGTTTAGAGAAATCGAGATCGAATTAAAGAAAATTACGATAAAAAACGAAAAAAATCAATTGGGTTAAATTCAGGAGACCTAGTTATGGTTCATACATGGTTCAAAAATTGCAACCGGCGAAAGTAGAAAACTATTGCCAGCCAATATGGGTCTATACGAAGTATTGAAATGTATAGGAAATGACAGGTATCTGATACGAGATATAAGAGGGTGAACAGCAAACGGGACGGATTTACAAAGCTTTAGTCGCGATTGACCGATTAGAACTGGTAAACAAAAAACACAAGAATCGTGATTCGACACCTAAAAACCTAGATTAAATTAAATTAAAAAAGAAGTCTCTGTTCATTTGTGTAATTGAAATTTTAAGTTTATCTTGTATAATCCATAAAGGTGAAACGAAATTGAATTTATTTGTACGATTATTTAAAGTCTATATTGTAAACACGAAATCATTTTATTGCGTTGCCGAGTAAATTGAATTTGAATGATAAAGCGCGTAAACACAGTAAAGTCACAAAATATATACAGAAGCGACATAACTCCATTTTTATATGAATTTCTTTCGACTCGAATATTTGATTATTTTTAATCAAAAAAAGGAGTGGTAAAATGGTAGATCATAGATAGCGCTAGTAGTTTTCAAAAAAATTAAAATCGATTATAAAGTCTTCGCAATGTAC
Organism: Nephrotoma appendiculata; assembly: GCA_947310385.1. Lineage (NCBI taxonomy): Eukaryota > Metazoa > Arthropoda > Insecta > Diptera > Tipulidae > Nephrotoma > Nephrotoma appendiculata. Next base: position 66,902,238 of record OX371225.1, read on the forward strand.
AACTAAAATTTCCTCTCAATTGGCTCTCTCAATAACAAATGTCACTTTGAGTTTGGCTACATCAACAGCAATACGTGTTAATTGCTAAAATTAAAACATTTCTTTACGACATTTCTTTATATATGATAAGCAATCAATAACACAGCTCCACAAAAAAAATCGCCGGCACCCGAGACGAGAATAGGTGTCCTATATGTTTTTGGGGTCGCTGATCACGAATCTGCACTCAGAATTGCCATATCGCATCACAAATGAATTAAATATTCTAATATCGTTTTATTTCTAGTTATCTGTCCCGTTTGGACGGAGCTATGCAGCAAATCGGTAATTCCAATGATGGCGAAATTGAGAATCAGCGGGCTGTCAGCCGAAGTATTTTTAATTTCTGGCAATAAACTGTGAAATGTTATGAAATGGTGGCCATGGTTTATGTAAATTGCTTGCATTGTATTGATATGCTCTTGGATGTATATACTGTAATTTTATCCACTATTAAGAAATGAGGTTATTTGTCCCATTTAATAGATAGCTTCCTAAATTTGAATGATAAATTGTGTCAGATACTAGAAACAACACCATACAATCTAAAATCATTATAAATTTATGAATCGAAAATCGCAATGTTGTGTCGTGTTGCAAGTTCATATACTGGAGCTGAATTATTAGCTGGATAGAAAATCCATGTTTATGATTTACATCCTGATTTTCAACTGGACAGTTGTAAGTCGAATTTCTTTGTATTTGTACCGCCAGATGATGTTCACTATCGATAAATACTGTTACTCGCTTTAAATATTTCTGATGTTATAAATGAACCCTGGGTTCATGGTTTTTATTTTGTCGCATGTGAAATGATCGAAATTATACTAAAACCTGGAACACCATTCATAAATTTGAGATTACTAATGCTGTTAATCTGTGACCGCGATTTTTGTTATCCGAGGGAACTCTGAATCAAATGTTTGCCCGATAATATATTTAAGTCCGGATTGTACTAATGAATGGATTATAATTTTTATATTCTAGTTACAATAAGGTCAAGCCGTGAATTGGCTTATTGATGTGAATAAGGCCAAGCCACATAATATATAGCCAAGCATACTAAACTTGTTTTCCAAATAGCCTTCACCACACACGAAATTATATTACAAATAGTTCGGCCGATCAACGTATTATTGGCATTACCATAAGTATGTTGGATGATAAATGAAACATGAAATCAAAGGAAGCTGAGTGCTGGATTGTGACTTTAATTCGTAATCCTGGACTCGATGCTAAAATTGACTGAAATTGGGACATATGTTATAATGGGAACGCAACCTTTGTCATCATATCAACATCTAATTGAAATAAGCAATTGATTCGCCGTCGGTTTGATCGGAAGCTCTCACCGGTACTGTTGAAAGAAACCCAAGCTAAAGGACAAGAAAGTGCTGAAAATAATTGAAAATAACTACTAAACAGTTTGTGGAACCTATAAACATTTTTTCTTTTTATAGTCACCCGATAAAATTGAGAATCCAGAATAATCAGAATTTATGAAAAAATTTTAATAAAAAGCCGGAAATTTCCATTAATCAACAAAACGAGTTGTTTTATTTTTAAAAATTTCAGGTAAACTACATCCGGCATAAGTGTTGTTCTGAACACAATAACTACCGCAAATTTTGGTCGATGCACAATAAGCAGGAATTACCATGCTCGAGTACGTGAAATCGCTACATTGATTCGCTTTACATCATCGACAAATCCAATAGCGTTTGCCAGTCTTTAATCGCCACTGTTATGTTCAGCATACGGTTGAAATGAGTATAAGATGTTTTGTCCCTGGAATTCGTCGAGACGCGACCTTTGGGGCTCTCATGCCAGACTCTTCGAACGCGACTCTGTTGACTGCAAGGGGCAATTATGCCGATGTCGAATGAATTAAATTCATTCTGATATAACTTGATGACGAATTCAAATAATTGGTTTGCTTCGGCTGAATTGAACCACGATGGGCTGTCGGTGTGGTAGATTCTGATCACGTAATCCGTGGAGACAATATTTTTTACTCAATCTGGGCATATTCGATCAAACAATATTTGATACCCGTGCCAAAGAATATTAAATAAATTTTTAGCCTTAATCGAAATCATTTTCATTAATAATAATGCTCATTGTTTGACAAATGATCGCGAACAATTTGACAGAAGTCGAAGAGAGCCCTCTAAAGAAAAAAGCGAGCCGCTAAAAACGGCATGAAAACTGAACGTTTACGTGATGCGGTTTTTATACTGACAATATGGCAAAACGTCATCGTATGCATACATAAATATTATAAAGTAGTCCGCCATTTGTAATTATATCTTTTGTTTTTGTCATTTTTTTCAATAGTATTTTTGCTTTTAAATCATCAATTTTTGCCGTTAAATCATATTGCTTAATGAATATTATTAAAGGTAAGAACTAACAAATAAATAATCTAATTTCAACTTCTAATTCGTTATTATATGGTTTTTCAGAAATCGCAATGAAGAAATACCCATTGGCAAGGGTTGGCGATATTATCACCATAACTAAAAAATGGTTTCAATATTCAAAGGACCGGCGACGAAAAATTAAAAAATCATCTACATATTAATTATGGAATAATCGATTTAGTTTAGTAAATAAGTGCAATAATTAAGTTTTGAATTTTATATTTAGTAAATAAGCATTAATGAATTTTGAATTATGAATTTAGTAAATAAGTAAATTAATGAAATTTTGAATTTTCTAATTAGTAAATAATTACAGTACATAAATTAATTTTTGAAATATTTAATTTTTTATTATTTAAATAATAAATTTGTTATATTTTACACATAAAAATAATTTTATTTTATTCTAAATTTACCCAAATGGAATCGAAAATAATACGTTTTGGCGTTATAAAAAAAGTTCTGTTTTGCTATACAAAGACATTCCTCTTTTGCACAACGCAAACCTATCGCCTTGGGGTTATAAAAAACCTTCATTTTTTCGATATAAAATCATTTCGTTTTTACGGTACGCAAATAGTTCACTTTGGCGTACCGAAAACATGATACATCAGTGGTACGATTTTTATTTTAAAATTCATAGTTCAAAATTTACAGAAACGGTTCGCTTTCTTAACGCCAAAACGTTACGTTTGCGAAGTCTTATATATAAAGTTGACTCATTTTTTGCTTCGCTTATGTTACGCTTTACTTAGAGGGAGTGAATTTATTGTTACACTACTAAAAACTGTTTATGTTTACAAAATGATTTTTTTTCTAAATTTAGAGTCATCTATTGGTGAACGTGGGAACTATTTTAGGAGTATTATCAAAAAAAAAAAGGTTTCTAGCTGGCGTTTCTGATATATTCTGTGGTAACGTCTTGGAGTGTTATGACGAGGACGTCATCTATACAAGATAGCCGGAATTGTCATAAAATGGTATTAATAGTTGATTGTTTAAAATGTAGATGTCATTAGTGCCATAAAATGGTATTAATAGCTGAATACCAAAAATGTAAATGTCATATTAGTAACATTACGAAGAATGCAAAAATGTGCAATGTAAACGAAGTAAAAGACATTGGTGTTCTGGATAGAAACAAAAAAGGTTGTGCGTCTCAATAAAATAAAGTAATGCTGTTGTGTTTTGGTGCCCCAATTTTCTAAAAGTGTATATTTGCGTGAAGTGAATATTTATTGTAATTGTATTTATATTGTATTATATTATTTGCACCGACACGTATTTATTATTTTATATGTGTAAAAGATTTATTCGCGCGTGTTTGCTATTCGGATGATGACAGACGTATTGAGAAAAAATCGTTTACTTTTCTATTTTATTTCATTTTCGATATTTCATGTTGTCAACATTGTATATGTGGCGTGTGTATGTGGCCAGGCGCTCGTGCGCAGTCGATTATGGAAGTTGAGTTATTTAATGTCGTATTCGTCGAAGCTTGTAGAACCAATTATTTTGCGAATAATTGAGTTCCTACAAATGTTATTATATATTAGATTCCCTGTAGCTAATATCGGGCAATACTTTTCTGCCCTTTTTACGTATATAAAAATGCTCATGAGGGCATTCCAAAATATATCTCAAAATAAACAACACACATGGCGGATGAAAACCAAATCAATGAGGTGGCGTTGTTAAGGGGGGGGGGGGGTCTTGAAGCTCTATTTTAAGCCTTTTTTTGATAATTTTTTTTTCATAGTATAGTTAATTCAATTTATTCATAGATTATACACATGATTAGAAGTTGTTTCAAGAATATTTCCTTAAATTTTTAGCTTAAAATAATTAAAATTGAACTCGTGACAGCAAATTCACGGAAGCTCTTCAAAAAAAAAGGTGATTTGCGGTGGCCATCAGAAGTCATCACTGGATCATGTAAAAGCAAAAAATCAAAAAGTTTTGGTTAGGTTATGAGTTTTTCGAGGTAGTGACGTCGAGATATATTTTTTTTTACGTTTTTTTTTTGGCATCACTTTGAAGTCAAAAAATCGGATTTTTCGAAAAAAAACGTCGAAAGTCATCAATTTCGTGGTTGTAAAACTTTTTGTGAGGTAAAAAAAGGAAGTATCTGGACGTCACGACCTCATATTTTGTGCACTTAAAGAGGGTGCAAAACATGAAAACGATCTGACGAGTAGATTTTGAGTTGCAGTGGCCACCGCTTTTAAAATTATTAGTTTCGAGAAAAACGCGTTTAAAGTTTTAGTAACGATTTTTCGTGTATACTCACACAGAATCATCGATCCCAGGGCCATAAAGTATCTCCGGCAATATTCCTCCGATCGACCTGAAATTTTAACTGGATATTCTTAAAGAGTTGTCCAATCAAATAAGAGAATAAAAAAAATGAAAAAACAATTTTTTCGAGACCCATTTTTTTTGGGATGCTGAAGGAATTTTGATAATCGATTATATGCCACCGAAAACCACAATCACAGGCATATATTATGCAGAGGTTTTGCGAAAATTGAAAAAAGCGATCCGGGAAAAACGGCCAAGGAAAGTTAGGAAAAAAAACTTACTTCTTCACGACAATGCACCAGTGCACAAGGCTAATATTGCTCAAGCTGCATTAAAGGACTGCGGCTTCGTGGAAATTCCGCATCCACCGTACAGTCCAGACTTGGCACCCAGTGACTACTTTCTGTTTCCCAATTTAAAAAAACACTAAGGGGCCGGAAATTTTCCAGTGACTATGAAGTACAGTCTGTTGTAAACGAATTTTTTATGGAGCAAAAGAAATCTTTTTTTAGAGGGTTTAGGCAAGTTATTTGATCGATGTGACAAATGTATAAACCTTAAAGGAGATTATGTCGAAAAATAAAAATATTGCTGTCTCACTCACTCTTTTTTCATATGATATTGCAAGACTTTTTGATTTGCCCTCGTAGTCCATTTTCGACGATGCTGTTCAGTTGACAGGTACTTGTTTAACCATTGATTCCAAAATGTTTGAAATGTAAATCAAATTTTTTGAAAGTTTCAAGGATGGAATTGATCGGTTGAGAGATTCAAAAATGGCCGGGAGTAAGACTTCCAAAATCATTTGGCTTATCTGACATAGGACCAATAGGACGTGAGCTCAGACATGTTTCGATTTGAACCTCAATCGTGTGAAGTTGCTCGATTGTAAATGACAAATGGATAAAGACGCCTTCAGAAGCCTTCAAAATGGGGCGACCGTGGGGAATAGTATGCCGTTGAATATGGGAATCAATATTAATACTTCATTTTGATGAAATTCCAAAAAAAATAAACTACGTTCTTTTAATTCAGATTTTCAACTAATAAAACTGGTAGCATTATCGGTGTAGAAATTTGAGCAAAGCCCACGACGCTGAAGCAGGTCAGTTGCCACTTCCATATGAACTGCCTTTGTACCGAAACATATAAAAAATACTTTTTAGACTTTCAATTGCATTCTAGATTTTACTTGATTAATCGCAAGAAATGAACCACAAAAATCCACTCCCACATTTTGGAATGGCCTAGAGTATACTCGTAGATCTCTAGACGGCAAGACGCATTTTTTGGGTAATTGACCCATGAGCCATGATTTGATTTAAGGTTTGAGGACGTGCTCGAGTACACGTTATACACTCGCGAACCACTTTTCGACATAAATTTCATCCTCTGATAACCCAAAAACTACACTCAGAGAAAAACTTGGGTCAAAAGAAACAAAAATCTGAGCCTACTTTGTTACGACTGTGTTGGTCGCAACCATCTTCTCTTATTTTTTATTCACCTCGGATGTGTTATGAACGCACTCTCGACGTTTTGTTTTGTGCCCCATCGCGTGGTGGCGCAGAGGTGAGAAAGAATGGGGGAAAGAGAGACCAATGCGCATCAAGTGTGTGCAAAGTAAAACGTTTTGGAAAAAAATGTTTTTCTTATATGTCTCTATTTTATACCAACGAAAATTTGATATAAAGGAGAGACAGAGAAGAGAGATTAATTTCTTCTAGAACGTTTTACGATTACGAGTTGTGCGGCGCTCGAATTTTTTTTTTGGATTATGATAGTCGAGTTTTGGTTTGTGATGTGAGAGGGGTCTCGTTTTTTCTTTTGATATATAAGAAAAGTTTAGTTTTTGAATCTCGTTTGAGTTTTTTTTGTATAAAGCAAATAAATAAAAATACGAAAAGGTTTTTTTTTTCGTGCTTGGCCCTTGGATAAATAATAAAGATTATAATAATTATGTATGTAAATACAACTCGAAATATTGAGAAAATTTATATGTGGTGAAATTAATTGAGAAAAATATAAATATTTTTGGTGGAATAGTAAGACTTTTTTTGTGTTGAATATTTGGTTTTGGCATACCCAAAGTGAAAATCTACGGAATATCGAAGCCGTTGATAATTAATCTCAAATAACTCGTCTTATGTGTATAGTTATTGTGCGCGGAATATCAAAGTGATTAAGGCCATAAAGAAGGCTGAGATTCGGTTATGTAGCCTGAGTGATTACCAAAACACGTTACATATTACTACATAGAGCAATGTAAAAATAGGGGCGTGCGAGATCGCTTACTAATACGGTTACCGCATTATCCAACGGTACCGTATTTTCAAAGGGTGCCAAAATTTTAAGGGTGCCACAAATTATTCACGTGAGTCGAAACTTATCAACGGGGGACCAAGTGAGGCTACTACAGTTATATAACGGGTGGCGATTTGAGGCCATTCAACAATTTCTAACGGGTTCAGTATTATTAACGTGTACCACATTTTCTTCGGGGTACCGCTTTATCATCGTGTGCCAAATTATCTACGGGTACCGAATTACTGGTGTCATATAGTTTAATGGGCGCAGCATTTACGGTTGGCGAGACAACGCCCAACCTATTTTGGTGGCCAGTCAAGGCCAATACATTTCTCGGCTGTTGAGCCGCAACATTTTGACGGATAAGGCGAAAGAACGCCCCACTTTTTTGTAAGTGCCCAACCAGGCAAGCGCTCGAGCACGCATCGCGTGTCATTCATATTTGGTAACGGGGAAAGGCCCCGCAACAATACGGGTGGCCAGCCGGCCAGTTGTATTTATTTTGTTAACGGGGAGAGGCCCCGCAACTAACGGTAGCCAACCGGCTATTGGTTTATTTATCGGTGGTCTGCCGCAACGGAGTAGCCAACCGGCTTGTTTTATTTATCGGTGGTCTGCCGCAACGACGGCCGCGCCAGGCCGCAACTCATATTTTTATCGGGGAGAGGCCTCGCAACAACAACGGCACCAAGGCCACAACAGTTTTTTAAATTAAATAATTAAGGTACAATTTTTCATTTTTATTTTAATTTTTTTTTTATTTTATTTCTTTTATATATATTTTTATTATATTCCTATATAATAATTTTCAAAATTTTTGTGATCGAGCGCCGCACAGCGGGTGCACGCGCTCGGTACGCATTGCTTTCTCTCTCTCTCTCTCTCGTTTTCTTCTGGTGCGGGTGGAGGGGGGAAGTTGTTTCTCTTCGCACTTCTCCCTGAGAACGTAGCCGGCAAAACATCACCGTGGAGGCCTCTGCATGCGCTTAGTGAATATCTGCAGGTTGGCAGTAGCCAGCCTGTAACAACTTTGCCAAAATCTTGGTGATTTTCGATCAACCAAATTTCTTAGTTAAAAAACGAATTAGATCTTAGTTGAATAAAATTTTAATTTAAAATAACCAAATCCTGCTTATTTAATTTATAACTTAGTTAATATAACCAAAAACAAATCGTTAATTTAATGGATAGAAATGGAAAATAATTGGTGACAGTGACTACTATTTTATTAAATTAACCAAGGGAAAAAATTATTTTACTAATAATTAGTTATTATTATTTTACTAGTTTAATTCTACATAATTTTCTTAGTAATTGTAACAAAAATGGCGGTAAATTTTGCAAACGTTTAAGGTTAAACACATTTCATCAAGGTGGGGTTACCAAACCAACACGTTGGAAGTTTGATTTCGAACTAATGAAACATTGAATTCTTTACATTAAAAAATTCGAGCGTCTGATCAGAATGCAGTGATCAAACTACAAAAATAATGAAAATACTTTGAACTTACATTCAAAGTATAATCACAATGATTTAGCGAATTTTATTGATTCGCTAGAATTTAAGTCTTAGTTTATATGACAAAACTTATAGGTCAAAATAACTAATTAAGATAAACTAAAATACTTGGTTAGTTATAACAATAATATTGTTCACCTAACAAATTTTGTTTTGGTTAAATTAAACAAAACTACGTACCAACATCCTGGTAACTTAAATATTACTCACTTTTTGTAGTAACCAAGTAAGAAAATACCAACTTTCTAATTTAAACAAGAGATTTGTTTATCTAGCTCAGAATTTTGTGTTAAAACAACCAAATTAATTTAACTAAGTATTTGGTAGTAATCTTTTTTCTGAGTGTAGCCATTTTATAAAAGAATGCGATCCTGGTACTACTAACTGATTGATGTTTGTGATCGAAGGGAATATCAGCGTTTTTTAATCGACCGCCAACCTTAATCATGCCATTGTCATCAAGAAATGGCACCAGTGATGTTAACTTACTTCAACGAGACACAGATTGATTTTTACGAAGCCTATGAGTTTTATCTGAATAGTGAAATTGCTGTATAATTTCGATTGATTTAATAGTTGGTGGTTTTGACAAGTTATTTGAAGTCCGAAGCTTTTTAATACTAGATTTTGTAAAACGATCAACATTTGTATTTTTCTTTTATATTAAACGTAGTTGGTTGATGTACGAAGAACCTGTATCGGCTCAAAATCAATAAAATCCTTTTCACTTCGTGGCACTCCTCGTAGCAAAACTATTTATACACCGCGCCGCTTAATTACCAGACATTGCTCGTTTTGCTGAATATAGCTATTTCGCCACCTATAAACTAATTCGCGAATCTCGATATTTATCGATAGTTGATAGATATCGAGAATTACCAAAAGGAATTGAAACGAAAGAAACGAAAAAGATCAGTCGGGTTTTATAAGTGAACGAGACACAGTCTCTAAGTTGTAATAAAAATAAAAGTGTTGCCGAACAATCGTTCACCCTTGGTGCGAACCTCCACCATATTTGTGAACATAATATTTATAGTGAAGATATATAAAAGTTGTGAACTAGTCATAAATAATATTATAGTGAATGATATAATTAAATAATAAATAAATAATTTATATAATATAATTATAGTGAGTGTTATTAATGCAAACAATTTAAATAGTTAAAAACTTGGTAACACCGCTATAAACCTGACCACCAATGTTTTGATCTTAAAAATTCCTGCAGCATAAGTCTTCGAGACACAATATCTGCAGGACTCTCTGTGACTGGAACATAATACCAATCAGCAGTAGAAATCAAATCATGTATTTTGCAAATTTTATTAGCTACCAAGAATTCGAAACGCCCTGGAACCGATTTGTTTCTATGTAAAGTGTATAACTAAAATGATTTTTTCATCTATTTGAACCAAGAGCTGTACGGTTCTAGCGGAGGTGTAGTTTGTATAGTTTAAGTGGAGCTACTCGGCTTTCTGAACTAAAAAATTTAACGAAAACAATGTTTTCATGATCGATTGTTGTGGCATTTGGAGCAACATCTTGGAATGGATATTTCATCGAATGTAGTGCGTTGTCGTTTAAATTCATTCGAATATTCTAGAAGTTGAATGGGTAGCATCTCATCCCATCCAAGTTTAGCTGCCCATAAGTTTTGCATAAATTATTTTGCCAGAAACGCTATATAGGGGCACAATAAACCTAACGGATCGAACATTCCAGCAATTTCGGATAATGATGTTCCTTTTGTACACTGATCAGTAATTGTATATTTTTTGAATGAAAAATTAAATTTCGACGTCATAAATTTTTTTTAAGCACGTTTGAAACTGCAGGAAAATGTGTTTGTTCATCTTCCACTAACTGAAATAATGTACGGATCGCGAGGATCGCAGCGCTAGCTGTTCCGCACGTTACGGTCTGAAGTTAGTAGCATTTTAATGAGGAGGTATCAGATTCACGATTTGTCTATACATTTTTGGTTTATCCCCTGTAATGCCGATTGCATGTTTTCGAAATCTCATGATAATGGAACACAAGTCCTGCTAAATTGTAGGACCAACCATTTAACAATCGTTTAGTGATAAATTTGAAGTAATTTTTGATGTGCGTTAAATACGATGTAATTTTGTAGTCACGTATAATTGCGTGATGTGGCATAAAATAATTGTTGTCACTTTCATCTGGATTATATCCTTCTATCATGTATTGTATATCGATATACTCACTCATAAATTGAGAATACCGCTCAAAAAGTTCTGGTTTGTTATGAAGACGCCTTTCCATTGTGAGAAATTATTTTGCAGCTATGATAGAAGGTATACCTAACTCACCAATATTTGATTTTTTTGGAAGAGCTACACTGTACTGACCTGACTTCGTTCTAATGACAGTTTTTGAATAATGAGTCTCACACAATTTTTCTTCAATTGAATGCGTTTTTGGATTTTCAATATTTTCAATTAACTAAAATTTTTTGTTCTGCTCATCAAGACAGTCCGAAAACAGTTTTATCCATTGGAAGTTCATATGATTCCAGAAAAAAGTTCAGCACCAATAATAATAAATCAATGGCTCCCGGTTTATAAAACCAAGGATCTACTAGTTGAGTATTATCCTTTATAACGCTTTATTATCCTTTATAACGCTTTTTAACGAACTCGAGGTTGCTTTGCTAACAATGACTTGGGTACTCGATCTATTTGTTGGGAGCTATTCGAAGATTTTTGAGCTTCCATAATTCTACAACTTTCTCGAAGAATTTCTATTAATTTTTCAAACAATAATAATTTTTTAGCTAAAGAACCTTTTATTATGCTAACTTCAGATTGATCATCCACACTATTAGTAAAATGATGATTAAGGAATAAATCCCACGAATCAACTGGAACATTTAACGCATTTAAAAAATTATGTATAACTTTTAACAATGACATCGATAAAATTTTGAAGAGATCTTTGAATAGAGTTTTTTCGTCATTATAATGGTCGGTTAGGGTTTTCCATGCAATCGGATAATTTTCCATTGATACTGAAAAGGATTGAATGAATTTATAGGCTTTGCTCTCCCTAATACACGAAGCTTAATAGTGAAATTTTGCTAAGTTACTCACACCTTTATTTGAACGAATTAACTCAATAAAGATACCACGAAAGTTTAATCAATTCAACTCAGAGTAGTTGAATTTTGGTAACTAAATATTTGGAAGCTTTAATGGTGCAAAGTTTTTAAATTGATTTCTGGCGAATTATCATTTTTAATTGAGTCAATTTTGCATTCGTTCGAATTTCTTCAATTTGATTTAAAATTGAAGCTTCTACAAATCCAAATTCATCCTCAAATTCATAAGCTTCTTCACTTAATATTTCAAATTTAGTTTGAATTTCGAGTCACGAACGATTCTTTTTTAACTTTATAATATTTTCTGGAACTGTTAATTTAGGTTCGCTATCTTAATTCGAAATGTTTGTTACTTTTCTATTTGAGGCCAAAGTTTTCCAGTTTATACAATTGTTTATCACGCGGTGTTATCACTACTCGGAGCTCTGGATTGTCGCCGGTCGTAGAGCGTTGGTTAAAATTCTGATTGCTCACCAAAAAATGTATCGAGATGCATAAACTGCACCGACAGACATTAAAAACAGTTCTGTTTAAATCGTTTCTTGCTGCCGACTGTCTTACTGTGTTCACTAAATATTGTAAGTTGGTCTTCACAGTCTCAAATAATTTGCAGTATTTTTTTTTATTTGGTTCTTCTAATTTTTGCTTAACGAATTTATGAGAGTAGCACAAGATCCATTAATATTGGATGCCTCTTCAGGTCATCGTATGGTCAGGGTCGTATTTTCAAAAGTACTTAATCCCTAAAAATTATTGAATATAGGATAGGCTGTCAACTTATTTAAGAAAAATAATTTCCCACAAATCTCAACATAAAAATAGATTTTTCCGAATTCGTATTTACTCGCTACTTAGCATTTAGCATAAAATGCATAAAACTGTGGTAATAAATTCCACATCTGTGCAAAGTATAAAATATATAAATTTCCACGCCACTTTCCAGAGGCATGGTAACCAAGCAACTAAATTTTTTTTGCGTCGACATATAGGTAAAAGTCGATTTTCCTATGCATACCAAAATTTTCCCCATAAATTTTCAAATCACAATATATAACCATCTCGTTCTGTTAATAATAAACCGAAAGCACAATCATGTGATCAATGACGTCACATTCTACAAAAAGCATAAGTTGACATACGCGACATACAATGCAGAAAATAGAGCAACAACAAAAACATAAGAAATATAAAACACAAGGATGAAAATATGTATTTTTGTTTTTCAACATTTCCATTTACGGTTTTCTTTTATTTATTTTTAGTGTACCGCGTAGCTCCCATGTGGGGAGCACGCGTTTATTTATATCGTTTAACAAATTTTGTGTCGTGTTTGATTTTGTTGTATCATAATGCGGATACTTTGAACCAATATTCGATCGATCGGACACCATTTAGGCGCAATTAAGCGAAATTGGTTACAAAGCGTTCTAAGTTGTATCAAATAGTGAACAGGTGAGTGAGTTAAAAAATAAAAAAAAATAATTATGAAGTGGGCTGTATACGATGCGTTTAACTATAAAAGCTCTTATCTTTCCTTCTTATGCATATAGTTTTGTGTTATTATTGAAAAAAAATCTGTTTGTGTTTACTCATTTTTGAACAACGGATGTCGTTGCTTGTTGAATATTGAAATGTGCTAATAAATACTTACGCTAACGAGGTTGCATCTTATATTATACAGGAGATGGTAATGATTTAGATAATAGAGCTTTTATGTACATAGTGGAATAATTATGCTCTGAGAATATGTAGGTTGACTATAAATAAAATTTCTATAGTTAAAACAATTTTTTTTTTGCTAGGAATGGGAAAATGATTTTTGTCAAGGTTGGCAAAAATCATTTGTCACGTGTTTTAATACGAAAGACATGTTACTCGCTCAAGAATTACCTACATATATATAAATTGTAAACGTTATTTATTATTTATAATTATACTTATTCTAATCAAGATTTACCTAGCCATGACCTTTCTGTTATTTTTATTTATAGATTTTTTCGAATAATTCTATTAAATATTTATTGACGATATCTGTACAGCAAACGTTTGACTAGTATTTATGTCGACTGCATTTCAAATTATAGTCACGCTAAGACTTTGACATAAATACGTTTTGAATGCTGTTTTTAATGAGAATCGTGCGGTCTTGATAATATCAACATAGTATCTCAATAGAACTAACTCGACAGTATTAAATAGGAAGGAAAATGTCGTTTACAAAAATGCTTCAATGTATCCAAGTTCGCATATTTATTTGCAAAGCTCACTAATTTATTTTCAATGATTTGATGGTCAATTATAAATAAATCGTTAGAATACTTTACTATACAATTTATTGCATATAATCTCTATATTTATCATGTGTATTAAATCAACAAATTATTACATGCACGAAGTGAATATTAATTTTCATAATCCAAATTTTGTGAAATAATCACATTTAAGAAGAATATATCAAAAATTGATAATTTACACAAATTTACACTTAAAACATTTACACAAATAAAAATAGATTAGAATTATTACACGCAGGAAGTCAATATTTTCAAAATAGCAGTAATTTATAATGCGAAGTTTAATGATTTGATAGTAAATTCTATATTAATCGTTAGTATACTTTAATATAAATCCAGAAATTATTACAAGCACGAAGTGAATATTAATGTTTATTTTCGCAAAATTTTGTAAAATAATCAGATTCAAGAAGAAAAAATGTAGCAAAGACTAACTCTATCATTTATTACAATATTTACATAAATAAAATTATATTACAATTATTACATGCAGGAAGTAGGTGTTTCATTAGATACACTCAATATGTATTACAATATAAATTAAAGAACAAAATTATAATTTATTTGAAATCCAAATTTAAATGTAACAACGGTATACTTTAAAACGCTGCACATTACTTGAAATCTAAATAATTATTTTGCGTATTTTGCAAACAAATTATTACAAGCACGAAGTGAATATTAATTTTCATAAGCAAAATTTTGTAAAATAAAATTATTTTATATTTTCATTTAAATAGAACATTTATTCAAATAAAAAATTAATACAATTATTACATGCAGGAAGTAAATTTTTCCAAAATAGGAGCAATTTATAATACAAAGTTCAATGATTTGATAGTTAATTCTATAAGAATCGTTAGTATACTTTCATATACGGTTCATGTATGTAATCTCAGTATTTTTTTGCGTAAAATATTATATTTTAGAGTCATGATTATGAATTTCGCCGTCAGAGTCAGTAATGTCGTTAATTTTTACAGTACTTGGTGCTTAATTTATTAACCCGAATCATCCTGGGGTTGCCATATGGCAACAAGCAACATGCATGCGAGTTTGCCCACCTGATTCGGAACCAAATACATATAGATGTAAATTTCCTCAATTTTTGTTTTAGTAATACATCTCGTTCTCATATTTCACAGTTAATTTAATAAGTTTCGTTTAACGTTCATAGAGAGAAGATTGTGAAATTAGTAGGACACAAAAATGTTACAAAAAACCTCATAATAATATAATTATTTATGTACATTAATTGAAATTAGTTTGTTGTAATTGTACGAGTAATTTGATTGTATAAACTGATGAATTGCGCGATTTAGTGGAATATTTAATTTTTATTGTGTTTTTTTTTTTTCAAATTTTTCAGCGGCGTGTCCATGTGGCTATGCCAGGAACAATAGGTTACAGGGTTTATAGATCTGTTTCTCTCTCTCTCTCTCTAGCATTTACATCCCATGAAGGGATTTTGCCGCCCGCACTATGGTCCTCCATCCTTCTCGGTCCATCGCTCTCGTCCTCCAATTTCGACATCCTAATACGAGTAGGTCTTGTTCGACGTCGTCATGCCAGCGCAGTCGGGGTCTTCCTCTACGACGCACTCCGGCTGGTTGTTGATGGAACACTTTATAAATCATTCGTTGTTGTGGAGACCTTACAACGTGGCCGAGCCATCTCACTCGATTAGATTTGATGAAGCCGATAATATCGCTACCTCCGAGAAGTTGCTTTATTTCGTGGTTCATGCGAATCTGGTATTCATTGTTCGCAACTTTAATAGGACCAAAAATTGAACGGATGACCTTTCTTTCGAAGGTAGATAATAATCTACAGTCATTAGAGGTTTTGGTCCAGCTCTCGCTTCCGAAAGTCAGCACAGGTCTTATAAGTGCTTTATAAAGTGCGAGCTTGCACGACTGCGATAGGTGTTTAGATCGCAATAATTTTGATTGGGCGTAGAAAACTCGGTGTCCGGCAGCGATTCGGGCTTTTATTTCTGCCTGCATATCATTCAAGGATGTTATAAGTGACCCGAGGTATTTAAAATTTTCGACGCTATCAAAGTTATGGTCGCCAATTTCGAGATTTGCCATAGAGATGTTCCTGGGTGTTGTTAAGAATTTCGTTTTGGTACTGTTCACCTCCAAACCAAGTCTTCTTGCGCAGCGATTGAGCGGTATGAAGCTGTCCTTGATGGCGCTAGGTCTTCGGCCAAGAAGCACGATATCATCTGCATATCCAAGAATTTGGCCTGATTTATTGAATATACAGCGCGAAGTTTCAATGTTGCTTTTCCTCACTACGTACTCAAGCGCCAAATTGAACAGCACAGGCGCGAGTGCATCACCCTGTCGAACACCAGATGTTATTTCAAAGGGGTCTGACACAGATCCTTCAATTACGATTCTACATACAGACCCGGATGTTGTTAATTTACAGAGAGAAACGAGTTTCTCTGGGATTCCCAGGCATATGAGCGCGGCCCATAGGTTGTCGCGGTTTATACTGTCATACGCCTGTCTGAAGTCTATATATAGTTGATAAATGGTTATGTTATACTCCCAACATTTTTCCAAGATCATCCTCATGGTGAAACACTGGTCAGTGGTCGATCGGTTGGGACGAAAACCACACTGATAGTCGCCAATGATGTTTTCGGCGAAAGGGACGAGTCTGGCAAGTACAACATTAGCCAACACCTTGTAAGCAGTGTTCAATAGAGCTATGCCACGAAAGTTTTCACATTTAAGACGGTCGCCTTTTTTATGCAACGGACATATGAGTGCGGTCTTCCTATTCTCGGGCAACTCTTCTTGGTCCCAAATACAAACGACGAGATCGTATAAACTTGCTGCAAGAGTAGCGCCTCCGAGTTTAATTAGTTCTGCGGGGATTCCATCGAGACCGGGTGCCTTGCCGTTTTTCAATCGACTAATAGCTGCGTCTACTTCCTCCACTGTGGGATATTCGACAAAGAACTCTTCACCTGGCGGAGCTATTGCTCTAATGGGGGTCACTTCGTCATTCCGGTTTAGCAGACTTTGAAAGAAGGTTTGCCATTCTGAGAGAACATCAGCCACGTTTGTTCTCAGCTCTCCATTCCCGTCTTTTATGGCTGTACTTCTTGGGTGGAAGTCTTTAGTGAGATTATAGATCTGTTTTGTTGTGTAAAATATATCTTGTTAATTTTTTCTTTCCGCTCAATACGTTCTCTTAGAAAATTGACGTTTCAAGAAGCTCTTGATTATTTGGATGAGCTTAGTTCCGACGATGAAAATCATTTCTCATGCAAACTTCATACCTTGAATGTTCAACGATAAGGAAAAAGGCGGCATTCCAGATAATGTATGTCCGGGCACAGTTAAGATCAGGCTGTGAAATGCAGAACGTCTTGAGAATCTGGACATAGGTAGAGAGAATTTGGATCACATTCTTCAAGATAGTGTTTTGGCAAATGTGCTCAACAACATCTTTAAATTTATCTAGTAGTTATACATATTTCTTAACTCACAGAAATAACAGCTCACAAGCCATTATCACCACATTTACGTCGTATTCATCAATCTTCATCCAACTGTTCTTTACCAACATCCAAGAAGAAATTCAAAACCACCAAAAATTTATAGATGATCTTGAGAATATTTGCGACTGTTCAGAGGTATATGCCATTTACCGATAAAAAAAATATTGAATATTGCTGTTAACAGGTTGTTTTTATATTTGTCTCTACAAGTATGTTACAGAGCTTTTCTTTTTTATTGGCATTTTGCTTGTTAGCGGATATACTGGTCAAACCAATTACAGAGACAGCATGCGTTGAAATCGCTTTGAGGAAATTTTATAGAGTCTACATTTCGAACTGAAAGTGCGTGCTCCACAAAACGTTACTGATAAATTATGGAAGTTGAGACAGATAACCGATCATATCAAATCAAAAATGTTGTAACACTCTCTTCCCAAACAGAAGTTATGCTTTGATGAAAGTATGATTGCTTATTTTGGAAAGCACGGATGTAAACAGTTCATAAAATGAAAACCTATACGTTTTGGATATTTTATATACTCCCAATGGGTACATAATAAATTTCGATGTGTATCAAGGCAAAAATCCGCGATCAAACTCAAGATATGAAGAACTATTCAATAAATGTGCTGCTCCCCTTGCCAACATGATTGACGATTTTTCTGGTAAAGTCAAAGAATTGACGTTTTCATTAAACTTTGATAATTTATTTAAGAGGTTTCCGTTGTTGGCTTATTTGAAACATCGAGGCTATAATGAAACTGGCACCATTCATGAGATTCGAATCCACTAAAAGTTGTCCAACTCCACATAAATAAATTGAAAATAAATCTACTACAAATCCATCAAAATGAACGAAACCGAGATTTGACTTATAAAATGGGTAGATAATTCGGTCGTTTGAATGCTATCAACACATTTAGATTCCACACCAACATCGATTGCATCTCGCTATTCCACACATGCACGGAAGAAAATAGGTGTCAATCAATAAATGTGTAGAGCCGATCGATTTGGCCAAAACGTTGCCCCTTACCATATCGCTTATCGTGGAAAAAAGAGGTGAAGCTGCATCTTTACACGGATTACCGATGCTTGTGTACAAAATGCATTACAGCTTCATCTGTATATCAATCCGTAATTCGATTATTAGAAGTGTTTGCACTAAATGCGACAAAGGCCTTTGCTTGCATTGTTTTAAGCCTTACCATACTAATGAATAAATAGGTAATTACCTGACAGTACTATCCGAATAAAATAAAAACTGAATTACTAAATAATCTTGCTGTTTTATTGAATTGAATCCATGAATAAACCGATTTACTATATGACACTATCCTATAGCCTTTCAATCCTGCCATTGCCATGTGGCAACAGGACCCCCTGAGCACACTGGGACCTTTGAAAAAAAGCTAATGATGCAATGTTTCTCGTTTTGATCTAGAAGTTAAGTATCTAAAATATTTTTGAAAAATTCGAATTATTAACGTTCAGGATGATTCGGGTTAAGTTATTATAATAGTACGCCTCAGAGCTTTAGGATTATTTTTATATTTTTCAAACAATTTCTCGAAATACTGCCTCTTAGATTGCTTATTACTTTTAACAACAATTTTTTATGTTTTAAGAAAATCTTTTCCAATTTAGCATTACCTGGATGACGTTTATGCTTTCTATGAGTCCAACAATTAAGTTTTGTCGGTCCCGACTTATGATTGTAAGATATTTTAATAGAGTTAACATGCTTATTTAAAGTTAATAAAAATGTAACAAATGCTATATCCACATTTGTGGAATTGTAAACTGTATGCCATGGCTCATTTTTTAATAAAGCATTTATTTTTTCATAATCTTATTTAGTAAATGATTTATACTGAATATTTTGGTTATATTTTAATGTGGTTAAATTCTTTAAAATCAAGCAAATGTAACTTCAAAATAGAAAGGATCTAACAGATACAAGAGATTTGAAACCATTTGAAGCCATTAAAAGGCCTTAGAAGGAACCAACAAATTAATATTAATATCACCTAGAATAAAAATAATTTTTTCAGTCGTTTGATTGAAGTTCCTCAATAAAAATGTCAATAGCAAAAGCATGTAATCTATAGAAACAGACAAACGTAATATTGTCACCCTTAATATTTAAGCCCACTTTAATACCATCCGCACTTAGAAATGTCATATTAACAACACTACACAACATAGAGTTTTGAACATACACGGCTACACCAGCAGAATTTTGATTGCAATTGCAATTAGCAAAAAGCCTATAATTATTTATATTATAATTACCAAATTCAGAATTACTCAACCAAATTTCACTCAAAAATATTACTGTTGGCATTAAATTTATTGTAGCAACATGACAAAGTAAGGAATCAAAATGTTTACGCATGCTGCGAATGTTCTGATGTATTACCAAAATATCTGAATCATTCGAGAAATTATCATATGGTGATAGTGCATCAACAGTCAAAGTGTTCATACTAAAAAGTGACACAAATTATCTAAATTTAAATGAAGCAACGGTATACTTTAAAACGCTGCACATTACTTGAAATCTAAATAATTATTTAAACAAATTATTACAAGCACGAAGTGAATATTAATTTTCATAAGCAAAATTTTGTAAAAATAATCACATTCAAGAAGAATATATCTAAAATTATTTTATCTTTTCATTTAGTTAGAACATTTACTAAAATAAAAAATGAATACAATTATTACATGCAGGAAGTAAATTTTTCAAAAATAACAGTAATTTAAAATACAAAGTTCAATGATTTGATAGTCAATTCTATATGAATCGCTAGTATGCTTTAATGTTCATTGCATGAAATCTCAATATTTATTTCGCGTGCCAAATTAACAAATTATTACAAGCACGAAGTGAATGAAATCACATGAAAATTTAACAAAGCCTTAGTTTATCATTTATTACAATATTTTCACAAATAAAATTAGGCTACAATTATTACATGAAGGAAGTATATATTTCATTTGTCACAGTCAAATATTGTAAATTGGGGATAAAAAGTCTCTCCGGGCTTTGTGATAACTATATTGTTTCGAACTAACAAACTTATATTTCGACAAAACACTTATCTTACGTATTTTCATGCCCTTTTCTAGCAATTTTGAAAAAACTCAAAGCAGTGATATTTGTCTGTAATTAGACATATTAGTTGAAGAGGTAGCTTTGAAAAGTGAAATAACAAATGCGTTTGTTAAATTCAATGGAAAAATTTCACATTTTAAATTGAAATTGAAAATGTATAACAACTGCAACTGTCACTAAAAAATTTGATAAAACTATTTGTAATTACCCGATCTCTAAAAATTTTTTAAAGTTTCTTAAACATTGCTTTCCCAACTATTTCGTTAATAGCTTTCTATTGGGTACTGGAGTCATTCCTATAAGCATAGTATTTACCTCAATTTGGCAATTTTACTTATTTAATTCTGTTGGAATGGCCCTTTGTAAAAAATAGTGTATTAAAATACTAAAAATGGATTGAAAATATCTGTTGGGTAAGGGAATTTGTTTTCTTTATTCTCTCTTAGTGTTGCTGTCTCTATAGCTGAGGATTAAGTAATTACTGCATGAGATAGTTTCCGCTATCGTACAGCAACATTTAAATTTTATAATTGCGACTTGCTGATATTTAACAACAGCATTCATTCCACATGTATCGAAGCTATTGTGACAACCAACCAGAGTTGAACCTTATTGTCTACACAGGGTAGTTAATTAATATTCGACACATGTAGGCAACATATGTCGATAATTCAAAAAATGGAGTGGACAATTTAGAGAAATTAAACAATGTGTCGAAAAATCTGAATTCTGTTGACAATTAATAAAATGTTCAATGGATTTATTTCAAAATGAAGAGCTTCATTCTTGCCACACTTTTGACAAATTTTGAACCCTACTTTTTATATAGTACTGTACTGATGCATATGTGTACATAAAATGTGTCAAACTTGTACGTAACGTTTGGTGCATTGCAAAGGTAATTTCATTTGAAAGCACACGATTGCATCGACTCTTCAAGGTGTGTATTAAACCAGGATCAAATTTAAGTGAGCTACCAACCAACTAAACATAGAATAAGGTTTTCTTCACTAGCAACATAGTAGTTTGAATTATTCTCATTTAATTTTCAATTTCACCGTGTGAAATCAAATTTCCTTGTAGGCAATTTATATCTACTCAATTACCAATGAAAGAAACTGTTCCTTTTCATATTTTCGCGGAACACGAATTTTCTCCCTATGGCCAGTGAAAAATACAAATAATGTGAAGAAAATGTCACTTGGGCGCGATGCTCCCGGTTCTATAAAAATTGCATACAGTTTTGCCTATATATACTCGATATCGAATGGCAATGATTATTGGAAGTACTAGTGCTACACTATTATAACCTAAACAATTTAGAATAAAACTAAAAATAATAAAAAAATTCATAATTAAAAAAATGGGAATAATTTATAAATCTAATTTTGCTAGAATTTTCGATATGAGTACCATGAATCGTGGGCCAAACAAATGGGCCAAATTTGTTGGCATACTGTTACTTATTTCATCTTCCGGAAATAGATATTTATGTGTAATATGGGTTATGGTTGGCATTTTACCAATTACTCAAAGTCACATGTGATGATTAAAATTTTTACTCTAATATGCAAATGGAAATCACAATAAGGGGAAACATGACGGTCTCAAAAAATAAATTTTGTATTTTTATACTAATACAATTTGTTTAAAACCTAGTTTCTAAATTCCACTAAAATACTGCACTTTTAACTTTTCACAAAAAAAAATCGATAAAAATTCGAGCGCGGTAAAAGTAATTGTCTTGGAATTTGGAAATGGAACTACGTTACCATCACAACTACCGAGCGAGTTGGCACATTGCAAACGGCGATCAAATAAAAAAAATATAATATCAACGCGTCTATAAATTCTAATGTTAACAAATAAAAGTCGAAAATGGCGCACAATAAAATATCAGGAAAGCTTCATATTTTGTTAAATTTCACTCAAATAAATTTATCGATACCAAAAGAAATCACATGCGGAACTGTTTCACAATTCTAATGTTACATAATTTCTAAATTCCACTCAAAAAATATCACTCACAAAATTTCACTCAAATAGAATTTCACTAAAATTGAAACGAGATAAAAGAAATGAGTAGGGTAGAGTCACTACTTTTAAACAAAAAATAAACTTGAACTCTATTTGAAAATTTGGGAAAATTTCTGGAGGTTCTATCAATATTTTGGAATCGTAAATTACTACTCAAGTAATTATAGATTCCAATGGAATTCGCCCACGGTAGCATGAAATCATTAATGGTACATTGCACTCAAACTAAAAAAAATCGCGATATTACGTTTCCTAACAGAAATCAAAATTTCCATTCAACTAAAGTTTCACCAAAAATTGACTGAACTTAAACAGATGCGTTGGAACATTGTACTAGAACACACAAAAAATATTATGAATTAGTAATTTACGTTTAGAATTAAGCTAATTATTCATTCATTCCTCTATGATTTTTAATTTATCAAGTGAGTTAAAAGGTAGTGCATGGAAACGGTATAACCGTTTCCTTCGGATCGCAGTGATAAATAACAAAAAATCACTCAAATATAATATTCCAATCAGAATTGCAAATATTTATGTTACACTAATATTTGAAATTTCTTGAGATAATTTGAAACAGTTGACAAACTATTTGGAATTTAACTCAAAATAACGATGAGTAGTATTTTAGGTTTAACAAAAATTTGAGTAATTGTTAAAAAAATTACAGCAATTTGGAAGAAATAATCACATGAGCGAGCTTAATAATCACGTATTGTTCTGAAATGCCTCGCAATGGAAATCACAATAATATATCTAAACAAATAGGCCATAGACCTTTTCAAACGCAAAGCAGTAGATTTCCTAAAATGCTTTAAAAAACCTCGAATTTTACTTAGTTAGTTAGTTAGTTTTAGTTAGTTTTAAAGTTAGTTAGTTAGTTTTAAAGTTTAGTTTAGATCGTTCTAAAATGTACCTCTTTGTAAAAGGTGGCTATAAGTCTGGCTAATCAAATGAACCTAAGGCCTTTTCTTAATGGACACAGAGGACTTCTTACAATTTTTTGAAAAATTAGGTATATTTTTATATAAACACATTTTTTGACCTTGGTTTGCCAAAATGTAGGAAAAATTTGTCAATTTTGCAGAGTTTTATTTGAAATACAAAAATTTGGAACTCATAACAGTGTACAATAAGTTTTGACAATCTATTTTGACAGAAAATAATAGTGAATAAAAATTTGGCCATATCGTAAGTATGTATGTACATATAAAAATTAATTTTTCAGGTCGCCATGATAAAGAGAGCACAAAAGCTGGTCGATGAAATTCTGTATTGAAAACCATAATTATGAAGAATAATTATTTAAAAAAACGATGGAGTAGGACGAACTATTATTTCTTAGAGGCGATTTAAAAGAACTTATCAGCGAGATATACTACGCACATATCGACGATATTATAATGTTCGGAAGAAGAACTGAATAAGAACATTTACCGCTTATCAGCAGGGTCTTTGCAACATTTTAAAAGGCCAACTCACGGGTTAATCTGAATAAAACGGAAATCTTGAAAACGCAAACGGAGTTTCCCGTATTTCTTATTACGAATAAGAGTATCAAGCCGGACCCCAAAAAATCATTGCTAATCGAAACATCAAGAAACTCGATTTATTCGAAACTATCGCGAACATAGCTAAACCATTAACTAACGTAACGAGAGAGGATAACGCACAAACCAGAGCTAACTGATCCAAGAAAAACAAAACCAACATGAACGGATAGAAATATGAAGCATTTCAACGCATTAAAAAACTATTGACATCTTCAGAGATACTTATTGTTCCGGACTGTAAACATCGTCTTTTGTAATGGGTAAAGATTTTGTTGTTTTGTTTGTTAAACGTTGGGGTGGTTCAGTTTTTAATGCTTGGGTACTTAGCGTTACTATTATTGGTGAGTGATCTGATGATAAATCATAAAAGTCAACGACTTGAGCATTGTTGCGTGCTATTCCTCGTATTACACAGAAATCTATTAAATCAGGAATTTTTTTTTCTATCTGTAGTGATGTCCAGATGATAAATAATCTAGGTTTTTATTGCTTCGTAGAGATGCTTGCCTTTGGGTGACGTCAACCTCGAACCCCATTCCACATGTTTAGCGTTGTAATCACCCCCTGCTAGGAATTTGATTCCCAACAGATTGAAGTAATCGACATATTGCTGGTTTTTAATTGCGTGTTTCGGTGGCCAGTAGACAGCCGATATTAAAAATGTCCCAGACCATTCTTCCAAAGTGATAGTTGAAGCTTGAATGTGATCTTTACCATATTTCTGGAGCTCGAAGTGCTTTAATCTTCTTTTTATTAAGACTACAGTGCCACCGTGTGCTTTTCCATCCGAATGTTTGGTGTCATAAACGGCATAGTCGGTAATATTAAAAAAAATTGTTTTGTGAAGTGTGTTTGAGATATTAACATGATGTCTATATTTTGTTAGATAAGAAAGGTTTGTACCTCAGCTTTATGTTGCGAGAGCCCGTTTGCATTCCAAATAGCTATTTTTAGAACTGTCATTTTTGATTTTTGACTATAATTTGCATAAGCAATCATCATGAAACTTTGAATCGTCTCGGTTAGATTATTTACCTGGTATAAATGTTTTGTTCCTCCTCATTAGCATGAACTTTTGATTTCGGTTTGTTACCTTTCAGGATACTTGCGTATGAAACACCTGGCTGCGCAAAACTGCTGGCAAACTTCTCCAAGTTATCATTTTGTGTGTTTGCATTCGTTGGTTTGGTGACTATTGTATTTTTTGGAAACACGGCCCTCTGATTAAATTGCATATTAAGCATTCGTTGCTCAGCTCATCGGAGTGAAGTTTCTGCCAAATTAACAAAATATACACTGTGACCTATAAGTACTTAGAATTGAAAAACCACTCAAATATTGAACTTTCATAATAATATCTGAAATTTTTTAACCCTCATGTGAGTGAAGAGAAATAATCATAAATTGAGTGATTAGTACCTAAATTCATTTTGTATGAAAACTTATTTTTTCCACGTTCGTCCGAGTTGTAACATTTCTCATTTTTAAGCATGATTGTAATCTACCAATTGAACTAGAAGTTCTCATAAAAATTAGTTTTTATTGGGAGTAAAACATACAAAAATAGACGTCTAAAAATACAAAAGGTACCCGAGAACCCACGTCACTCACATTAGGGTTAATAAACACAAATACTTTTACACTATAAGTAGAAAGTAAACATTTAAGTTTTGTGAAAAGTTATGAGTGAATTTTATAAAATGAATTTTTTTACAACAAAACAGAATACGAATCGTACAGAGATGATCGAAGTGGTTCTGAACTAGTGATTGATGTAAGAAAAAAAAATGTATCTATCCACATGCTCGGGAATCTCTCAGATTTTAATTATTCGAGACAAAACACATTGAGTGCAATACGAAAATTCTTAAACATGGTTCTGAAGAACATGGTTCTTTCGAAGTGGTTCTGAACTAGTAATTGATGTAAGAAAAAAAAATTATATATTCACATACTCGGAAATCTCTCAGATTTTTGTTATTCGAGACAAAACATACATGAAGTACTAGTTCAGAACCACTTCGATCATCTCTGTGCGATTCGAAGTGTGTTTTGTTGTAAAAAATTTCATTTTCTAAAATTCACTCAAAACTTAAATGTTTGCTACTTAAAATGTAAACATATTTGTGTTTATTAAAAAATTTCAGATATTATTATGAAAGTTCAATATTTGAGTGTTTTTTCAATTCTAAGTACTTATATTGGTCACAGTGTATATTTTGTTATTTTGGCTGAAACTTCACTCCGATGCTCAGCTCTCGTTTTAGGGTTTATTTTTCGTTTTAAGTCCAGATAAACTGTGTCACCGCTATAGTTTGCAGTATGATTTTCGCAGCAATTATTACAACGTAACACAGATGGGTCATTGTGAGACTTGTCACACTGTTTGGAGTCGTGGAGCTCACCACAAATAACACAAACTTCATTTAAGGTGCAGTGTGCTTTCGTGTGTCCGTATTCTTGGCACTTTATGCAATGGACTGGTCCAGACCTCTTCTTAGGTTCTTCAATTACTATTTTACGATGTAACAAATATTTCAAGTTATAAATCTTGTGAACTCCTTTTGACTTTTCTTCCTCTGGCTCTAGCTCCAAAAGGAACATTGGTTGGGGTACCTTTTCACGGTTTACTAATAGATAACTAATAGTATTACTAATAGATTTGACATGGAAACCTTCCACAGCAAGTACAGCTTGTATGTCGCTATCTACGCAGCTTTCAATATGTGTAATATTTTTTACCAACTTCATCAAAATGTTCAACTAGGGCATGCCATAAATTTCGAATGTTTGAATGTTTGTTTCGTTTATATTACCTCTTTTGAGCGGGGCAATATAAAATTTAGAATCTGTTAATGTTGCGATATTATTAACCAGTTCATTATTAGAAGCTTCCCTTATATAAATCGGAGGCGGTTTCTCATTTCTCAAATTCGGCGCGGCGTTGGGGTCAACGACCTTTAAACTAGAGAATCGGTTGCTGAGAGATATTTGATTAACACCTTGTTCAGACCGTGTCACTTTGCTCTAGCCACCAAACTTTGCAGATCCCGGGCTACGTTTTCTTAGTGCTCTAAACCTCCAACAACCAAATTATCCCGCCTCAATGAAACCTGTACTATAATTTCTATACATTTATTATAATTTATTACAACAACTCCCGATTTTATTACAGTTACCGTTTCCGAGGAACGAGTGGTCGGTTTAGCTTGTAATTAAACCTACACCGCCAAAATTGTAACTTTTGATGTAGCTGTGATATCGGGATGGTTCTTGGACCAGAATTTATTACAAATTAATTACATTGATTAAACAGTTCAAGATCAACCCTTAATCTTGACTAAGGGTAAATTTCACCCCAAACGGTTATTTATAACAAAAACATCGATTTTACCAATATAAATAAATTATTACACCAGACCGCCACCAGATATTAACTACCAGATATACTCTTTCGACCTTGTGGAGGGCAGATAAACCTTATCCAGGTGTGTAATACTTTATATATGTGTCAGGTTACACGGAATTGGCTCCAAACCGTAAAGGCTTCAAACGTCTAATTTAATGATCGATTTTATCACCTTCGACAATTTATTACACCAGACCGCCACCAGATACTGAGTCAAATGTTACTCCTGGAACCTTGTGGAGAGCAGAATAACCTTATACAAGTGTGTAATAAATTATCTTTGTATCAGGTTACGCAGAATTGGCTCCAAACCGTAAAAGCTTCAAACGTCTAATTTATAGTTCTATTTTATCACCATCAACAATTTATTACAAGTCTATATAAGGTTGATTTGCCCTCCACAAGGTTCCAGAAGTAGCATTTGACCCAATATCTGGTGGCGGTCTGGTGTAATAAATTGTTGAAGGTGATAAAATCGGTCTTTAAATTATACGCTTGAAGCCTTTACGGTTTGGAGCCAATTCCGTCTAAACCGGACACATATATAATGTAATACACACCTGGATAAGGTTTATCTGCCCGCCACAAGGTCGAAAGAGTATATCTGGTAGTAAATATCTGGTGGCGGTCTGGTGTAATAATTTATTAATATTGGTAAAATCGATGTTTTTGTCATAAATAACCGTTTGGGGTGAAATTTACGCTTAGTCAAGATTAAGGGTTGATCTTGAACTGTTTAATCAATGTAATTATTTTGTAATAAATTCTGGTTCAAGAACCATCCCGATATCACAGCTACATCAAAAATTACAATTTTGGCGGTGTAGGTTTAATTACAAGCTAAACCGACCACTCGTTCCTCGAAAACGGTAACTGTAATAAAATCGGGAGTTGTTGTAATAAATTGTAATAAATGTGTTAAAATTATAGTACAGGTTTCATTGAGGCGGGCTAATTTGGTCGGTTCAGGTTTAGAGCACTCGTTTTTTTTAGATTGAACAGTGATATATCTATCCAATCACCGGAGTGAAATAATTCCTAAATAAATCCTAAGTAAAAAAATCTGTATATGTATTAGTAAAATAGAACATTAAAAATCAACATTTAGGCGAAAGTATATTTTACATAGCAAGAGCTTGAAGATTTTATTTCACAACAAAAAATATAAATATTTGTAAAGTTATATATGCATTTGTGAATCATTGGTCTTACCGATAGCTTTAACATATCAAAAATCATTACAATTAAATTTAAAAACTAAAAAAATATGGTTAAATTGGTATAAAACAAGAATAAGCTTAAAATATAAATATAATAAAACCTGCTTAGAATCCAAAAGAATAAAAGTCCAGATCTTAGGAGGTGGTCGTCGATTTTACTATGCTTTAATGTTAGATTTATTAAATGACTAGGTCCGTAGCGATACACAAACAACCCAAACAACCCATGAGTTTTCCGGAAAAATTAGGGGAACACTGGGTTTAATATTCAAAAATTGTAAAAGTAAAAATCGAAGTAAAAACGCTCAATCCTAAGACACTTCTAAGAGGTTACAACTTCCAGAGTATATGTTTTCAGTTTGTACTAGACCCAATCGAACTAGAAGACATGAGTTTTCCCGAAAAATTAGGGGAACACTGGGTTTAATATTCAAAAGTTGTAAAAGTAAAAATCGAAGTAAAAACGCTCAATCCTAAGACACTTCTAAGAGGTTACAACTTCCAGAGTAGGTGTTTTCAGTTTGTACTAGACCCAATCAAACTAGAAAACATGAGTTTTCCCGAAAAATTAGGGGAACACTGGGTTTAATATTCAAAAGTTGTAAAATAAAAATCGAAGTAAAAACGCTCAATCCTAAGACACTTCTAAGAGGTTACAACTTCCAGAGTATATGTTTTCAGTTTGAACTAGACCCAATCAAACTAGAAAACATGAGTTTTCCGGAAAAATTAGGAGAACACTGGGTTTAATATTCAAAAGTTGTAAAGGTAAAAATCGAATTGAAAACCCTCAATCCTAAGACACTTCTAAAAGGTTACAACTTCCAGAGTAGGTGTTTTCAGTTTGTACTAGACCCAATCAAACTAGAAGACATGAGTTTTCCGGAAAAATTAGGGGAACACTGGGTTTAATATTCAAAAATTGTAAAAGTAAAAATCGAAGTAAAAACGCTCAATCCTAAGACACTTCTAAGAGGTTACAACTTCCAGAGTATATGTTTTCAGTTTGTACCAGACCCAATCGAACTACAACACATGAGTTTTCCGGAAAAATTAGGGGAACACTGGGTTTAATATTCAAAAGTTGTAAAAGTAAAAATCGAAGTAAAAACGCTCAATCCTAAGACACTTCTAAGAGGTTACAACTTCCAGAGTATATGTTTTCAGTTTGTACTAGACCCAGTCGAACTAGAAAACATGAGTTTTCCGGAAAAATTAGGGAACACTGGGCTTAATATTCAAATGTTGTAAAGGTAAAAATCGAAGAAAAAACCTCAATCCTAAGACACTTCTAAGAGGTTACAACTTTCAGAGTAGGTGTTTTCAGTTTGTACTAGACCCAATCAAAATAGAAAACATGAGTTTTCCGGAAAAATTAGGGGAACACTGGGTTTAATATTCAAAAGTTGAAAAGGTAAAAATCGAAGTAAAAACCCTCAATCCTAAGACACTTTTAAGAGGTTACAACTTCCAGAATAGGTGTTTTCAATTTGTACTAGACCCAATTAAACTAGAAAACATGAGTTTTCCGGAAAAATTAGGGGAACACTAGGTTTAATATTCAAAAGTTGTAAAGATAAAAATCGAAGTAAAAACCCTCAATCCTAAGACACTTCTAAGAGGTTACAACTTCCAGAATAGGTGTTTTCAGTTTGTACTAGACCCAATCAAACTAGAAAACATGAGTTTTCCGGAAAAATTAGGGGAACACTGGGTTTAATATTCAAAAGTTGTAAAGGTAAAAATCGAATTGAAAACCCTCAATCCTAAGACACTTCTAAGAGGTTACAACTTCCAGAATAGGTGTTTTCAGTTTGAACTAGACCCAATCAAACTAGAAAACATGAGTTTTCCGGAAAAATTAGGGGAACACTGGGTTTAATATTCAAAAGTTGTAAAGGTAAAAATCGAATTGAAAACCCTCAATCCTAAGACACTTCTAAAAGGTAACAGCTTCCAGAGTAGGTGTTTTCAGTTTGTACTAGACCCAATCGAACTAGAAGACATGAGTTTTCCGGAAAAATTAGGGGAACACTGGGTTTAATATTCAAAAATTGTAAAAGTAAAAATCGAAGTAAAAACGCTCAATCCTAAGACACTTCTAAGAGGTTACAACTTCCAGAGTATATGTTTTCAGTTTGTACCAGACCCAATCGAACTACAACACATGAGTTTTCCGGAAAAATTAGGGGAACACTGGGTTTAATATTCAAAAGTTGTAAAAGTAAAAATCGAAGTAAAAACGCTCAATCCTAAGACACTTCTAAGAGGTTACAACTTCCAGAGTATATGTTTTCAGTTTGTACTGGACCCAGTCGAACTAGAAAACATGAGTTTTCCGGAAAAATTAGGGAACACTGGGCTTAATATTCAAATGTTGTAAAGGTAAAAATCGAAGAAAAAACCTCAATCCTAAGACACTTCTAAGAGGTTACAACTTTCAGAGTAGGTGTTTTCAGTTTGTACTAGACCCAATCAAAATAGAAAACATGAGTTTTCCGGAAAAATTAGGGGAACACTGGGTTTAATATTCAAAAGTTGAAAAGGTATAAATCGAAGTAGAAACCCTCAATCCTAAGACACTTTTAAGAGGTTACAACTTCCAGAATAGGTGTTTTCAATTTGTACTAGACCCAATCAAACTAGAAAACATGAGTTTTCCGGAAAAATTAGGGGAACACTAGGTTTAATATTCAAAAGTTGTAAAGATAAAAATCGAAGTAAAAACCCTCAATCCTAAGACACTTCTAAGAAGTTACAACTTCCAGAATAGGTGTTTTCAGTTTGTACTAGACCCAATCAAACTAGAAAACATGAGTTTTCCGGAAAAATTAGGGGAACACTGGGTTTAATATTCAAAAGTTGTAAAGGTAAAAATGGAATTGAAAACCCTCAATCCTAAGACACTTCTAAGAGGTTACAACTTCCAGAATAGGTGTTTTCAGTTTGAACTAGACCCAATCAAACTAGAAAACATGAGTTTTCCGGAAAAATTAGGGGAACACTGGGTTTAATATTCAAAAGTTGTAAAGGTAAAAATCGAATTGAAAACCCTCAATCCTAAGACACTTCTAAAAGGTAACAGCTTCCAGAGTAGGTGTTTTCAGTTTGTACTAGACCCAATCGAACTAGAAGACATGAGTTTTCCGGAAAAATTAGGGGAACACTGGGTTTAATATTCAAATGTTGTAAAGGTAAAAATCGAAGAAAAACCCTCAATCCTAATACACTTCTAAGAGGTTACAACTTCCAGTGTAGGTGTTTTCAGTTTGTACTAGACCCAAGCGAACTAGAAGACATGAGTTTTGCAGAAAAATTAGGGGAACACTGGGTTTAATATTCAAAAGTTGTAAAGGTAAAAATCGAATTGAAAACCCTCAATCCTAAGACACTTCTAAGAGGTTACAACTTCGAGAACATGTGTTTTTAGTTTGTAACTAATCTAGAAAACATGAGTTTTCCGGAAAAATTAGGGGAACACTGGGTTTAATATTCAAAATTGTTTAGGTAAATATCGAAATAAAAATCCTGCAACTTTTGGGAAATGAGTTTTTACTTTGATTTTCCCGAGAAATCTAGGGAAACACGTTGTTTAATAGTCAAAAGTTTTAGAGGTAACCTACCATGTAAAAATCCTTTATCCTATGATACTTGTGATAGGTACTGAATCCGACTATAAACAAATACATTTGCGGTCACTAGATTTTCTGGATTTGAACTGAATACTAGTCGGAAGATTTTGTGAGGTGGTCATCGATCTCACTATGTTTTTATGTTAGATCTATTAGATGACTATGTTCAAGGCGATTTTAAGAATTTTGTCATAGTTCGGGAATGGTCAAACATAGCCCAGAAAGTTATAATTATTGCTATGACTGGTTACATAAGTTTCAAGCTAAAAATTGCGTTGTTTTATCTTTAGGTGCTTTGATTAAGCCGATCTGCCACGTCAACGCTGGAATCGTAGAAGGTTTTTGTTTTTTTGCGTTCATATTTTTTAAGTTTTTTTTGTTTTTTTATATTTTTTAAGTTGTTACCACTTAAAATTGTCTTATGATTGGGGGTTTTTACTTCGATTTTTACCTTTTCAACTTTTGAATATTAAACCCAGTTTTCCCCTAATTTTTCCGGAAAACTCATGTTTTTTAGTTCGACTGGGTCTAGTTCAAACTGAAAACACCTACTCTGGAAGTTGTAACCTCTTAGAAGTGTCTTAGGATTGAGGGTTTTTACTTCGATTTTTACCTTTACAACTTTGAATATTAAACCCAGTGTTCTCCTAGTTTTTTCGGGAAAACTTATGTTTTCTAGTTCGATTGGCTCTAGTTCAAACTGAAAACACCTACTCTGGAAGTTGTAACCTCAGGACAAAGAGTTTTCACTTCGATTTCTGAATACCATATCATTTCAATTTATTTCAATATTCTATAATATATTTAGTGTTTTTTAATTACGGCTGATAATAAAGATTTTATCATTGACCTTATTTTATTTTCATTTTTCAATTCGTGTAAATTTCATCTGTTAAAAATTATAATATTTTTTCCCCGAAATAATGTATTTTACATTGTTAAATTTTATTATTAACTAGCTGACCCGGCGAACTTTGTCTCGCCCCAAATTACTTCGTCCGAGCAAACACTTTTGACCTTCACAAAAATTGAATTTAATGAGAGAAAAATCAAACAACTCAACTCAATTCTCAATAGACGTTTGAGTTAGACGATTGAGTGGCCATTCCATTCACTTTTTTACCGAATTCAACACTAAAAGTAGGTTTATGGTTGCGTTCGTTAATTCGGTCATTTGTTCGACCAATCATCTTTTGTACAAAAATCCAGAATCGTCAATTTTGAGCAATATGATTGGTGGAAAAAATTGTCAGAATGAGCGAACGAATGCAACCATAAAGGCGGCATAATGTATTGAAAAGTGAATAAAAGGTCGATTCAAACTTAGGCATCTATCGAAAATTTACCCCCCGATTCTGACGATAAGACTACTAAGACCATCTTAACTTTATTGTAAAGACTTTTTTTTTTAAGACTAAAGTCTTCATTGAAATTCTGAAGGCAGTAGTCTTAAATAATATATTATAAACTCTCCAAACACTTTTGTAGAGTTGCCAAACCAAATTTATGAATGAAAAGCGACAGTTCAATTCGAAATAAATATAATTATTGTTTCTTTTTAATGTCAAAATTATGACTCCTAAGACCACCTATTTCGCTGATATTAACGAAGACAATTTTTTAAGACAACTGACAGATAGGACTAAGTGCAGAATAAGAATTGAACGTTTATAGTCTTCGCTAAGACAAAAGTATTTGCTAAGACTGAAAATACGTCTGTGACTGTACGTTAGAATCGGGGGGTTAGTTGTTTTTTGACTTTGTGATTTGGAAATCGTCTTAGCAAACGCCAAAAGAACCGGGAACTGAATGCACTTGTTTTTATATATATAGAAAATAAGATTGCCAAAATTCTACACAACTTATATTTATAGTAGTATGCAACCAACGCAATTTATTGAAAATAATCCGAAGTGGCTATTTAAATGAATGCTCATTGTCAAAATACAATTTTCATCGGTGGTGTTAAGTGTATTTCCATACAAAATTCCTCTACAAAACGCAATTTTCGATTTTCCGATTTTTTTTTTTGATTTTTCGGCTTTCCATTTGGTTTCGATTTTTTTCGTGTTTACGGATTTTGAATTTTGGATAAAAAACAAAGTAGCAGTTTGGTTGTAGCCTTCGGTGGGAATCGAATTCAGTACCTCCCAATCCAAGCGCCGATGCTTTAACCACTGCACCACCCGTCTCATAAAAAATGTACACACAAAATTCATATGAAAATGGCTTTATATTCGATTTTTCGAGTTTTTAGACTTTTCCGGTGAATTTTTTCAAAATTTTCTTTCGTAAGAACCATCTCCTGGCAATTGCTAACACAATAAAAAAAGATTGAGCCAAATCGGTTCAGCCGTTCTCAACTGATGCGCGCACATACATTTTTTACACCATTTTTATAGATATAGATTGGAAACGATGTTGTGTTTTGGACAAGGTAGGACAAACTACAAGTCCGTAAAAATTAGTTAAACCGCAATGATAAGCTTCTGAGGCATGTTTGGCAATTCCAGAACTATGACACAGTTCAAAAAATCACTGATCTAACATAAAAACATAGTGACATCGATGACCACCTTCCACAATATCGACTCGTATTCTTTCGAATTCCAAACAACTTTTAATAATAATATTCATTTTTTAAGCTTACTCTACCTCTTGCCGATTTATTCATGTTTTATTTTATTTTTAAATATAATTGTAGCAGTTTCTGAAATTTCAAATCTATCAGTAGAACCAATTATTCAAAATTACATATGTATTTAACTAGTTTCGCCTAAATGTTTCTTTTTGGTGTATTTTTACTAATACACAAACACGATTTTTACTTAGGATTTCTTTAGGAATTATTTCATTCCCGTATACAGGGGTGTGAAATATTTGCTGATAGATTAATTTTTTCTTCGCGGTTTTGATTTTTATTTTTAAACTGCGGTATAATTAATTCTGTCGAAGAAGCATTTTTAATCATTGGCATAGGTGTTTTCTTTGAGCCGTGTTGAACTTTGCCCACTTGATTTACACTTGCACTTGCAATATTTTCTACATGATACTGCTTCAAGTTTGTTGTAGATTATGTTCGGCGTTCGATGTTCGAAGAAGACTTTTTTGGGGAAAATAGCCACATAATGTTTACATCATCATTTAATCACTTATCAAGTTACACTTTTATATTAGTTTTTTTGCACCGTGTGTATTTAATTATAAAACCATTCACACGATTGAAAAAATAGATATAACAAAATAAAAAGCACTAACACTGCACTTTTCGCTTGTTTTATTTTACGTCTGAACCTCACGACAGTAAAATTAAAATTTTGATCTGGTTTTGATCTGGTTTGATAAAGTTTGATGCGAGCTTGAAACGGTTTGAAAGCAATTAAAACATATTTTCCCGTTAGACCAGTGGCCTGCTTTACATCACAAATCTTATAACGAATATTTTTGTAACCTAATTATTCGTTAACGTTAAAGACGACGATTAAAGAAAAAATTTGAACTACAATCAAACCAGAAAGCAATATACATACATTATATTATGATCGTTCGTTTAAAAGGCCATACACATCCTCTACTGATAACATAAAATTTATTGAACTTATGTATTTTACACCATATGTGTGATACTACTATTCACACACTACTAAAATAGTACATACAACAACCACTCGATTCTTGTATAGTAGTAGTAAATGTAAACAATAATTATTATAATTTTGATGTGAAAATACATGGATTAGTGTAAAAGTCAGCGCGCGCGAAAAATCGCGACAGTATTTTTTCTTCTTGCGTTCAATATTTTCATTTGTTGTTTTGTATTTTATATTTATTTCTTGTGTATATGCGAATGTTATCGTTGTTGAATTATATTTTAATTTGTTGACGAAAAATTATAAATTTCTTATTTTTATTTTTGAATTTAGTTTTACTTGAGCCGCCAACAAAAATTCTATATTATAGACAGTAGTGAATAGAGAGAGTCGATAGAGTGTAGTAACTTGGCGCAAAGTGGAAAATTTTCCCGAAATAAATAATTTTATTTTTTTTTTTTTATTAATTTGTGATACTTGTGATAAAATATATTACTGGTGATTTTTTTTTTTGTTGAGTTAATTTTATTTAGTTTTTGTTAAGAAAAAAAATTTGTAATTTTAATTAATTAATTAATAAGAAAAACGTGGCCTTGCTGGTGAACGTGAAGTGTGTACAAAAGGAAAAATTTTATATAAATATTGCAATTATAATTTCATTATAAAATCTATAAGTATATACAGTGTGTGCTATAATTGTGATTTGTTTTTTTTATCTAATAATAGATAAATTTTTTTTCTTAAGCGTGTGAATTCCAATAAAAGGTAAATATATATTTTGAATCCAGAGTGATAAGCGCTTTAAATATTTTACTACCAAATTGTATTCCGTAATTCGATATACAATCGGATAAAATCGCGCGATTATTTATAAATCGCGTCGCGCGCATTTTACTTCGCGGTGTACATTCAAATCAAACAAGTGGATATTTTGTTGTTGTTATTTAAAATAGTAGATCAATGAAATTCCAATGGCATTAATTCGATTCCCCATTGTGCTAGTAAAGCGTACGAATTTGATGAGTAATTGACATTATTGTTTTTGTTGCGCGTAGCAGTTTTTGTTTACGTTCATTCACAGATGAAAATGCGAAAACAAAAATAAAAATTAGTGTAGAAAATGATTTTTCTAGATTATTCCATAATGAATTAATTGGTTTCAAGGAATAAGGCTGGTCGATTATTTTTAGCATTGTAGCTTTATACCAGGAAATGTTTCAACCCATTTTAAGCACTAAGTGAAGTTTTTCAATAATCAATGGATTACTAAATGGATAAAATTAAAACTGTGTGGCTATTTACAGCCTCGCTTTGAACAGCTTGTAATTTTAATATTGTCCTTGTGCAAGTGTATCGATCGGTAAGGTTGTTCAGCGCAGAAAGTTGCAAAAATGAGTGATGTGAGCTGTGTTAGGGCACACGAGTAGCTTGGCTTTGTAAAATAAGCCGAGAAGCTGTGATCTCAAAACATAGCTTACTTCGTCAAAAAAGGATAGCTCAAGTGTGCAGAATGAGCCATAACTCTTCATAGCAAATATTTTTGTTTATCAATTTTAAAATTCGTTTTGGTATCAATATCAAACGAAGAATGAAAATATTAATCAAACAATGTCGAAAAATTTTCCATTTTTGCGAATGCGTGTGAAGTTTTTCACACTTTATTTGACACGTTTTTTGATGAAAAATGTCATTAACATTAACTAAGGATTAGTAAATTTTAAATATAAATTTACTTAGAATTTGTAAATTAAAATTAAATAAAAACAAATTTTCATCACGGTTATATTGTCAATATTTTTGTTTACATTTTATTATACGCAGTTTGAAGCTACAACAAATTTAATGAAAGCTACAATGACGAAAATTTATCATGAGCAACATAACCTTCTAAAGAAGCATTCCAAAGGTTACGTCAAACAGTTGCTGATGGCTTTAATTAGTTTATGCATATTGACAAGATTTACAATATATGTATGGTAAATGTGAACACTTTGGAACCCGGGTTGAAGGATGGTGCACCATCCGAATCCAAAAGTATTCAATCATTTCTATCGAAGAAAATCAAATTTGTCCTCGAACTGACAATGGTCATTAATACTCCTTATCAGAGATCTAGAGAAGAATAAAATCAAATTTGTCTTTAAACTGAAAATAACCATTACCACTCCTTATCCGAGAACTAGATTCAGTTTCCGATAGTGTGTCTAATATCTAAATAAATTCCTCACCCGACCAGCCCATATACCATCCTTCAACCCGGATCCTAAAGTGTTCACAAATTTTATTCGTGGAAAATCAAATTTGTTCTGAAACTAAAAATGGACATTAACACTCCTTAGCAGAGATCGTCACCGCCCCGGTGGCAAAGTGGTCAGCATGCTTGCTCCAGCGACCGTAGGTCCCGGGTTCGATTCCCGGTGGTGATAAGGAAAAAATTTCACGGCTGGTTTAGGATCAATGAATTAATCACTCATTATCCGAAATGAAAATACGATTATGAAACCTCATTTGAGGCGGCCAAATCCCTGTATGGGATATATAGTGCCAGAGAGAGAGAGAGATAGAGAGAGAGAGCAGAGATCGTGACTCAGGTTCCGATAGTGGATCTAATAGCGAATTAAATTGCTCATCCATCACACTCCAAACCAGGTCCCAATTTGTTCACGAATTTCTTCAAATAAAATAAAATTTGTCCTCGAACTGAAAATGACCATTATAACACTCCTTACCAGAGATCTTGACTCAGGTTCTGATAGTGCGTCTAACAGCTAATTAAATTTCTGATCCTTTGAGCTCATATACAAGCCCCAACCCGCGACAAAGTGTTCACGAAATTTTTTTTTTTCAGAAAATTAAATTTGTCCTGGAACTGAAAATGTCCATTAACACTTCTTACGATAGATCTTGGTGGTCGAGCTCTAACAACTTATTAAATTCCTAAAGCAGAAATTCTATACGTAAAACTGGATTTTAACATGAGCTATATAAAATGGAAACCAATTTTTCTATATTTAAATGATTCATTAGAAAAAAAAGGCTACTTTAAAAGGAGGAAAAATGCCTAGTTAAAATGCTTAAGACAAGATCAGTTAAGTGATAGCATAGTATGAAAAATGTCAGCTAGAATAAAAACTATAAAGTACCCTTTATTTAACCTTCTACTCGACAGTGGATAAATATTATTTGATCAAATCAGAATATGATTTTGAATTGTTCAATAAAGAGATGAATCAATAGACAGAAAATTACAATGCAAGCCAATTTTCATCCATTCGGGCCAATGAGCAAAACTAACTTCTTTTTCAGGAGCAGCGTTTGGCCTTTTAAGTTTTGCTTCTAATTGAAAAGAGAGATCCGGCGCGTTAAGGTACATCAGCAAAACATATAACTTCACCTAGTTCCATTCTGAATTGCGGCAATGTTAGCTGTTTCGAGCTGGGCTGATTAGCTTCTTTGTTAATTTGTTAAATTAATATTGCATGTTATTTATTTATTTTTAATTACTATTCAATAGTATTTGGACCAAACAACTAATCGTGCTTTTCATCAAAATATCCTCCTTTGGCATTCAGAGCGGTTGCCAATAATCTTGGCTTTCTTTCAACAAAATTCGATGTTGTTTCGGTCGAAATATTTTTGCAAGCGGTCTGTAATTGTTCCCATAAATTTTGTTTTGATGTGGACGGTGTTTTGAGAACATGTCAGTTCAGTTTGTCTCATAGTAGCTTTGTTGTTGCCAAACCATGTTAAAACATTTACCCTGAGTCTCCTTCTCATCTATGCATTGCCTACACAAACGGGAAGTGTGCTTAGGGTCGTTGTATTGTTGCAGGATGAACCCTTTTCCTACTAATTCTATCCCCGTTGCTAAGCATAATTTTCCAACATCTTTCTATATTCTTCTTCTCTTAAAATTCCATCGCCTTGGTACAATTATCTCACTCTATGATGAGCGAAAGCTCCCCCACCAGCACAGAATCTATGCATTGTTCCAAATAGTTCAAATTTGGACTTATCGTCCAAAAAACGTTTTTGAATTGTTCAATTGTCAAGTCGATGCAGTCTAGCCCACTGCAAACGCTTCTTCTTATTTGGAATTTTCAAATCTTTATATTTAGGGAAACCCCGTATTTTATTCCCTATATCATTATTTTGTTTATCATAATCCTATTTTTTTTAAAGATTTTAAAATTACCTGTGTTGAATTCAAGTTAATTTGTTGTTGTGTTTTACACAAAAAATCATTTTTGAGCATAAAAAAAATACTAAATGATAAAGTTCAGCATTTGTATAGCAAAGAGTTGGCGTGTAGCTGTACAATCACCTAATCTAAACTTTAAAGGCAATTTTGGAATATGCTTGTTGAAAAGCCATTAATGGTATTTTTTGCAGTTGTCGGTATCGCTGGGTAATTTACAATAAGGCAATCGATTTTTTCGTACGTTGCCCGTACAAATCTACTGAAAAAATTTCGATGCCAAATAATATTTCATTTGACTCTTCAACCTAATCGGATATGAAATTTTGGTTAGAAGTACTAGATGGTTCAATATCAACAGGTTCCTGTCTTTCATCGTCATCTATTTTTGGTCGTGTTACTTAGATATCCTCACTGTCTGTTCAGGTTTCCATACAATTTTTAAAATCTCCCCTTCAGTTAAATATTTGTGTGAACATTTTTTTTTCACTATAAAATAAAATGTTTAAACTTTCAAGACGAGGTTAAAATAAACTTGCACAATGTTTAAGTAAATTAACTATTTCGAGCACATGCAAATTTTCATTCAGAGTTAATATCTCTAGAATAGCTTGTGCGATTTGCATCCGCCAATCTTGTTTAAATTTAAGTTCGGAGAATACACAACGTTACAGACTGTATGCTAAGGGGATCGGGTTTCCACAATATGCAATAATCTTTAAAACCCATTCAACATGACGATATGGCTTTACAAGTGTTGTACGAGAATACGTTTGAAAAATTTTGAATCACCCAACATTTTGCATAATACTAGTTTAGTTCACAAATCCACCGTTCTGACGGTGTTGTCAAATTATTCGTTTATAATAGAATATTTGCGTGTTGCATATTCACTACACATTAAACATATTATCAACGATTCGGGAACTCTGTAGGTTTCGCATCTGGATTTAGAGGTTTTACCAATATGAAAGACTATAATATTCAAAATTTTCCGTTTTTTTTAATCTGGCGAAATTGAGAACCATTTATGCCAAAGATGCGAAAGGAGTTCGGTATGAGTGAGTTAAACATTAGAGATACCGATAAGATCAATCTCGTACGTCACAATTGGAAACTTGATCTCTGCACTTTATCATCGATACGTAGACGAACGGTTTAAGAAATGATTCATTTGGTAACATATAAAAATTTATTTTCACTGACGAAAAAAATTTTAACGATCAAATTCTGTAATATTTCGCTGTGTACCTGTTTTTCATAGCTAATTATAAAGTTCTTTGTAGCGACTCATACAAGAATTTAAATCCTATTTAAATTTGGTGGATGTTTTAGTCATTGGATCACCCAGCATGAAATGATTTCCTAATTTATTTACCAACGGAGACCTTCAAGAATTAAACTGTTAGATATTCATGCTCGTCGCTGCTGTAGTTTACGTTGATTGTTTCTTGTGCTATTTCTAGCAACCCTATATCATTAAGCAATCTGTCGGCAATTACTTCACTTTTAGCATCGGCAGTTGGCTGTGACTGATTTTGCAATCTCACTATTCGATTGCAAAATCCCTCACGGCCGGCTGCTGCTTGTGCTAAGTTGATTATTTCCATGTACACTTCATTTACCACATTTGATTGAACAGTATCTACAATTTTAACACAATCGGGACAAACGTTCTTCCAGCAAGCATTCAAAGTAGATGGCCCTATTTCAGGCACGGAGAAAATGCATGTTTTATACAAACCACAATTGAATTTTTTTTTCCACACGCCAACAACAGTTAGCGATTCTTATTCGTCCAGTTTATTTAAATATATTTTAATGATCGTCTTACATAATATACTTTAAAAGTTGCAATTATTCCCTAGTCGAGTGGCTACAGAAGAGAAGCTGTATTGTGTAGCAAGAAGACGACTTTTACATTTAAAAGGCATGCCTTTTTATGATCTCCGGAATAAAGTATTTGTTGAATCACTCATTGAATACTGATTCCGTAATCCAGGGTTTCTTATTTGCCATCCAATGAACTAGAACGACTATTTTATTTTTGGTGACCGTGTTATTTCAAAATCGTGCAAAAAAACACCGTGGAGGACCAGGTTTGGGTGTATGTGTAAATATTCAAGACTTTTTTGTAGTTTGATTTAAAGAGATGAGATCTGATATGTGTTACGGTATGGCAAAGGGAAAATGGTTTTTAATTTTTTATTTCCATTTGTAATGACAATTAAATCTTTGATGTGATATCCTTCGGCCTTTTAATGTTAACTGTTTTTTTATATTGTTTACTGCTGGCACTATTTTCTCTAAAATAATTTATCTGGCGCAACAATATTTCTCGAAACAGGTTCGCAATTGCATGGGAATGATGTATCGTGGCGAGAGATTCGGAATGGGTTGGTGGGATCGTGGATTTTCGGGACGCAGTTGGAGCGTCCTTGCTCTCATCTTTGCAGTTGGATGGTTTGTTTTTTTGATGGAGATTTTCTTAAAACAGGCTAAGTTTTGAAGGGATTTCTATCGAAGGGGTAGATTGTTTGATTGTGGGGATGGGAGTGGGGACGTTTTGACTGTGTCTTGGGGGTTTGCGGTTTTGGACTTGCTCATTCTGAGTTTCTCGCCTACGATATACGAATAACGATTGATTTGAATTCTAAATCAACGAATTGCTCATGCATCAATTATGTAAAAGCCTTTCGCGTGGTTCTAACTTCCGTTCGTGCCGTCACCCGACGTAAATTATGATATTTTTGTTTGATTGAGATGTGTGGAATTGTCGCGTAATCT
The DNA here is from genome assembly GCA_947310385.1 of Nephrotoma appendiculata. Classification (NCBI taxonomy): domain Eukaryota; kingdom Metazoa; phylum Arthropoda; class Insecta; order Diptera; family Tipulidae; genus Nephrotoma; species Nephrotoma appendiculata. Next base: position 66,945,312 of record OX371225.1, read on the forward strand.
GTTTCTAGACAGTATAACGTTTGGGCTGAATTGGAATTCTAGTAATTGCAATTCTAGCAATTAGCATTAGTTTTGGTGAGGCTGAGTTTGGCTGAGTCATCTCTCGGGTTGTCTTGACGGGTAAGTAGAGGAATAGGATAATTCCTTGGCCGATTGTTTTCGGATTTATTTTGTAGAAACATCCAGCACTTCATGTGGGATTTATGTTGAAATCCCGGTTCAGCTCAACATACATGATTAGTTAAGAAATTGCTTAGCACGGCCGAATCCAGAACTTCTCTAAAATCTATTTTTCAATTCACATGTAATTCAGCTTACCTGATTTGGCAATAATTGGTCGTGATATGGCCAAGTTCCCCCCAGAATGGTCAAATTTTGGAAGTTTATCAAAAAGGCACGTTAAAATCCCAATACATGTTTATTCTAGTTTATTAGAATCTTAGCCCAGCTCTACAAGCTGAACTGGAATAATTTCGGTTGCGAAACGCCCTGGTTCCATTCATTATAGCTGAATCCCAAAATTTCGTCAAATTCGGCTTTGCACCCCGAATTTGATCATCATTTGTTAAGAGTTGGCCTAGTTTCATTTGAACATTATGCTAGAGTGGCAATCCAATTCTACATACCATATTTGACAGTTATTGGTAATGGTAAAGTTCCATGGAGCATGGTATAAATTTCCGGTGCAGTATAACTATACTTGGTAATTAATCGAATATTCTTTGGTGAACAAAATTAATAAAATGTTTGAAATTTTTGCGAAATAAACTAAATTTATCAGAAATATCCAATCCGGTAGTTAATCTGACATTGAATAACATTGAAAGTTTTCCGCCAACCATTGCCTTTGGGATGCCTCACAGATGTTGTTTTTTTTTCTTTTTTTTCTCTTGCTCTTGTGGTTGCCCGATTCAAGGGTTAAATACTAATGGATTTTAGAGTAATTTTAATATAATTTAAAAAATTATGGTTTCTCGAAATTCTATTGTAAGTTGTGGAATTGCAGAAGGATTAAATTAATAAATGTCTATATTATTCAGATAGCCGGGAAAAATTAATTTAGAATTAAATTTCAGGAAATCTACAGATTGGCGTGAAATAATATTTCTTTGAAATATTAATTGTTGATTGTGTAGATTAGAACTGTGTTGTCATTGCATTAACAACTATCGACTTTTTAGGGGTCTGTAACTAGGCCTATTTTATCAATCAATTTTGTTTAGGAAGCCGTAAAGCATTAATTTACAATTACATTTCAGGAAATTTCCAGATGTACGTGAAATAATGAAAATTTTCCACAGGGTGCTGATTTAGAGAAGCAATTGTTGAAGACCAATACCATCGTTATCCATTAAACCTATTAAGCCTATATCCTTCTTCTAGTAGATTATTGTGTTGTCTTTGTGCAACTAACTATCGGCTATACCTAGGTGTCTGTAACCGGGCCGATTCTGTCCCACTTAAGTATCCTATCCAATCCTTCGGTTTTGTTATATGTAAAAAAGAGTGTGCGGTGGGCCCGGCGTCACCCGGGAGCACCTGTGTAAGAACTTGGTCGTACATTCAGAATCAATCAATCAATCAACTGACGAAAAAAATTTTAACATTAACCTTGTCCACAATCGTCAAATTGTCCGCCTATTACGGAGAAAACGTCATAATAACATAGAAGCTACAAAAATTGTATTGTGATTCACGCGGACATATGTGCGAAGAGAAAGACGGCTATCGATTTCCTCGAAAAAAACGTCAAAATAGACGCCAAATAAACGCAGCACCTAGACGCCATGCATTTTCGATTCAGCAAGACAATGTGTGTGAAGAGCAGTTTTCCGGTTTTTCAGGCATATGCTTGGTTGGGCGTCACACTTGGCTATTTGAATTCATTGAACTCGGTGTCATCAATCTTTGAGCAGAATATCTCAGGAAAGTGCTACAACTTAATAATGCACTGAAAGTGGCGTTAGGGACAATGTTACAGAAAAATAGTACACAGCCATCATCGTCAATTTTCGAAGGCGACTGCGTAAATTTATTGAGATCGCTTAAAACGTCGTTCATATTTTCTTCTGGAATTTGAAAAGCTTTTGTTAGTTGGTTAATATTTTACAACAAACTCTAAGTTGCGGGCAAGTGGTAGAGAAAGAGAGAAACAATAACGCTTCAAAATTTGTGGTTACGCTACTGAAACAACAGGATAGTTCTGTTGAAAATTTTAGTTTAATTGTAAGGAAAACTCTTCATTTAGATTAATGTTGGAAGGCACTTTACCGATTGTGCCATTTTAACCAGAAGCAACCATCTGATTATTTGTGCTTTTATGGTTAAAAAATCAAGAATACTCTTGGAAAATTCAACAATTTATTTTCACTTGAGTCAGTGTTATAATTTCCAGAAACTTCATCTCGTGATGAAAAATTAAAAAATTACACTACTATATTTGTATAGTATATTAAACCAATAATTTTCCAACAGCACCAGAATATTGAATTTTTAAGCTATAGTGGTTTTCAAGCTTGTTGCCAGTGATTTTGCATTGTTTTTAGTAATTTCGTATTATATACCCCTGACTCTCTTGACGTCCAAGCCCCAATAGCTGTTCAATTCTACAAAAAAATAATAGAAGAAATAAAACAAGATAGGCAAATAAGTTAACGTTACACAAGCCCGTCCGGTAATATCGAGACAAACACAAGCCAACGCCAAAATGTCCACAAAATTGGTTTTGGTCCTAGGAGCATCCCAAAAGTCCCGGAACGGTCAATTATCAATTAAATAAAGTACATTTCAGATAGACCTGATACATTCTACAGTTATGATATGGTCCGGAAACATCTTTTTCGTTTTGATGTTTGTCTGATCTTTAAAAGAACTGCAGAAGCTAATGTAAACTATCCAATACATTGTTAAAATGACATGTTAAAAGAAAAAATACACTTTCGTGTTTGCGTGACCTATCATACACAAATTTGCCCTACTCAAATGAAAAAATGTTACTGATTTTGATGGTAAAGATAGGTAATCTTTAGGATGACTATACTGAAGTCACTATCCGCATAAAGAAAGTTTGATGAATTTCACGATCCGTAAAGACATTCTAAAACTAAATAAACCGATCTGCCTAGACCACAAAGTAAAAGTCTTAGGCAAAATAATTTAACTAACGGTATATTCGTACGTCGTGGCAAATAATGATTTCTCGATAGTTAAAAACTGTCTTACACAAAAAGTGTAGATAATTTTGACGGCCAGTGATAGGTAATTCTAGATATGGTTAAACCATAGGTTCGATAGGATAACCTGACGTTGGTCGTGAAAAGCATCTACAATTTTTATTTGAATAGTTTAGATTTCATACCCTTTAGCAAGAGTGTACTGATAAACTCAAACAGTGTATTGCCTCTAGGATTACCGTCTAGAAGGAAGGGGCCTGCAGCAGTTTGCGTTATATTGCACTATATTATGTCACATTGCATTAAATTATTCCGTGTTGCTTTCAATGGAAAATAGTAGGTTTGTAACATGAAAATAGTACTCCAATAAATGTTTGAGTTTTTCCCCTGAAAATAAATTATCATATAGATTACCTCTGGGATTTGTGCAAATAAATTATTTGTATATTCTACAGGGAAGGTAAACCTTATCCAGGTGTGTAATAAATCATTTTTGTGTCAGATTAGTTGGAATTGTCTTCTGACGATATGGGCTTACTTTATTTCAAAAACTTTGAGCAGGGCAGGTCAACCTCATCGAGGTGTATAATAATTTATTTTTAAATATGGACTAACATTTGACCCAACTTATGACAGTGACGGACAGTGACGGTAATAATTTGTTGAAGATGATAAACACGACATTTTTAGTATATACCTGAATTCCTCTAATCTGAAACAAACACAAAATATTATACACATGGCTAAGATTGATTTGGCCTCCAGAAGTGCCATAAAGTAACATTTTATCCAATATCTGGTAGCAGTCTGGTGTAATTAATTATTGAAGTTGGTGAAATCGACATTTGTATTGCATACCTGGAGTCCATATCGTCTCAAGCCACTTCCGACTAATTTCACATAAAAAAATAATTTAATACACATAGTGACTAACCTGGTCGTCTGCAAGACTCATAGAGAAACATTTGATCCAATATCTGGAGGCGGTCTGGTGTAATAAATTATTACATGTGCCAAAATCAACAATTATGTTACTCATCTGAATCCCATGTCATTTGAAGTCAATTTCGTCTTTCTCTATCTAACAGAAAAAAAAATACCACACACCTGTATGAGATTGGTCGATACCTTTCAAGACTTATGGATTAACATTTGATCCAATATCTGGTGGTAAAATTGACAGTGTTCTGCCGTATTGCCTATACACCACGTTGTTAATTGATATTCTGCATGTGTAAACAAAGTATGTAGACAATTAAAACGAATGGCATCGACAATGTAGACACTGTTGAAAATTTTAGATTATGTCAGCAATCAAAAAAAATCTATGATTTCTTTGTTAATGGAACCATTACAAAATAGGAAGCTTTATTCTTTCCTCATAATTAAAACATTTTAACCCAATAATTTTAATGCTAATGATCACATTTATATATACGTAATATAATGCGGTTAAAGTTCGACATCGATAACTGTTCAAAATTAAAAAAATTTCAATACGTTCACACGATTAAAAATCGATTTGTAAATTGTGCCTATACTACCGACATGAATGCTGATTCCTTCGCCTAATTACCCGAAGTATTATTTAATAAACTTGGAACGATCAAGTTTGGGAAAGAAGTCACCACTTCCCGCGTGCCAATACAAATTATGTTGACAGGGTAGTTAAACTATTCGCAGATTTATTTATAATATGTGTTACTATGCTCTGAAAATAAAGTGAATGGGAAAAAAAGATGTTGCTTGTATGCTTTAGCATTTAGCTGCGTTTTAGTACAATTTCAAAAAACTTTACAGAGCGCTGTATAACAAGGCAGAACTTTATTCACAGTTCAATTTTTAAACCAAACACATATCAAAATCTCAATATACCTACTGCAATGGGAACATAATCTTCACGCAATAATAGAGTATAGCGGTAAGATCAAGTTTTGATCTGAACATAATGGAAATCGCTTACAGTAAAAAAATTGTTCATGAAAAGATTAATCACAACTATCAGACAAATTATATCTGATAAAACCACACAAAACAATCAGTTGCGAACAAACCCTTCGGATGGCCGCTATAACATTACGCCCGCGACTTTTATTTTGTATTTTTGTTTTGGGCCGAAACACAACCAAAAATTAGTAACCCAAACTAAATTGTGTTGTACAAGGAACAGCCGTTAAAATTGGCAATGAAATACTCGTTAAGGTGGCACATTGCACAGGGAGTTTTTTTATTTAAACCTTTAACCAGATTGAAAATTATTATAAGGCAGCGCTGTGGCACTATTCTGGCTTTCCGTGGGAATAGGGAATTGGGGAAAATATTTTCATAGCATTTTTGTCCTAATTGTATTTTCTGGCCCACTGAGGGAATAAGTTTATTGTGAATATTTTCGAAACATAGTTAAGTGGGAAAATATTTTTCCCCATAAAAATTTTGCGGAACGAACGTTTCCCAATTAATTTTGATTGGAATTTTTTTGCACTAAACTTAATCCTACAGTAGGCCAGAAAAATACAATTAGGACAAAAATGCTATAAAAATATTTTTCCCAATTGGCTATTCCCAGTGGCACTATTATGGTAATTCCCCGGGAATAGGAAAGTGGGGAAAGAATTTACAAATATGTAATTTCAGTACAAATATGTTTTTCCGATTTACTGAGAAGAAAGTTTTGATGTAAATATTTATAAATTGAGAATAATTTTTCCATATTTAGATTGGCAGGGAAAATTATTACCAATTTTATTTTGTTTTCAAAAAAATTACTACCTTTTTACCTCAGTATGCCAGAACATTTTTTTTAATTAAAATTGCCTGAATAGTGGCCACAGGGAAAGCAAGAATAGTGCCACGGATGGAGAAAAAATTCCTGGTATGAAAGTTACGAGAGCGATCAGTGTACGATAATTTATCGAGTCGTATGCTGTGCCCCATCGAGTACTAATAAACGGGAAATGTATGATAAAACCAGACCAAAAATAAAACGGATAAACAATACCTCTTTAAAATTGATAGGTGCAGTATTTCAAACAGCACCTTTTAATGTTGAATTTGCCTTAATTGAAAGAGCAAATAAGAAAATTCCGAAAATGTATGCAGATCTAAGATGTCACAATAATTTTTATGGGCTCAAATTGGTATATTTAACTAAATTTAATTTATTGTGGTATTTTGTTCGTTGGGGTATTTTGATTATAAAAACAGATGGTAATGCGAATTCGAAATTTAAATTTGATTTAAAATATCTTGAATTATAAATACACCAATACCTCAGTTTGCGCTGTTTCGTTTTGTGATGTTTCATGCACGATTTACATGTTCCAATTTTTTTTTCCAGTAAAAAATGAAAGGTTAAGTATATTACGATTTTCGTTTGCGAGAGGAGCACAAAACAAATTCCAGTAAAATAAAATTGGTTTTTTTTCTTTTTAATTTGAGCAAATGCTGGCATAAAACCGGGAATGTTGCCATAAAATATAGTTTCTACGAGTATTTTTATAGCAGTAAAATAAAATAAATTCAAAAAAGTTTCAAATGAACATCAAGCAGCCATAAACATCATTCAAACAAAACGAGCAAACATGAGCGGTAATTAAATATTTTATTTTTACTTGCAATTCGATGTTGTTCGTTATCTAATTTAAACGCAAGCTGTTCGAACTGTCAAAATTTATGGGACATAAAAAAAAAATTATAGCATTGCCTTATTTGTTTATTTTGCTGACTCTTTTTAACTAGTAACTTTTTTTTATATGCGTGCAGCTCTATTTTTCTGTAAACAATTTGTTGGGGAAAAAAATTGGAACATGTAAATCGTGCATCACTCTCCGTTCATATATTTTTGATGACAACATTTTTCACTTTGTGTTTATTTAATTCGATTTGCGTTGATTTTGAAAAAGAATTTCACTATGCGTTTTATTTTTCCTCCATTTGCGTTTTTTGGTAAAAAAAAGTAAAGCAAAGGAAAATATGTATAAATAAAAAAGTAATTCCCCTTTACAATTATATGTATGTATTGCTTGTGTAGAATTTGTCATAATAGTGGTCATTTAATGTTTGTTTTAGCAAACGTTAGTATCTATATGTATAAAGAAATTTAACGTTTAATTAAATTTGTGTGTACATTACGTTTAATTAAGTGCATTGTTATAAGTTTTAACTTTTCGAGTGTAGGGTACATATTTACTTTTGTATTTAAAAAAAATAATGGGTAAACATAAGAAAACTGAAATTTCAGTTTCTGGAATAAAAAAAAAAAAAGAAAATTACTATCGAAATGAAATTAGACGTTATTAAACGATATCATAAAGGTGAAAAAATGGCTTGCATTGGAAAAACTCTGAATTTAGCCCCATCGACTGTGCGAACCATTTGTGAACGGGATGCTGAAAAAATTAAAACGGCTGCGAATGCCTCATCAAGTTCTGGTTGTAAAACATTGACTCGAATCAGAAATCCTTTGTTAATGAAAATGGAATTTTACTTACTAATTGTATTGAAATTCAAACTCAACGAAAAGTTCCTTTAAGTCAAAATATTTTACAAGCAAAAGCCAAAAGTTTATACCAAGACTTGGCTAAAAAAATACCGAGTAGTGAAAACGCTTCGACGAATGATGTGCCTAACTTGGAAATCTTCGAGGCAAGACGAGGATGGTTTCAACGGTTCCAAGCCAGGGCAAACCTTCACAATATTTCCTTGAAAGGGAAATCTGGTACCGCAGAATTTGTTGGTGCCGAGCGCTTTAAGGATGAATTAAAAATTTTAATATCGGACGGAAATTACATTCGCCAAGCAGATGTTCAACGTTGACGAAACCGGCTTGGTCTGGAAGCGGTTGCCAACTAGGACATTTATTTCAAAGGCTGAAATATCGGCTCAAGACTATAAAGCTTGTAAAGAACGGCTTACCTTACTACTTGGAGGTAATGCACATGGAGATTTTAAATTCAAACCTCTATTGATGTATCATTCGGAAAATCCGAGAGCATTAAAAAATATTTCGAAACATAATCTTCCGGTTTATTGGCGAGCTAATAAAAAAGCATGGATGACGCCGACTTTATTCGACGATTGGGCTAAAAACTGTTGTATTCCAGAGATAGAGAAGTATTGTACGAAGGAAAACATACATTTTAAAGCCTTAGTTCTGCTCGATAATGCTCCCGGCCGTCCCATTTACATCAATGAATTATCAGACAAAGTGAAATTCGTATTTGTGCCACCGAATACAACCTCTTTATTACACCCAATGGATCAGGGAGTTATTTCAACATTTAAAAGTTACTATTTAAGGCGAACATTCAAACAAATGCTTGATATCACCGATTCAGACGATAATGTGACAATGAAAGAGTTTTGGAAAAGCTACAACATCGCGAATGTTGTCGAAAATATAGCCTCTTCTTGGTATGAAGTAAAACCATCGTGTATGAACGGAGTTTGGAAAGCGTTATGGAAAGAGTGTCGGAATAAAAGTGTGCTAGGAACGGATACTGAAATAGATGAAAGTTACGATGTTTGTCAGGATGTGGCTGAACTGGCTTCTGCTGCAAATTTCGAAGGCATGGAAATTCTAGACATCGAAGAAACAATTTACGGCCCCAAAGAAATGTCTAATGAAGATTTAATTGAAATGTCAGAAATGGCAATGGCCGTAAATAAAACGAAGAGAAAGATAACGTAGAGGTAGTTGCAGAAGAACAGTTGCCAATTTCAAAAAAAAAATCGGAAGGTTTGAAACAAATTAATAGAGCTATTGAAATTTTTGCTGAGGTGAATGACAATCATGCCGAATTTTCTAAATTTCGCAAAGATATGAAGAAATGTACCTTCGTAATAAGTCTGTTCCAGTTCAAACTACATTAGAACAATACTTTTCTCCAAGTACCAGTCAAAATGACAAATAAATGTATCTATAGTTTATGTAGTTGTAAGATATGTGATTTATTTGAACTAATCAATAAAAAAAAATTTGAATTAACGATATATTGTTCACTTATATAACTTAATTAAACTTTATTTTATGTGTTTTATTGAAAATAATGAAAAAATTTCGTATTTTTAGCAATTTATATACATTTTTTGGTTAGATTCAGAACCGATCTATGTATTTTCAATACATATATATGAATAAATTTGTTACGATTTGCGTCGTTTCACTTTGCGTGCAATTTTTCCAGAACCAAACACCGACGCAAACCGAGGTATAGGTGTAAACCCAAATTTAATCTAAAAAACTATAAGATAACGACTTCGTATAGGAAAAACAATAGCAAAAAACGAAAAAAGAAACAATAATATACACTTTCTATGAATTAACGACATAGTCTACCAATTCTAGACATTGTTTACTCAAAAATGAATTATCTACGTTATTTTCAACACAAAAATTTAGACACTCCTACTTTTGATTGATTGATTGATTCTGAATGTACGACCAAGGTCTTACACAGGAGCTCCCGGGTGACGCCGGGCCCACCGTACACTCTTGTTTACATATAACAAAACCGAAGGATTGGATAGGTATGTTAAGTGGGACAGAATCGGCCCGGTTACAGACACCTAGGTATAGCCGATAGCTAGTAACACAAAGACAGCACAAAACTAATCTACTTGGGGAAGGATAAAAGTTTAATAGGTTAAATGGATAATGATGGTATTGGTCATCAACAATTGCTTCTTTAAATCAGCAACCTAAGAAAAAATGTTATTATTTCACATGTATCTGGAAATCACCACATGTATCTGGAAATTACCTGAAAATGAATATTATATTAATACTTTTCGATTTCCTAAACAAAACTGAAATTGAATCGGCCCGATTACATACACCTAGGTAGAGACGATATAGTTAGTAACACAAAGACAATAGAACTCTAAACTACACAATCAGCTAACTCTAACACAACTCTAAACTACACAATATATTGCTTCTTACCTAAATAATATGAACATTTATTAATAAAAAAAACAAACACAAAAAAAATAGAATTATAAAATAAATAATAATAATATTTAAGGGAAACGACGCGTTTATTACTTCATTTCTACCGCGGTGCCGGTTTATAAATTTTGAAAAGGTAAGATACCTTAGGATGATATAAAAATTAAATGAGATAACCGCAGTGTTTAAAATTCTACTCTGACAAAAATGGGCGGTTTAAAGAAATTTTGGTGTATTTGTTGAGGACCATGTCAGTTAGAAAAACTAATCAGGTCTTCCCATCGAGGGGTGGGGACAATTTATAGGATTTTGTATTCTGGCCAAATAGATTAATAGAATTCTTCTTGGCCAATTAAGATATCCCTAGAAATCCATATACAACCTCAGGTATATGGAGTGTTAGTTGGAGATCATGTTATTTTGACTAATACATATAACAAGATGGAGGGACAGGAAAGGTGAATTAATTATTATGGAAATTGACCTGGTTTCAGATACCTTTAGTAGTCAATACTTAGTTAATTGTTAGTTGAACTGTAATGTAACACGGTTAGCACAAGACAACATAATTATTTAATATATTATGGTATAATACCCAGCAATCAGAATCCTAAAATTATATTAAATTATCTGCAATATAAAAATACTATTTCCAGTGGTCATTTTTACTATTAGGAGTACTAATAAAAAATGGTAAATATTTAAGTATTAAATAATAAAATTTAAGCAGTTAAATGTAATTAGTATTAATCCAACTCAATTCTCCTGACAAATATGAAATAAAATTAATTGAATTCAAACCACCAAACAAGTAGTACAATATAATAATACTCGTTACTGCCCTCATCTGAAAATCCAGCTAAAATCTAAATATAAAGATTAAATAGAATCAAAATTATAATTTCAGGAACTTCAACTCTTCTAAATACGAAACAAAGTAAAACATTAAAGCATATATTTAGAATTATTAATAAGTAGCAAATAAATTTCACTTTTACCGAATAAAACCTGTTAAAATATAATATAATTCAGTAATAATTAATACAAATTTTAAATAAATTGTGTTAGATATAAGTAAACACTTAGATCTCGGCGTAATTAAGACTTAAACCATAATTATCTTCCCCAGCAAATCAAATTTTTGATTCGAACCATAATCAAAACCACTTGCAAAATACTATGAAGGCCTCCACCCAAAATCTTGGTTAGTTAATTTAACCCTTTTGCGGACGCACAATTATTTAAAATGTTTGTTACAGGGGTACAATGAAAATAGTAACGCTTCCTCTGGGACACAGAAAACCCCATTCAATATTAATCATATGAAAATAACGTCTGTTATTACCGCCGCGTTTCCTACGTGTCCTACGGTAGGTCAATTGAAACGTAGGTATATGCCAATGTGTCCGCGAAAGGGTTAAATAATGTTAAAGTAGACATGATATGAAATTTAACCTGAACCAGAAAATAAATTGGTAAAGTTAAATAATTAAAGTAGAGTTAGTAAACAAGCTTATAAATACAATACTAAAGTTATGTCTTAGGTTCCTTTCCAAACACCGACCCATCCGCTCATACCGACTTTTTCAAATAAGTCTGCTATCGAGATGACTTATTTTCTATCTCGTTCTTCGAAGCAAAATACTTATTTGGTCATATAAACATTTTAAAATGAGTTCTGTCACACTAAATGAATACAGGACTAAATTTATTTCGTTTTAAAATAAAAACTTTTAAATTTGTTTCATTTTTTGGTTGTCAAAACAAGTCGGTAAAAGCAATCAGAATATCCTGACCAACTTATTCAAGAAGGAGTCAAATAAGTCAATAAGTATGTAATAAGTCGGTGTTTAGAAAACACCCTTAATGCTTAATAAATTACCCAAAGCCGTGACCATTTGCTCTGAAATCTCAAGTTCTTTTTTTTTGAGTAAAACCGCAAAATATTATCAATTAAAATAATAATAACAATAATAATAGAAACAATAAACAGTAGCTGTAATTTGTTGAGAAACAAAGCATCTTTGCTCCAGCTGTTTCAGAACAATTAGGCTTTTTCAACTAATCCAAATCTCAATTATCTTCAGCCAAAGCAAAATTTTAAAATGCTTTAGTTTCTGCTTTAGCCATGGTGGTGTTGCTGTAATTGTCTCAGCAAAATACACCTAACATCCCTCCTCCTGCCCGCCATCACAATCATGTGGGTAACGAAAAAGAATCTTGTCAAAAATCCATCCCTGCACGCACCCTGTGCCAACATATACACTCTTGCATTCCACCCAAATCGCCCACGTCCAAAATACAACACCACAACTATAACAACAGCAAAATAACCAATATGCTAACAAAAACAAACAATTGACATGTTACACAATTTATATGCTATCAAATTACAATGTTTTAAAATAAACAGTTAAAATCTGGAAGACACCACAACTTGTCATTCCCCATACACACTAATACGGGTCAGACTCAACTGAAGCAAAAAATTAAAATAAAAAATCTTGTCTGGTGGGAAAAGGGATATACTTTACCTTTTACAAGGATAACAATACCTGTTACTGCCCCTGTGCAATATTACACATACGTTAATGTCACGTCAGCGCAGACAACAAACACATGATTTCGGTTCTTTTTATCGCTTTTCTAAACAAATGGACAATAAACGCATTTCCCTTTCAAATAAAAAGCTTATCTAAGTTTGATAAGTATAGTTGAAGAATTTTTAATAACTTTATGATTCTCAGTTAAAATCAAAAAATTTTTCCCAAATAAATCATTTATCAATCACGAAATCCACATCGACTTAGAAATTGGGGCCTTCTTTAACCCCTTGTCTTAAAACAACGTATGGGAGACGTGATCGTACTGCTGTGCCTAAAATGAGAATCTCGTATCACACACGTGATGATTCTTTCTGGCCAAAAGTGAAAAGCTCGCATCAGACACGTGATTGTTTTTACGCGATAATGTTTTTGTTTTTGCGTTAGTGTTTGTTAAAGTTTGCTATATAAGAGTTGTGTTCATCGTCGCTCGATTCATAAGGCAAGGGGTTAATTTGTAGCCAAACTCATCAACCACATAAGCCTGATAAGATTATAAGAACAGAGATATTAAGACTACGTTGTTTCACCAGCGGACACCATAAAATAACAATGAAATAAAATCGAGTTTCAACTCCAATTTATAATTTAAAGTACACAATCTATTCAAACAAATGAATTCCCAAGACCACAAATTTTTTGAAAATTGTAAATCAAGGAACAAAGCTATAACATCGCTAACATAAACTTGTGAGCTGCATTTCTTTATACATACATATACGGATATTTAGACGTAAAAATTATTTCATAATAGTACAGACAGATATAAAAAATTTTGTTAGTAAACATATGTATGTATTAACAATTTTATGGTTTTATGTTATATACTTATAATTATTAAATCCCTATTTTGCCATCGGCTTGAAAATTATATATTTCGTCGGACTATTTTCATAAATATTTCGACCATAAATGAAACATAAAGGGTACAACCATAAAAAGTGTTTAGTTAAAACCAAAGGATTTCTAATTATAATTAAAAATTCTTTGGTTAAACTGTAATTATTGCAAATCTATTCAAACAATCAATCGGAAAATCGACAAATTCAACGTGAATTTGCGTTCTGCTGTCTACAGTGACGCAACACGTACAAAACGACGAAAATAAAACACGGGAATATTTCACCTCATCATGTTTGTTTATCGTGATTCGTGATACACACAATCATTCATAAATTTCTACACAGTACACATAAATATGACACGAAAAGTAAATAAAATATAAAAATAAAACTTCTCTGATAGTATTATGCATCTATATACATAGAGAGTGTATCGAAACATTACAACGACATAGTGCACCTTGCATAGAAATATATTCCGTCATAAATATTTCCACTCCGTTTTATCATAGACAAATAAATGAATAAAGATCCCTAAACCAATGGAAAATTTATGTTTAAATCAAATTCTCGATGTCGTTACAAATGGAAAAAATTTTCTAGCGACTGTTAGTAGAAATATTAATTAATACTCAAACCCTATTTTGGTCTACATTATGAGCGCAATACATATTTCTCGCTCAATATATTTTTTCAATACGCGCGCGACAAATAAAAATTTTTATATTTGTGTATACAGTAAAAAAGAAACAAACGAAAAATAACAAATTAAACTTATTTTTTATTTTCGTTTGAAAGTATCCTTTCTCTTCTTTCTTTAAGTCATACACTTATATTTTAATAAAACAGAATGAAATGAAACTAAAACGCACGTATTATGTATATACATACTCGTATATACATATGTACTATTTAAAATAATGTTTATGCACGATCGATAATTTCTTGTTTAGATATATAGAATTTAAACACGTGGTGACCATAAAAAGGAAGAGGATCTATTTTAGATGTAAGTATGTAGCTATGATGATTGTTTTGGTGTGCTGCATGAAGTATAATTTAAAAAACGAATATTTGGAGGAGATGATAAGAAACATCAAAAATTTATGAACGAAAGTATATTTGACGAAAGGGAAAAATATTATAATCAAATGGTTTTTTAATGATCGCAGAAAAAAATTACATATACATATTACATATTTATGTTTGGTTACATTATGTATATTTTATATGCCTATCTATACTGGTTTGTCCAAATTAAATACATTCATGACTAAATTTTCCCTAACTATACTATTAAGGATGATGCATGATTTAAATTCGATAATTTTAAAATACCTAATAATTTTATAAATGATTTTATTTTTGAGAAAATGAATAAAATCAGCTTACACCGGAAAGATGTCTTTGGGAAAATGTACTATGTATTTGGATTTGTCTCCAAAAAATTGGTCAAGCATACAAATTATTGTTAACGTTTCCATATTATCTGAAGCATGGTAGGACTTGGTTTGTTTCAACTAGCTTTTGCAAATATTTTAAGACGTCGAAAATAAAAGCTAGTTTTTGATTTTAACTAAATTTGTAAAAACATTAATATTTCGGTTGTGGTATATACATATATAGAATTATGAGTATACACAATATCCGTGCAATTCTATTTTTAATCTGCTAACCCCAAATTAAAATCATCCTAAGGTTTTAAAATGACAATATATAAATATTTCGTTGTTCGTTGTTGTCAATTGATTTACAAGCTCACATTAAAAGTACACTGCAATTTTTCAGATACCAACCACCCCTTATCATGAAAACTACCCCAAATTTCTCTAGAATAAATGACCACTTCTTTGAAAATTTCAAAAATAGACTATTCAATGTCGGATAATGGGTATCGCTTTATAATCCACATCAGAAATGCAATTCGATTGTTAAGTTGTAACTTTAAATCATGGACACAAATTTATTTAGCCACCCACTTTATTTATTAGGTGTATAACAATTTCTACAGATTTTGTCTTCGCGCTTAAAATTATATTTAAAATAGAAATATATTCACGGTATTTTGTGATTTTTACAGGATCGTGAGTTACATTACCTATCAGAATAGCAGAGTTTACAATGGCAACTGATAAACAGCACATTCGGCACTGCATTCTATACGAATTCCAATAAGGAAAAAAAGCTTCTAAAGCACGGGAATCAATTTGTAGTGTTCTTGGTGCCGACCTTGTGTCTTATGAAATTTGTAATTATTGGTACAAACATTTTAGAAGTGGTGATTTCGATCTTAGCGACAGCCTCGAAAGTTTGAAGATGTGCGAGCTAACCTGGAATCTACAACAGCAACAGACATAACTCAGAAAAACCTAATACCTAAATAAAATAATGCGTAATAATTGGATTCACATTAGTTTTCAATTCCTATAAAAATGATAAACATTTCATAGTTTAAATTCTCCTAAAATTCTGAAAATTTAAATGAATTGTAAGAAATATGTACTATGGACTTGAAGGATATAAAAATTAACTAAATAGAGTAAAATATTTTCTGGACAGTTATTTTTCAGTAATTATCTTCTCCTGTACTAAATTTACATAAAAGGTGTTTTTTTAGAGGTTCACAATTTAGAATTAAAATAGAACAAAGAAACATATTTTGAATATCAGTGAAACTAGCTTTATTGGATAGATAATTTTATGCTTGTTTCAGTTGTTACAACCCCAATATTGTGTAATAAAGGCAAATGAAACTCTATCATATTTTTCTTTTGTACAGATGTTAAGCTACTAATAGGGAAATATCCAAGAGTAATTTTCCAACGAGCAGTACAACTGACAAACATAAACACAATTACTTCGGTAGCTAAAGTATTATCATTTGGGTCGCTACCTTCAAACTTGGCGTATCATGATACTGGAACCCCTCCAAGAACACGATTAATTCGTTCCGTGTTCTTTGAAATCGTGTTGTTCAATACTACAACAAATGAAATAAAAAAAACGTTACGTTTTATTTTTTGTTATGATATAGAAAACACAAAATAAAAGAGAATAACGAAAATCGAGTTGTTTGAAACCGTGGAATTTGAGGAAATGGGTATCCGTGTTCTTCGAAACTGTGTTTTTTGAACGCTGTGTTCTTGGAGGGTTACCTGTATTCTATTGGTGTGGAATTCATACTCACATTTTGGATGAATGTACAACTCATCCAAGTATACATTTTCAATAACAACCTCATTTGTTTCCTTTTTTGATCGGACCAGCAACTTTAAAGTATGAAATGATTCTGAAGTAAAACCTGGATGCCCATTTACTACTTTATACCAATAAGCAAGTGTATGATAATGAGGCAAGCAGTTTTTAAATTGGTTTCGAACATATGGCCTATGCCTTCGGAGAATAAAAGTTTAAATTTAAAGCAAATTTCCGTATTTCTTCTGAATATTTTCTGCCTAACTTTTGATTTTTAATTTTATCTCAAAAAATTGAATTTGAGTCAGAATGGTTTAAAAAATTATCCTTCTGGCAAGAACTAATAAAAATTTTTTCTTCAAGTTCGTCTATCAGGTGGCCCAAAATAATATTTTTTTCTTCTTTATCTCATACTTGTTTGTCGTAGATTCTTATTATTTTGTGTTTGTTGTATTTAGTCCTTAAAGAAGTCCTTCTTGAACTCGTAGAAAGATCAGCACGTGATGAGGCCATTGCTCGCTTTAACGTTATTTTATTAAATTGTTTGTATATGTAAAAAGGTTTTATACTTTTATTAACAAAATAAGAAGACGTAGTACCACTACGATTGCTAGCACCAAGAGGTGAATTATTTGAGATTTTTGTAATGGTTTGCAATTTCAAAGGACCTTTGTTTAAATCGGATATATTATCGTCATTAAATTTTTTTATCAATTCACGATGATAAAATCTATATTACTTCCGAATACCATCAATTCAGGTACTTCGTCAATTGGTGGTAAATAATCCTGGTCATGGTCTTTATTAGTTTTATTTAAACGCAACGACTTGATTGCCAAATTATTTAATAAGTTCAACGCATAGATTGGATCTTCCTCAACTTGACAAGAAACTTCTAAATTGGCCCCGATAATATCGTTAGCATCATTTATAGAAGTTGAATAAACGTCTTGGGAAACAAATTTTCAAACAAACATGTTTTTTCAGTATGATATGAAATTACGGTTTGATTAATATTGGGGGGCATGTATTTTTAAGATAATTTTCAATGATGTGAAATCCACACGTTGATTCGTAAATGAACAAGATGAGAATGGCTGATTTTCTTAAAAAACTCCTCTGATTCTCTTTTGTCTGTGGCATCGAATAATCATGCACTTAGTACATCTTGTTCACCGAAGCCAATTGCTTTCAACCATTGCTAATTCAATTCTCCATATTTTGGTAAGCTAAAAACATATGTTTACATTATAATTTCTGTAAAAATTGTAATTGTAATCCACAAACCTTTGCCGAAACATCATTACATCCATAGACAATCACTATTTGGTGCGCTTTATGGGCTGTCGGATTCATTGGTCTACATGTCTTCAAAAACAATGAAGGTCAGAATATTACAGTGAACGGTATAGGGACATGATTTCTAACTTTGTTGTGCCCCAATTGGCTACCATAAATATTGCTGATATGTGGCTCCAACAAGACGGTGCCACATGCCACACAGTGCGGAATATTTAATAAAAGACTAATTTCACGTAATGGTCCTGTTAATTGGTCACCGAGATCGTGTGATCTAACTCCATTAGATTATTTTCTTTGGGGATATGTTAAGTCACTTGTCAACGCTGGTAAACCAGAGACGATTGTACTCTTAAAACACAAAATTCGGCAAAAAGAAAAATTGTGAATTGCTGCGAAAAGTGTATAAAAATTGAACATCCAGATTGCGCCATCTACGCGCCAGACGCTGTGGCCACATGGCCGAAATCATATTCAAGCATTAATGGCATAAAATTATCTATCCAATAAAGCTAGTTTCACTGATATTCAAAATATTTTTCTTTGTTCTAGTTTAATTCTAAATTGTGAACCTCTAAAACAACACCTTTTATGTTAGCGCGAAATGTTTTTTATTTTACTAAATTTAGATTGAGTGATCCGTTTATAATTAATTTTGTTTGAATTGGGTTCGAATATTTTCTGGGACTTCCGTGCGGCGTTCGTGATCCTGTCTTTGATTTAGGTCATCAGGCAGAAGTCCTTATTGATTTTATATACAAAAAATATTTATACTACGAACTCTTTAAACATGTCGAGCAAGTTCAGCCCACTGATGTCTTACCGAAAACAAAGACATGTTTCATATAAGGTTTAATGAGGCCTCACTAAAATCTGTGACAACTCATTGGACTATATTCGATTAAAGTATGTATGACAAATGATGATGGATTATTACACATTAATTAAATACATTTACATAACCAGTTCTAGAAAATTCACTTGGTAGTGGGCATATTAATGCAATAAATTAATATTTAGTACAGGAGAAGATACTTACTGAAAAATAACTGTCCAGAAAATATTTTACTCTATTTAGTTAATTTTTATATCCTTCAAGTCCATAGTACATATTTCTTACAATTCATTTAAATTTTCAGAATTTTAGGAGAATTTAAACTATGAAATGTTTATCATTTTTATAGGAATTGAAAACTAATGTGAATCCAATTATTACGCATTATTTTATTTAGGTATTAGGTTTTTCTGAGTTATGTCTGTTGCTGTTGTAGATTCCAGGTTAGCTCGCACATCTTCAAACTTTCGAGGCTGTCGCTAAGATCGAAATCACCACTTCTAAAATGTTTGTACCAATAATTACAAATTTCATAAGACACAAGGTCGGCACCAAGAACACTACAAATTGATTCCCGTGCTTTAGAAGCTTTTTTTCCTTATTGGAATTCGTATAGAATGCAGTGCCGAATGTGCTGTTTATCAGTTGCCATTGTAAACTCTGCTATTCTGATAGGTAATGTAACTCACGATCCTGTAAAAATCACAAAATACCGTGAATATATTTCTATTTTAAATATAATTTTAAGCGCGAAGACAAAATCTGTAGAAATTGTTATACACCTAATAAATAAAGTGGGTGGCTAAATAAATTTGTGTCCATGATTTAAAGTTACAACTTAACAATCGAATTGCATTTCTGATGTGGATTATAAAGCGATACCCATTATCCGACATTGAATAGTCTATTTTTGAAATTTTCAAAGAAGTGGTCATTTATTCTAGAGAAATTTGGGGTAGTTTTCATGATAAGGGGTGGTTGGTATCTGAAAAATTGCAGTGTACTTTTAATGTGAGCTTGTAAATCAATTGACAACAACGAACAACGAAATATTTATATATTGTCATTTTAAAACCTTAGGATGATTTTAATTTGGGGTTAGCAGATTAAAAATAGAATTGCACGGATATTGTGTATACTCATAATTCTATATATGTATATACCACAACCGCAATCGAAATATTAATGTTTTTACAAATTTAGTTAAAATCAAAAACTAGCTTTTATTTTCGACGTCTTAAAATATTTGCAAAAGCTAGTTGAAACAAACCAAGTCCTACCATGCTTCAGATAATATGGAAACGTTAACAATAATTTGTATGCTTGACCAATTTTTTGGAGACAAATCCAAATACATAGTACATTTTCCCAAAGACATCTTTCCGGTGTAAGCTGATTTTATTCATTTTCTCAAAAATAAAATCATTTATAAAATTATTAGGTATTTTAAAATTATCGAATTTAAATCATGCATCATCCTTAATAGTATAGTTAGGGAAAATTTAGTCATGAATGTATTTAATTTGGACAAACCAGTATAGATAGGCATATAAAATATACATAATGTAACCAAACACAAATATGTAATATGTATATGTAATTTTTTTCTGCGATCATTAAA
Organism: Nephrotoma appendiculata; assembly: GCA_947310385.1. Lineage (NCBI taxonomy): Eukaryota > Metazoa > Arthropoda > Insecta > Diptera > Tipulidae > Nephrotoma > Nephrotoma appendiculata. Next base: position 66,965,829 of record OX371225.1, read on the forward strand.
AAACCATTTGATTATAATATTTTTCCCTTTCGTCAAATATACTTTCGTTCATAAATTTTTGATGTTTCTTATCATCTCCTCCAAATATTCGTTTTTTAAATTATACTTCATGCAGCACACCAAAACAATCATCATAGCTACATACTTACATCTAAAATAGATCCTCTTCCTTTTTATGGTCACCACGTGTTTAAATTCTATATATCTAAACAAGAAATTATCGATCGTGCATAAACATTATTTTAAATAGTACATATGTATATACGAGTATGTATATACATAATACGTGCGTTTTAGTTTCATTTCATTCTGTTTTATTAAAATATAAGTGTATGACTTAAAGAAAGAAGAGAAAGGATACTTTCAAACGAAAATAAAAAATAAGTTTAATTTGTTATTTTCCCGTTTGTTTCTTTTTTACTGTATACACAAATATAAAAAATTTTATTTGTCGCGCGCGTATTGAAAAAATATATTGAACGAGAAATATGTATTGCGCTCATAATGTAGACCAAAATAGGGTTTGAGTATTAATTAATATTTCTACTAACAGTCGCTAGAAAATTTTTTCCATTTGTAACGACATCGAGAATTTGATTTAAACATAAATTTTCCATTGGTTTAGGGATCTTTATTCATTTATTTGTCTATGGTTTTATGTACATATATAAACACATTTGTAACACACACATTGTAAAAAATTTAGACACTCCTACTCTGACACAAAAATAATTTATTACACTTTTCAAAATAGAAAAACCTCTTGAACACTACTAACTCCAGAGGTGGGGTGGGCCGTGTGACGCATTCAGCCAATTTTAAGAGGACGCATCATTACAGGAGATAAGGGATTACTTAGGTCGCGACTAGATAAGCAGTGTTAGACGCACAACATATAATTCAAAACTGTCAACAAGTTGGTGTCAAAAATAGTGTAAATAATTCATTTTGATGTAGACAATGTCGACAATAAATAGAGAATGTAGAATATTCGTAGACCACTATTAGTTTTTTTGTATATAGTTCTTCTCATTATTTTTCAGTAGAGGTCGCCACGTCATAGTTTTCCAGTTCAAATTGCAAAATTCCAATATTGTGAAAGTTATAATTAAATTTTACAAAACAGATTTTGTGACTTTAGTATATAGGTAAAGTAATTTTGGTTATTTAATTCATTTTCAATTCTCTAGTGCCACATATTACGGCACACGCATGTGTAACTTTTTTCCCTTAGAGAAATTTAAATGTTTACTTCTAATTTTCAGATGTCATCAATTGGTCATTTCTTTTCGAAAAACTGTTAACAATTCACTTTAAAATGTAAAAATTACAACTGCCATCTGCAAAAAACAAAAATACAGGCCGATCGAAAACTACCAGCTTCACCGGCCTTCGATAATCCTAATCGTAAAATAAAACAGACTGTTCGGCTTAGGTCTGCTAAAAGTTGGTGTACTAAAATTTGTTCCTATCCTTTGAAATTAGTATACTTCTAGTGCATTGCCCAAGCTTAGAAGTTGAACTTACGGAATTGTATTATAATCCAATTCACAATAAATTAATGCGGTAGTAAATAACCTATAAATAGTTTGTTAAGTTCTGCCTACCGTCCCGACCGGCATTCCTGCTCGTAAATTTAAAATTTTTTGTTGTACAAATTTATACTGAACATTTACATGAATTATATTAAATGTTCGTATTATTTAATGTTTGGATTAATATGAGTTTTTGCGTATTTGTGAAATTTAGTTAGCTTCATTAACTTCGGCACATCTTCTTCTAAAACTGGTAAAATCAGTTAATAGTTAATTTGGAACAAATTCAAGATAGATATCTCCAGAAGACGTTCTGGCCAAAAATATGCTGCCAATAAGGTTTCGACCAATAAAACCAGGCCAAACAATAACGCTGCATTTTCTTTGGAAATAATTCTACCTTTTTTATGAGGATTTTGGTCTTATTCCTTAACCCCTTAAATTATTTCGTGCGTTTACGACTACAGATAAGACAGTTATGACCATTTAGAGCGAGATTTGTGGTGATTTAAAAAAAAAATTAAAATATCATATTTCAGTTACCGAGACACTTAGCGGGATACAAGCTTCCAAATGACACCCCTTTCCCCCAAATCTGCCAAAATGTTGTCGTTCCACGCGTCAAATACCCTGTATCCGACATTGTCTACAGACGTATAAGGCAGCACAACACTTATGCAAGCCGAATAACTTTTCTATTTCTCACTATTGAACACATTGTCATAAGATCGAGAGAGTTTTTAAGCTAATATATCCAGAAACATTTTCTTAATGTCTCTGAAGTCGTATCTAGAATACCCTAGAGGTAAATTCAGGAAAAATAGCTTTTGGATGATACGAATTTACATGCATTTGGAGGATCCGGACTTTAAGCCTCTTCACTAGCATAAGATTTTTTAATATTACAGAATAAAATTTTCCTATCATTTTTTTTTTTTTTGTTGATTTAGAAGACAAACACATTGATAAACTTTCCCAAGTTTGATAATGAAAATTGACAACCGTACAACCGTAAATAAAAAATATTCGTTCAATAATTTTTTGTATTATATTTAGAAAATTTTTATAATGCGGAAAATTCATTACTAATTTATCGATTCGGAATAATTTATAAAATATATTATTTGGGGTTAGTTCGTCGATTCGGTCTAATCACTTTTCAACTTTTACCACTGCACAATAAATTTACGATGAACTCAAAATTTTAAATAATCATCGTCACATTTCTGTATAGTAAACAGAGTTCGACCGACTCGTAAACTATGCATTCAATTATTTGGCAAATTTTCAACACATTCTTAGTGTGCGTGTATGTGTGTGTAGAGGGAAACGAGCTCAGATTATTAAAATCGCAAGTAGCTTACCACTCCTGCACTATAACCTTGTAAATATATTACTAAATTTGTTACTAATTGTTCCAACTGATAGATGTCGCCATTATACAAATATTTAGTGGAAATATTCGATAATAGGCAGTTTGCTGTAGATAAATGAGAATAAATAAGTATTAAGATTAATTGTAGCTATATGTACGAGTAATTTTTGTGTATTTTTGTAATTTGTGTCCATCTTAATAATAGATTAAGTCGTTCCGTTGTTTGCCTTTGTTCTTTATCTATATATCAACGAAAATATCTAACTACAAATAAGTAAATAAATAAATTTAGTCATTTTACAATTATTATTATACGTGTTCGTCTAGTTTATTGTATAAAATTAAATTTATTGAAATGCATGCGAGTTTAACTGAATTTAATGACCGCAAGCGGTTACACTCGTAAATAGCAATTGTTTATTAAGTTAAAGTGTAATAATTGGTAAATTTTTAAATGAATTGTTGGTTAAATGCCATAGATAAAGTAATTTATGTTGTCTATATAAAATACGTTACACATATCCGTAAGTAAACGTAAATGCGCAACTAATTCGTTGATCATTCCAAAATCGACTTCCTTTTACATCTCGCTTTTCCAAATTGAAGGCAGAAAAATTTGAACCAAAGTTTTTAAATGGCGAATTGACGTGTATTTATTATGTACTATTACGCTCGAAGCATTGGAAAAATTGTAATTTCTTGTATACTTTAGCTGTTGAGTGACAATTTCAAAAAACTTTGCAAAAACGATAACCACTTGTGTTAATTGGTAGAACTTTATACACAGTCAATTTTTTAAGCCAACAGAGCTGCTAAAATGTCAATGAACAACATTAACTGTACACAATAAAATGATAAGCTGAAAAAAGTGTTCTCAGAAGAAAATATTTTATAATTATAAAAATCCTCGGTTCGCCTCCTAAACTGTAGAGGCCGTATTTTTGAAATTTCCCCGATCAGAATACAATTTGCTTCGAAATTCTTCATATTATTCGAATTTTTCACCGGTTACTGTAATCATTTTTTAAATTTCTTTTGTTTTTTTAAATTAAGAAGCATAATTTTTCCCCCTACTAAGGCAAAAATTCTGATTGGATAAATCGATTCGAAATATTTCCCTTAGTAAAGAGACAAATATTAGTGTTCAATTGAACAACTAGCGCGACCTAGTTGTCTCTCAGCAGTCTGAGATTGGGAATGGATTCTTAAAGTTTTAATGGTTTCATCTTCTGCCAACTCCATGGTAGCACCTATCCGAGTGAAGCAAACTTTACCCCGTCTGGAACTTTACGGAGCACTTCTTCTGTCACGCTTAATCAACCAAGTGGTCCAAATACTAGAAGTGCAACCGACGAATATTTATGCATGAACAGATTCTATACCATTGTATTGGCTTGGCTACAAAAACCAGCAACAAAATTGAAAACATTCGTCTCTAATCGGGTATCAGAAATTCAAAGCAACACAAAAATCGGGGGATGGAAACACATAGCCTCAACACAAAATTCAGCAGACCATGCATCTCGTGGCATTTCACAATCAAAATTAAGTACTCTGGAACAATGGTGGACCGAACCTGAAACAATGGGGGACCGGTAATAAATGAAACTATGGAAAAGCACTAACAAGTATGAGACAAGCACTAACAAGTATGAAAATTAATATAGAACGTGTCGATAAAAATATAGTGATGTTGACAAATGAGAATAAAAATCTTAAAAATGAAAGTGTAGAGCTTCGAAATAAAATAAGTGAAATAGAAATTGTTGTCAATCAGAGCAAACAACAAGCGTTGTCAAGTTCTTTGGAGATTTGTGGTATTGCAGAAAAACAAGAAGAACATTTGGTACCTTCAAAAATTATTGTGAAATTTAATAGAAAATCTACTCGAGACTCGATCATTAAAGCCCATAAGATGAAGAAGACCCCGCAAACTGCAGATATACTCAATGGGGTTTCATTGGAGGATAGGAATTTGATGAAATATGAGAAGCGACCATTTTATGTAGGAGAGCAATTAACATTGTACAATCAATATTTATTTAAGAAGGTAAGAGATCTTAAACGTTTTAATAAAGTGAAATATGTCTGGGTTAAGAATGGTAATATTTTTATTAGAAAATCTGATGATTGTGCATCAGAAAGAATTATTAATGTTGACGATATAATAAAGTTCGATGTCTAATTTCAATTCAGATTATAATTTATCAAATAACTCAGATATACAAATTTGTCAAGGGCCAGAGAACATAATATTAAAAAATCCAAATTCGCTTAAAATTTTGTATCTAAATTCTAGAAGCTTATCGTCTGATAAAATTGAGGATTTATATCAAGTACTTGATGTTTTAAAATTGGAAATTCCGATAATTTCAGTAACAGAAACATGGGTATACGAATATATGCTTGAATCATTTTATTTTAAAAATTACAAAGCAGCATTTTCATGTAGGAAAAATAAGACAGGCGGTGGAGTAGGAATCTTGGTAAATAAGAAATATAATTTTGAAATTTTTTCTGAATTTAGTAATGATAAAATAAATTTATTGAGTATAAAAGTTGAAATAAATCAAAAAAAAATTATAGTATCATCGATTTATAGAGCTCCTTATGATAATTTAGATGACATGAATTTATTTTTTGATGTTTTAGATAACCACCTTTACACTTTACAATACTACAAATCATATTTAACAGGTGACTTCAACATCAATCTTTTAGATTGTAACAATACGAGTAATAAATACTTAGACATAGTAGAGAGTAATGGTTTCTTTATATTCAGTAAAATACATAGTACAAGACCTGAACATAACTCATGCATTGACCATATATATTCAAATGTTTTTAATCAAAAAGTTGATATTATGTTATTCAGCTACTCTGGGTTTGATCACAAATTTATTTTATTAGAATCTGATTTTTTATTGAAAACAATAACTAAAAACACACAATCTGTTAGAATCATGTCTAATAAAATTAATTTCGACATGTTAAACGCAAGTTTAGTATTTAACCCAATAATTATCAATCAAAACCAGGAAATAGAAAACATGTATGAGTCTTTTTGTTCGCAACTTAATTCAAAAATTATAGATTGCTCTTAACGGAACAGAGGAAGAAAAGAGTTACACTTTTTTAAAAATCCGTGGATTGATAAAGAATGTATAAATGCAATCAAAGCTAGAAATTTTTGGTATTCAAAACGCATGCAGCATCTTAATAACCTTGCATTAAAATCAGAATATATATACTGGAGAAATAAAGTTACTTCTTTAAAACGATTAAAAAAAAGAAATTATTTCTCATCAAAAATTGACAAAAATTCAAAAAATCCAAAACAAATTTGGAACATTTTCAAAGAAATAATTCATAATGGCACGATGCCTAGAGATAAAATAGAACTTACTTCCGACTGTAATAATAAAAACGAAACGTTAGCAAAACTGAACAGTAGTAATAATTTTTTCGCAAATATAGGCAAACAATTAGCTTCTCAATATAATTTTACAACAAACAGTTTATCAATAACAAATTATAATGTCTTAAACAGATTTGATCAAATTACTCAAATTGATATAGAAAAGATTATTGATGGTTTAAAAAATACAAAATCAATTGGCTCTGATGGATATCAGGTCCAAGTTTTTAAGTTGAATAAAACTGCATTAGCACCGGTAATATCGCAAATTGTCAACAAATCTCTGAAAGAAGGCAACCTTCCTCAAAAGTTGAAAATATCCAAAATGATTTTAATACACAAAACGGGCTCAAAGACTGATCCAAACAATTATAGGCCAATTAATTTGCAACCAATAGTAAATAAAATACTTGAAAAAGTGGTAAATAAACAATTAAATCAATTTATCGAAACAAATAAAATATTAAGTAATAACCAATATGGATTTAGGCATAATAGCAACACCAACAGTGCACTATTTGATTTGATTTCGCAAATCCAAGGTAATTGCGATAATAAACTAACTTGCGGAGTTATCTTTCTAGATTTAACGAAAGCATTTGACACTGTTGATCGTCAAATTTTACTTAATAAATTGAATCAAATAGGTATAACAAGAATTTGCTTGAAATGGTTTACAAATTATTTTAATAATCGTCAACAGTATTTACAAATTGATGATCAAACCAGTGATTTTGAATTAGTTGAGTTTGGAGTTCCCCAAGGTAGCTCTCTAGGTCCCACTTTATTTTTATTATTTATTAATGATATTTCTAATTTACCATTGAAAGGTTCCATATTTCTTTACGCAGATGATATATCACTACTTTATAGCGCTAGTCCAGATAATATCGGCTCTATTGAACAATTAATGAATGAAGATTTACACATGCTTTCGGAATATTTTGCGTCTAACAGGTTAACATTAAATACACTAAAATCAAAATTTATGATTATCAATTCTAAAACTATCAACAATTTTAAAGTTACTTATAATAATAATGTAATACAACGCTGCTATGATTATAAATATCTGGGTATAATATTAGATGATAATTTAGATTTTAATAAAGAAATAGTAAATTTAAAGGCAAAGTTGAAATCAATATGCTATGTTTTTAAAAAATTAGGTAATTTTATTAACCATAAATATCGTAGGACTATATATTTTTCTATGTTTCATAGCCTTATATTGCATGGTGCCAATTTCTGGAATAGTACAACAAAGTTCAATATTGATGCGTTACAAAAGTTACAAAATAATGCTATTAAAAATTTATATAATTATAATAGATTAGAACACACAACAAAAATACATTTAGAAAATAATTTGCTACCAGTAGCTCAAATAATTGATCATAGTTTGACGGTACACATCCAATTAGTTAAGAACAAGCAAATTCCATATTTTTTAAGGCATCAAGTTTGCATAATAAAATTCCAAACAGTTATAAACTTCTGGATAAAAATAAATTCGTTCAAAATATAAAGAAATATTATTTCGAAATTTATAAAAGAAATAATTTATAAAAGTACTCTGGCTTTTCACAAAAATTCGTCAAGATCTCTTACAAGTTAGCTTTTTTGTAATTAAAATTATTTGATTGTTAGGCTCATGTAATTGCTCTCCATTCAAAAAAAAAATCATGTTTTGTAATATTTTTTGTTCTTTTTTTTATTGTTGTAATTATTCAATTTCATATTTATATATCAATTTTTATTATATGTATCAAATGCGAGATTTATTCTCTTATGATATTTATTCAAATTAAATAAATAAAAATAAATAAATAAATAAATAAAAAGTTTGACACCAGTATCGATCTGAAATAGACCAAAACGGTTCTCCACGTACTCAATAAGGACGCGGCATCTGAGAACACCACAATCAAGCTGATCGATCGCAAATCAGATTATTTAAAACTCCTACGAAACACTGCTCATCTCCTCCGATTCATATCTAAGATCAGTAAGAAACCAACGTGTGTGGATGAAATACGAGCAATAGAACTACGGATAGCATTAACAACAATCGTAAGAGCAGTCCAAGGTGTTTTCTTTGCTTACGAAATATCAACATTAAGGGATCAACAGTCAATTAAGAAGAAAAGTACCATCGCCTCACCGAATCCGTTCCTAGACAACGACGGCCTTATAAGGGTAAGAGGCAGACTAAACAATTCGGATCTTCCATTCGGAAGGAAACACCCACTAATTCTACCAGCTACATCATACTTTACCAGCCTAATTATTAAGTGGGCACATGCATCCACGCTTCATGGTACCAATACCTTAACGATAGCGTTCATCCGGAAAACTTGGATAATAAGATGAGCTCAAAGAGTAAGGAATCACATTCAAAAATGCATTGTCTGTTTTCGATTTCAAAGTAAACGGACGGAACAACTTGTGGGTAATCTACCAAGAGATCGGGTAACCCCGTCACGGCCATTCATGCACACGGGTGTCGATTATGCTGGTCCATTGAATATACGAATCTCAAAAGATATAGGAAATAAGGCCTACAAGGGATACATTGCGGTCTTTGTATGCCTGTCAACAAAGGCAGTTCATCTCGAAGTGGTCTCTGATTTAACAGCAAACATATACAGTGATAACTGTACAAACTTCGTGAAAGCAGACAAACTTCTAACCCAAAACCAACGGCAATGGGAGAAGATTAACCAAGATCATTTTTCAACGCAGAGCATTATCTAGCACTTTATTCCTCCAAGCGCTCCACATTTCGGAGGATTATGGGAGGCGGCAGTGAAATCACTGAAACATCATATATGCAGAGTCGTTGCAAATCAAACGTTTACATATGAGGAATTATCCACTACGCTCTGCATGATCGAAGCATGTCTCAATTCACGTCCTCTGTGTTCTATATACAACGATGCAGATAATCTGGATCTTCTAACTTCCAGACATTTTTTAACTGGTGATGCATTACTGGCTCCCCCGGAGAATAATGTATTAGATAAAAATCCCGGGATATTAACTAGATGGGAGTTAGTAAATCAAAGCCACCAACAGTTCTGGAAAAAATGGCACCAAGAATATTTATCTCAGCTTCAACACCGCACCAAATGGAAGATCAAACACCCAAACATAACTGTGGGTGCCCTAGTACTGATAAAAGAAGATAACTTACCTCCTTCGATGTGGACAAGGGGTCGAATCAAAGAAATTCAACCTGGTAAAGATGATCTCGTAAGAGCAGCTACAGTTTCTACTCTCAAAGGAGAAGTTAAACGTCCTACTACAAAATTGTGTCCTATGCCAGGCCTAGAAAATGAAAGTGAGAGCCCATTAAATGAAGATGAAATCAAGCCAACTTCAACAAGAAGATCATGTCGCGTGCCAAAGGCCGCGGTAACACTGCTGACCATATTATCCCTGTTAACTAATACTGTATTTGTTAAAAGTCACCCAACCAAGTTGCAGATGCATGAGTTAGAAGACGCAGGAGGCATATATTTCGATAATGTAGGAGAAGTTCAGCTCCTTGCTGCCCACTGGAGTCTAATCATTCGATATAACTTGAAGAGTTACTGGGAAGAAATCGCAAAGGCAGAAAAGAGCCTCCAGTTGCTTTCAAGAGCATGTATCAACATGCAATCGATACATTGTGATATCCTTGTCCAACAACTCCAACTACAGTTTGACAACATCAAAGAAGAAAACAAACTACTTGAAACCAAATCGAAAAGGCATCGCAAGCGAGGAGTTGGAGACGTAGTTGGGGTCCTTTTAAGTGACACATTTGGCATCTTCTCTTGACTTAATCGGGCAGAATGAGCAACATTTCCTACATTTGGCAAAGAGTCAAACGTCCATTATAGATAACACCATACGTTTATTTAAGCGAAATAATAATTACACCATAACTCATCTGAACAAACTAGAAGGACATCAACACCAAGTGGATTTAGAGTTGAAACATCTTCAGGAATACAATACCAAAATGAATCAGAAGGATATTATAGTAACTAGTATTCTTCAGTTGATGTTAATATTGAAATCTATTCAAGACACACAACAGAATATTATCGAGGTTAAGCTCAACACCCAGCACAATACCCTTCATTGATCGTTGTTAAACCCATTACGCCTTCAAGACGAAGTTAATCAGATCAGGGAACATCTGTCCCCAATGGTGGCTTTGCCTGGCAGGAAGCAAGGGGATCTAATGAAGTTAGCAATAACATCATTATACGCGCTCGCATACCGTTGGTGAAGATACATTTCTACCAACTGTTTGCACTCATATCTGTACCCATACCTACGACCTATCATCACCGGGAACATTATGCACCAATCAACAAAGAAACGTTTAATCATTGCTTACCTATATCCGAGGGATTGTACGTGTGTCACGTTTCACCCATTTACACAAAGCATTCAACTGTATCTCAATGTGAAATAAACATGTTATTACGAAAACCTAACCTGCATTTCAGTTGCATAGTTCGAGGTCTTACTCCTGCCACTCATTGGATACCATTACATGAATCAAACCAATGGATTTATGTCACCAAATCAAAATCTACAAAGGCTATCTTTGACTTGATTTGTGAATCAGATCGCATGCCACTTAATCTACAAGGTACTGAAATGATCTCCATCAGCCCGGGATTTATCATTAAGGATGAAACATTACAAATTTCCTCCATCGGGAGAGAAGTAACTAAGATCAACCTATCATTCCTGGCAACAGCCAGTATGAGTCATATAGAGCCGATTTTACGCAACAAAAACCATCTACATCACGGACAGGAAAGGGCAATTTCTACTACCACAGCATCGTTAGCAACAATAGACACCCACGAGCTCGAGCAACAAATAGAATTTCAAAAAAATCAGTAAACCATCAATAGTCATCACATACACCATTACACGATGACTCATGTAACATGTAGAAACAATAATATTATTCATATAATAAAATTTTTACATCAAAATCTATTTTCGAAAATTATTTTTGTATACAAAAAATCAACGATGTCATGATTTTCTTAATTAAATATTATTACAAAACAGAACAAAACGTAAAATACTTCAATTTTATCCGATTGTAAAACCGAGCTTTCTGTAATTTGAAAATCCGTTTACAGATGTCTCTGTAATAAATTTACTTGAAATTACAGAAAAGCGTAAAATAATTAAAAAACTATTTACGAAAATAAACCATTATTATTGTAAGTTAAGTACGAAATCTTTAATACAATAATTTAACATAATTAATAAAACTCAAAACAATTATAAATTTTATTTATTATTCGGTTGGCGTAAATAAAACTTTTCGTCGTAAAATATTCGCCATCATAGTGGCTGCGCGCTGTAAAACAATAATAGAAAAATGTCACAATTTTTCCAAATTTTTGTTTTTTTTTCAATCTAATTCGCTGGTGTTGCGTTTCTCAGTTGCAGGAGATCTCCATAATCTGTTAATCCAGCCAGTATACATAAATGAATTGTTAAATTTTCGAAACAAACATTTGGATTTTAAAATTTTTTTAAAATTTTAGCGACATCTTTTGATTGGTTTTGTAATTGCGAAAAGCTTTATAAAATAACAATGTTTTTATTTGGTGAAGCTCTGTTTTATTTATACTACAGGATGAAACAATATAGGCTGCGAATTTTTTGCGATGTAAAATCAAATTTTTAATAAGTAACGAAAAAACAGTTTTCGAAGTTTGTTATCAACAATGTTGAAATAGAACGCAAAACACAATAATCCCCATATTATCCCAATTATAAGCCTTTTTTAACGAACGTTTGTTTTGGAAAAATAATGCTGAACTTTTTTATGGAACACTCTATACTAATTTCTAATTTTCTGTACATAAACATAAACAAATTCTTGTTTCTACAGAAAAAAAAAAAATTGTGTTAGACTAATTTAAATGTTTTTGCGTTAACTCAACATAATATGACTCAAAATTAAAATATGCTTTTCCTGAATATTGAATTAACCATTCATATTGAAAATTCAAACAAAAAATTTATGTTTTTATATACAAAAAACTTATAAAAAAATCCTAAAATACACTGGTTGGTATAAAAAAGTACAAAAAGCTTCCCCTATGGAAAGCACATGGAAAAAAATGGCGGAATCTTACGGCTCTTATATTTAGGAGGCTCTGATATAACGTGTAAAATTAAGTTTAATAAAGTTAGTGTAAAAAGTACATATACATTCGCAGTACGTAATCATTCAATTAGTAAACTTGAAAACAAATTTGAAAAAATGATTAAAGTAGCCGGCGAAAAATTCAAGAATTTCAAGCAAATTGCAGTCCAATAGGGGAAATTTCTACCTGTTTGATGCATGGGAACTTTGTACTAAGTTTGTCCTTAAAATAAAAATTAAAAAATTAAGACAAACTTTAGAAAAAGTTCACGCTTCATAATATCGATAAGAAGTTTGTACTGAGCTTGTCCTAAACCAGCAAAAATAATGTAACTGGTTTATATGCATTTGTGAAATGTAGATATTTAGGCGAAAACACAAAAAATTTTATGCGAAGGCCGATCGAAAGCGAGAAACATGTACGCATGCTAATAAACAGACTCCACGATATTCTCATCGGTTTCACTTGCTCCCTTAGATAATAGAATTACTGACTCAATCGATAAGTTTCATAAATTAATCATGAAGCTCGCTTAGTGATCCAGACGTTTGAGTGAATTTTCGTCTTAAATCGTATAGCTCCACTGTAAATTTATGAAACTTATTGTGTCAGTATTATTATTATCTTGCTCCCTAACGAGTGCAATCGATGAGAATAACCGGCAACTCTATTTAGTATTACCCTCAAGTAGGACTCTTATGCGATTTCAGACATAAACTCACATAAAAGTCTGGAAGTTGTATGGGACATTTATGAAATTTGTAGTTTAAATTAGTGTATGGAGGTAATTTCTGCATTTGTCACATTTGTTTGTGATATGTTTATTTTGATAACCGTTTTTCACTGTTATTTAAAGCAGATAAAGCAAATTATTTATTATAGTCTTGTGACGTTAAATATTCCTCAACGTTCTTTTTAAACATTATTACTAAAATTTTTAAATTTTTATTAACAATTTAAACACCTCGTGTGATCGCCTTAATGTTTACATTTAACAAATAAACACAAACATTTTACATATATTGTTTTTGTTGGTTTAGGATAAACTTCACATCGGTCCGATTTGGAGAATACGGCCCCAGAACTTTGAACGAGGTCTACTATATATTTCAGCCAATATAATTCAAGTGAAAAAGAAACCGGAAAACAATCAACGATTGTTTGCCAATTCAGCCGAACATTTCAGCTACCGTTTTCCTATAACAAGCGTAGAAACAAAAGACAAAAGAATAGTAAAAATTGCATACATTTTTCTTTTTTCTTCTTTTGTCTACTATTGGAAAACGAAAACCATCAAAAATGAATGTCGAATTCAATAGATATGCCCCTGTGTATGTCAAAGATTCGTGTTTGTGCTCATTAAAGATGACCTCCAATTTCTTCCCGAATTATAATAGTTAACTTCTAAGGAGCAGCGCCGGATGCAGAAAAAATCTTGCACATTATTCCTATTTTCATTTGATGAAATATTCGATGGGGGAAGTTTCCGTCAGGAGACGGGTCGTTCGGAGAGCACCCCAGGGAGCAGTCCTCTCTCCCCTTCTTTGGAATGTAGTAATCAATGGACTACTACTGGAACTGCAGGGGAAAGGAGTAAGTGTGGTTGCTTATGCCGATGACGTAGCGATAGTTGTCTCGGGTAAGCACTTGGGAACATTCAGGGATGTGATGCAGAATGCTCTATCAGTCACTGCGGGTTGGCCTAGTAGATGTGGATTGGGGGTTAACCCATCTAAAACAGAGCTGGTTCTTTTCACTAGGAAATATAAAATTCCGGCAATGGTTTCACCAAGCCTGAATGGTACTAGACTTGTCCTTACTGAAAAGGCGAGATTCGTACTAATTCTTCTGGATAGTAAGCTGGAAACCAAACACGATAGCAAGAGTGAAGAAGGCTATTGTGGCACTCTACTCTTGTAAAAATACAATCGAAAGGAAATAGGGTTTGAAACCGCAGCTGGTATACTGGCTTTACACGGCAGTTGTAAGGCCCGTACTGCTGTATTGTGTGAGTGTATGGTGGCCAGTTCTGGAGAAATTATCATACAGGAACATGATGGTGAAGCTGTAGCGGGCAGCCTGTCTGCTCATTAGTAGGGCGCTGAAAACTACCCGTACTAGTGCCTTAGAGGTCATGCTGTACCTTTCTCCCGTTGGATATCCTCGGTAAGCAAATGGCGGTCAATATAGCCGCCCGGCTATCAGCGACTTTGGGGTAGAAGTGCCTGCAAAAGGGGCACGCAACTATAGTCAATTCTGTGAGGCATGGACCTGGTAAATTTGGACTATATAACACCTCTGTTGTGCTTTGGCAAGTTTTTAAAGGTGACTCTCCCGTCTAAAGAGGATTGGAATAGCGGTCTCATTATGGAGACCGGGACAGTTAAATTCTTCACTGACGGATCCAAGCTCGATGGTAGAGTGGGAGCTGGTGTATTCTGTGTAGAACTAAATGTAAGTTTATCTTTTCGTCTGCCTGAGTACTGCAGTGTGTACCAGGCTGAAGTTTTAGCGATTGAAGAGGTCATGAACTGGTTGAAGAAAAATGTAATATCGTTAACTAATATCACTATCTATGTGGATTCAGTTTCCCTGGCGTCAAGGGTGGCGTTGGATTGTCACACATCTTTCAACGAGATGAGTGAACATTTCAATATCCAGTTGGTCTGGGTTCCGGGCCATTCTGACATTGAGGGAAATTGTAGGGTAGAAGAGTAAGCAAGGTATGGTACGACTCTCCAACTGGAACCAGGGAGAGAATGTGTAGGAAAGCCCATGTCTGTGCTAAAAGCAGCAAACCACAGGGTAGCAGTTGACTTGGCAAACCCTAGGTGGATTGCCAGTTCAACTGGCGAGTAGCGAAACAAGTATGGTAGAATACAGTATACCAATTTTGTCCCGAAATGTGTGAAACGAAATGAGTGTAACCGGAATTATACTGTTTATGTTGGAGGTTGAACCTAGGTTCAACCTGGGTTGAACCATAGACAAATAAATGAATAAAGATCCCTAAACCAATGGAAAATTTATGTTTAAATCAAATTCTCGATGTCGTTACAAATGGAAAAAATTTTCTAGCGACTGTTAGTAGAAATATTAATTAATACTCAAACCCTATTTTGGTCTACATTATGAGCGCAATACATATTTCTCGTTCAATATATTTTTTCAATACGCGCGCGACAAATAAAATTTTTTATATTTGTGTATACAGTAAAAAAGAAACAAACGGGAAAATAACAAATTAAACTTATTTTTTATTTTCGTTTGAAAGTATCCTTTCTCTTCTTTCTTTAAGTCATACACTTATATTTTAATAAAACAGAATGAAATGAAACTAAAACGCACGTATTATGTATATACATACTCGTATATACATATGTACTATTTAAAATAATGTTTATGCACGATCGATAATTTCTTGTTTAGATATATAGAATTTAAACACGTGGTGACCATGAAAAGGAAGAGGATCTATTTTAGATGTAAGTATGTAGCTACGATGATTGTTTTGGTGTGCTGCATGAAGTATAATTTAAAAAACGAATATTTGGAGGAGATGATAAGAAACATCAAAAATTTATGAACGAAAGTTTATTTGACGAAAGGGAAAAATATTTTAATTAAATGGTTTTTTAATGATCGCAGTAAACAATTACATATACATATTACATATTTGTGTTTGGTTACATTATGTATATTTTATATGCCTATCTATACTGGTTTGTCCAAATTAAATACATTCATGACTAAATTTTCCCTAAGTATACTTTTAAGGATGATGCATGATTTAAATTCGATAATTTTAAAATACCTAATAATTTTATAAATGATTTTATTTTTGAGAAAATGAATAAAATCAGCTTACACCGGAAAGATGTCTTTGGGAAAATGTACTATGTATTTGGATTTGTCTCCAAAAAATTGGTCAAGCATACAAATTTTTGTTAACATTTTCCCCTTATTCCATATTATATCTGAAGCATGGTAGGACTTGGTTTGTTTCAACTAGCTTTTGCAAATATTTTAAGACGTCGAAAATAAAAGCTAGTTTTTGATTTTAACTAAATTTGCAAAAACATTAATATTTCGATTGCGGTTGTGGTATATACATATATAGAATTATGAGTATACACAATATCCGTGCAGTTCTATTTTTAATCTGCTAACCCCAAATTAAAGTCATCCTAAGGTTTTAAAATGACAATATATAAATATTTCGTTGTTCGTTGTTGTCAATTGATTTACAAGCTCACATTAAAAGTACTCTGCAATTTTTCAGATACCAACCACCTTTTATCATGAAAACTACCCCAAATTTCTCTAGAATAAATGACCACTTCTTTGAAAATTTCAAAAATAGACTATTCAATATCGGATAATGGGTATCGCTTTATAATCTACATCAGAAATGCAATTCGATTGTTAAGTTGTAACTTTAAATCATGGACACAAATTTATTTACCCACCCACTTTATTTATTAGGTGTATAACAATTTCTACAGATTTTTTCTTCGCGCCTAAAATTATATTTATAATAGAAATATTTTTACAGTATTTTGTGATTTTTACAGGATCGTGAGTTACATTACCTCTCAGAATAACAGAGTTTACAATGGCAACTGATAAACAGCACATTCGACACTGCATTCTATACGAATTCCAATAAGGAAAAAAGCTTCTAAAGCACGGGAATCAATTTGTAGTGTTCTTGGTGCCGACCTTGTGTCTTATGAAATTTGTAATTATTGGTACAAACATTTTAGAAGTGGTGATTTCGATCTTAGCGACAGTCTCGAAAGTTTGAAGATGTTCGAGCTAACCTGGAAACTACAACAGCAACAGGCATAACTCAGAAAAAACCTAATACCTAAATAAAATAATGCGTAATAATTGGATTCACATTAGTTTTCAATCCCTATAAAAATCATAAACATATTTGATAGTTAAAATTCTCCTAAACTTCTGAAAATTTAAATGAATTGTAAGAAATGTGTACTATGGACTCGAGGATATAAAAATTAACTAAATAGAGTAAAATATTTTCTGGACAGTTATTTTTCAGTAATTATCTTCTCCTGTACTAGATATTAATTTATTGCATTAATATGCCCAGTACCAAGTGAATTTTCTAAAACTGGTTATGTAAATGTATTTAATTAATGTGTAATAATCCATCATCATTAGTCATACATACTTAAATCATATATAGTCCAATGAGTTGTCACAGATTTTAGTGAGGCCTCATTAAAACTTATATGAAACATGTCTTTGTTTTCGGTAAGACTTCAGTGGGCTGAATTTGCTCGACATGTTTAAAGAGTTCGTAGTATAAATATTTTTTGTATATAAAATCAATAAGGACTTCTGCCTGATGACTTAAATCAAGGACAGGATCACGAACGCCGCACGGAAGTCCCAGAAAATATTCGAACCCAATTCAAACAAAATTAATTATAAACGGAACACGCAATCTAAATTTAATAAAATAAAAAACATTTCGCACTAACATAAAAGGTGTTTTTTACAGGTTCACAATTTAGAATTAAAATAGAACAAAGAAAAATATTTTGAATATCAGTGAAACTAGCTTTATTGGATAGATAATTTTATGCTTGTTTCAGTTGTTACAACCACAATATTGTGTAATAAAGGCAAATGAAACTCTATCATATTTTTCTTTTGTACAGATGTTAAGCTACTAATAAGGAAATATCCAAGAGTAATTTTCCAACGAACAGTACAACTGACAAACATAAACACAATTACTTGGGTAGCTAAAGTATTATCATCAGGTACTGGAACCCTTCCAAGAACACCATTAATTCGTTCCGTGTTCTTTGAAATCGTGTTGTTCAATACTACAAAAAATAAAATAAAAAAAACGTTACGTTTTATTTTTTGTTATGATATACAAAACACAAAATAAAAGAGAATTACGAAAATCGAGTTGTTTGAAACCGTGGAATTTGAGGAAATGGGTATCCGTGTTCTTCGAAACCGTGTTCTTTGAACGCCGTGTTCTTGGATGGTTACCTGTATTCTATTGGTGTGGAAATCATACTCGCATTTTGGATGAATGGACAACTCATCCAAGCATACATTTTCAATAACAACCTCATCTGTTTCCTTTTTTGATCGGACCAGCAACTTTAAAGTATGAAAAGATTCTGAAGTAAAACCTGGATGCCCATTTACTACTTTATACCAATAAGCAAGTGTATCAGAATGAGGCAAGCAGTTTTTAAATTGGTTTCGAACATATGGCCTATGCTTTCGGAGAATAAGGGCGATGATTCATGTAGAAATTTTGTCTGACAGACATAAATAATAATCGCTCTGATTGGCTAATATTTTTTTGTCTTATACGATCAAAATAAAATTCACACGTAAGCGATACATGTATAAAATTTTGTCGTATGGATATATTTTGACATTTTATAAAGCAAGCAACCAAAAAAGTGCTTTTATTTTTGTTCGTTTAGAATTTTTTTTTATTATCTATTCTTTTGTTCTCCCTGCCGTCAAATCTTATACAGAATTGAGCAATGTTCAATTTTTAATTTTTGTCGTACGATAAAACAATATGGCCGACATTCAACCAATCAGAGTGATTATTATTTATGTCTGTCAGTTAAAATTTATACATGAATCACCGCCTTAAAAGTTTAAATTTAAAGCAAACTTTCGTATTTCTTCTGAATATTTTCTGCCTAACTTTTGATTTTTAGTTTTATCTCAAAAAATTGAATTTGAGTCAGAATGGTTTAAAAAATCATCCTTCTGGCAAGAACTAATAAAAAATTTTTCTTCAAGTTCGTCTATCAGGTGGTCCAAAATAATATTTTTTTCTTCTTTATCTCATACTTGTTTGTCGTAGATTCTTATTATTTTGTGTTTGTTGTATTTAGTCCTTAAAGAAGTCCTTCTTGAAATCGTAGAAAGATCAGCACGTGATGAGGCCATTACTCGCTTTAACCTTATTTTATTAAATTGTTTGTATATGTAAGAAGGTTTTATACTTTTATTAACAAAATAAGAAGAAGTAGTACCACTACGATTGCTAGCACCAAGAGGTGAACTATTTGAGATTTTTGTAATGGTTTGCAATTTCAAAGGACCTTTGTTTAATTTGGATATATTATCGTCATTAAATTTTTTTATCAATCCACGATGATAAAATCTATATTAGTTCCGAATACCATCAGTTCAGGTACTTCGTCAATTGGTGGTAAATAATCCTGGTCATGGTCTTTATTAGTTTTATTTAAACGCAACGACTTGAATGCCAATTCACTTAATAAGTTCAACGCATAGATTGGATCTTCCTCAACTTGAGAAGAAAGTTCTAAATTGGCCCCGATAATATCGTTAGCATCATTTATAGAAGTTGAATAAACGTCTTGGGAAACAAATTTTCAAACAAACATGTTTTTTCAGTATGATATGAAATTACGGTTTGATTAATATTGGGGGGCGCATGTATTTTTAAGATAATTTTCAATGACGTCAAATCCACACGTTGATTCGTAAATGAACAAGATGAGAATGGCTGATTTTCTTAAAAAACTCCTCTGATTCTCTTTTGTCTGTGGCATGGAATAATCATGCACTTAGTACATCTTGTTTACCGAAGCCAATTGCTTTCAACCATTGCTTTTTCAATTCTCCATATTTTGGTAAGCTAAAAACAAATGTTTACATTATAATTTCTGTAAAAATTGTAATTGTAATCCACAAGCCTTTGCCGAAACATCATTACATCCATAGACAATCACTATTTGGTGCGCTTTATGGGCAGTCGGATTCATTGGTCTACATGTCTTCAAAAACAATGAAGGTCAGAATGTTACAGTGAACGGTATAGGGACATGATTTCTAACTTTGTTGTACCCCAATTGGCTGCCATAAATATTGCTGATATGTGGCTCAAGAATTAATCAAGCACATGCCAGACAGTGCGGAATATTTGATAAAAGACTAATTTCACGTAATGGTCCTGTTAATTGGTCACCGAGATCGTGTGATCTAACTCCATTAGATTATTTTCTTTGGGGATATGTTAAGTCACTTGTCAACGCTGGTAAACCAGAGACGATTGTACTCTTGGAACACAACATCCGGCGAAAAGAAAAATGGTGAATTGCTGCGAAAAGTGTATAAAAATTGAACATCCAGATTGCGCAATCTACGCGCCAGACGCTGTGGCCACATGGCCGAAATCATATTCAAGCATTAATGGCATACAATTATCTATCCAATAAAGCTAGTTTCACTGATATTCAAAATATTTTTCTTTGTTCTATTTTAATTCTAAATTGTGAACCTTTCAAAAAATACCTTTTATGTTAGCGCGAAATGTTTTTTATTTTATTAAATTTAGATTGCGTGTTCCGTTTATAATTAATTTTGTTTGAATTGGGTTCGAATATTTTCTTGGACTTCCGTGCGGCGTTCGTGATCCTGTCCTTGATTAAGGTCATCAGGAAGAAGTCCTTATTGATTTTATATACAAAAAATATTTATACTACGAACTCTTTAACCCATTCCCGCAAATGACGGCTATAGCCGTCAAATTTTTGTTGATATATGTATATGCAAATGACGACTATAGCCGTCCTGCATATTTTAATTAATAAAAAAAGGAACATCATTCTTACGAAGTGTACTAATGCATTATTTTGTTAATTATTCAGTAATACATCAACGAAAAAAAGATGTAACATTCCAGATAACAGTTTTTTTTTGTGCGATTTTTCATGATTAGCAATTCGATATATTTCCGCCTACAGAAACAAATGACGGCTATAGCCGTCCTATTATGTACGCGCAAATGACGGCTACAGCCTATCGAAATCACCACTTCTAAAATGTTTGTACCAATAATTACAAATTTCATAAGACACAAGGTCGGCACCAAGAACACTACAAATTGATTCCCGTGCTTTAGAAGCTGTTTTCCTTATTGGAATTCGTATAGAATGCAGTGCCGAATGTGCTGTTTATCAGTTGCCATTGTAAACTCTGTTATTCTGAGAGGTAATGTAACTCACGATCCTGTAAAAATCACAAAATACTGTAAAAATATTTCTATTATAAATATAATTTTAGGCGCGAAGAAAAAATCTGTAGAAATTGTTATACACCTAATAAATAAAGTGGGTGGGTAAATAAATTTGTGTCCATGATTTAAAGTTACAACTTAACAATCGAATTGCATTTCTGATGTAGATTATAAAGCGATACCCATTATCCGATATTGAATAGTCTATTTTTGAAATTTTCAAAGAAGTGGTCATTTATTCTAGAGAAATTTGGGGTAGTTTTCATGATAAAAGGTGGTTGGTATCTGAAAAATTGCAGTGTACTTTTAATGTGAGCTTGTAAATCAATTGACAACAACGAACAACGAAATATTTATATATTGTCATTTTAAAACCTTAGGATGATTTTAATTTGGGGTTAGCAGATTAAAAATAGAACTGCACGGATATTGTGTATACCCATAATTCTATATATGTATATACCACAACCGCAATCGAAATATTAATGTTTTTGCAAATTTAGTTAAAATCAAAAACTAGCTTTTATTTTCGACGTCTTAAAATATTTGCAAAAGCTAGTTGAAACAAACCAAGTCCTACCATGCTTCAGATATAATATGGAATAAGGGGAAAATGTTAACAAAAATTTGTATGCTTGACCAATTTTTTGGAGACAAATCCAAATACATAGTACATTTTCCCAAAGACATCTTTCCGGTGTAAGCTGATTTTATTCATTTTCTCAAAAATAAAATCATTTATAAAATTATTAGGTATTTTAAAATTATCGAATTTAAATCATGCATCATCCTTAAAAGTATACTTAGGGAAAATTTAGTCATGAATGTATTTAATTTGGACAAACCAGTATAGATAGGCATATAAAATATACATAATGTAACCAAACACAAATATGTAATATGTATATGTAATTGTTTACTGCGATCATTAAAAAACCATTTAATTAAAATATTTTTCCCTTTCGTCAAATATACTTTCGTTCATAAATTTTTGATGTTTCTTATCATCTCCTCCAAATATTCGTTTTTTAAGTTATACTTCATGCAGCACACCAAACAATCATCGTAGCTACATACTTACATCTAAAATAGATCCTCTTCCTTTTCATGGTCACCACGTGTTTAAATTCTATATATCTAAACAAGAAATTATCGATCGTGCATAAACATTATTTTAAATAGTACATATGTATATACGAGTATGTATATACATAATACGTGCGTTCTAGTTTCATTTCATTCTGTTTTATTAAAATATAAATCATACATATATATTAGAATAAGAGAAAGGATACTTTCAAACGAAAATAAAAAATAAGTTGAATTTGTTATTTTTTCGTTTGTTTCTTTTTTACTGTATACACAAATATAAAAAATTTTATTTGTCGCGCGCGTATTGAAAAAATATATTGAGCGAGAAATATGTATTGCGCTCATAATGTAGACCAAAATAGGGTTTGAGTATTAACTAATATTTATACTAACAGCCGCTAGAAAATTTTTTCCATTTGTAACGACATCGAGAATTTGATTTAAACATAAATTTTCCATTGGTTTAGGGATCTTTATTCATTTATTTGTCTATGGTTGAACCTTCAACATAAACACCAAAGGTTAACTTGGAGTTAACTCGACTCAATCCAAAAAAATTCTTAGGTCGAGTTAACTCTGGTTAATATAAACACCCAGAGTCGAGTCGAAAAACAACAACAAAAAATAATCAGTAAAGTAAAAAAATAAAAATGGCGATTTTTCATATTTTTATTGTACGAGGTCGTCTGTGTCTAAATTCGGCAGCATTTTTTAGTGATTTTTTCGATTTTTTATTTTTCGAAAGTTCGAAAGAAAAAGTTAGAATGATTTTTTGATAGAAAAAAATTTGAATGATTTTGACATTCATAACCTGGTTTCGACTCAACCTCAAGATAACTCTCCAATATAAACACTAGAAGTTAACTTCAAGGTTAACCTAAAGATAACTACAAGTTGACTCGACCTGGGTTCAACCTCCAACATAAACAGTATAAATGATATAGTAGTAGCATATGTGTTTGTGTTAGTTTCGTGCGTATGATTGTTTTTCTGCATATGCAAGTCACGTGTCATTCTTTTTTTGTTTATTCATATTAACTCTTTCAGTGCAAACATGATTTCGGCTAGTGTATTGAGGAACACGATTGCGCTTTTTGGCACTCAAAGGGTTAACCATTGTAAACGCCATATTTTTGCCATTTTGTTTATGTATTTTCGATTTTTTTATAATTAACATTTTTTTTTTAAATTTATGGAATTTAAAATAAATTTACTTATAAAATTTTATTAATAGATGTACAATTAATTTATGATAATAGAAAATATAAAATACATTGGCATGTTAAATAATGACACTCCACAGCTCGAGAACAGACGTAATGTGCTGAGAAAAGGAAATAAGCACCATAAAAATTAAACCGATTCGCCCGGATCGCGTTATTTTGGTGCTGTTCATCATACAAATGACACAAATACGAACAAAAGAAAAATACAAAGACATAATTGTGTATAATACACTGTGTACGTATTCGATTTTTTTTTTGCTTCACTCATTTTAAATGAGTAACTCACGAGACAAAATCGATATACAGGTAGAATATAGGTAGAATTGTAAGGATAATTACCGGCACTGCCTTTTCGGAGATCATGCGAGAAGGCTGGGCCTGGATGCAATGACTTTTGCATAAGCTGCAGGGACGAGGAGGAGGAGGAGACTCTTGCTCACTTTCTTTGCTCGTGTCCTGCACTACTTGGCAGAAGACATGGTCACTTGGGCAAATAATATATACTGTGGACAGCCTCTGTGATCTCGAAGCTGTAATGTGCGAGATCTTTTGCGCTATATTAATTGTACTAAATGGATTTAAGGGAGTTTATAATGTTGGATCCTGTGGTATCACAACGGGTCATAATTGGGCCTAAGTGTGCGACAGCAACCACTGAAAGCTAACCTTACCTAAGATTCAATAAGACCGAATTCAACAACCCCATTGTAAAATTTTGATATTACAAAGGAGCATCCGATGTACGCTTATTATCGAGTGATATGCAAACAATGAGAACTAAAACCTTCATTTGATCCTGGCCTTTAAATTTTTTGCAAGTGCCAGTTGTCACTGGTGATGAATTTAAAAACAAATGTTTAACAGTTTAGTTTAGTTCGAATATGTCGTCGACATAAAGGAAAATAAAAAAATAATTTCGAAAAACGCCATGTTTGTTTTCTGCCATTTTATGTCATTTTGTTAGCTGTTTTTTTGTCATTTAACGCTATGGAGCCGTATTCGATTGAATACTGTGCTAAAGTTATTCAAAAGCACTACAAAAATGGTAAAAAAATAATAAGCATAGCGCAATTCGTGAATATTTTGGTCGCCGTAACCCCTCTCTCTCTTTCTCTCTCGCTTTCACATCCCATGAGGGATTTCGCTGCCTGTGGTCGCCATAACCGCCCAAATTAAACAATCATCGGTCGTTTGGTGTGTAAATTTGAGGCTACGGGTTCTGTGGTGGACACACCAAAGCCAAAAGTGACTGTTTTGTGCGCTTTATGGTCAAAAAGCATCATAATTTTTTGAAATGATACCATGCAATGAAAACAAACTATTTTTTGCACCAGCTTGATGGAATTGACTTGGGTGGCGTTTATTTTTAACAAGACTTGCAACTTGCCGTACTACTCGTGAGAATATCGCTGAGTTGCAAAAGTTCTTCGAAAATTGATTAAATTTCGTGTCGCGTAGATGTGAATTAGCCTGCAAGATCATGCGATTTAACGCCATTAGATTACTTTTTGTGGGGATTTTTGAAAAGCAGCAAAGTGCAAGTTGATAATCCAGCCACCATCTTAAAAAACATCATATTTATATATTTCATTCAAAATTAGCTAACAAACGGAAAAAAAATTCTCCATTACTTGCTAGCATAAACACAATTTACAATAGAATTAGTATTTCAAATAAAAAAAATAATTGAAAAGATTAACAAAATATCACAATTTAAATTTAAATATAATCTTAAAGGTGATTAGTAGGGCAAACAAAAATATGCTCTTAAAAATAGGTGTTATGGGTATATCGTCTATCCGGTCGCAAATTATTTAATTGCGAGGCGAAATATGGTTACTAGATTTATGTTGCCATGCCAATTGACACATTTTTTAAAATTTAAATTTGTTTTTCGATTGTAAAGTAGAAATACACGAAAAGACAGCGACGCGTATCAGTCTTTTCGTGTATTTCTACTTTACAATCGCAAAACAAATTAAAATTTAAAAAAATGTGTCAATTGACATGGCAACATAAATCTAGTAACCATATTTCGCCTCGCAATTAAATAATTTGCGACCGGATAGAGGATATACCCCTAAAACTTATTTTTAAGAGCATATTTTTGGTTGCCCTAGTGATTAGAATTATCTAAAATGCCAAACAAATATTTTTTGTAAATTGCTAAAGAACCAATATTAAATTCTAAATCATTAAAATAAATATTATGAGCATTTTGCATACAAATTAAAGGAGAGTTTTAACAATACTTTGTTTTAAAAGGGTTTAACATTAAATGTTAGGGGTTTCCTGATGTTGACTGGATTTGTGTTCAATTCAACTTTCGTTTTTAAATCCGAATAAATTCTGTCATCTAAAATTTTATATAACGTAAGCTCGTCATTGAGTTTACGTCTATTTTGAAGCGAATGTAGACAATATCTCTCCAGGCGGGAAGGATATGGTTCGTAGGGTAATCTCATTCTAAAGTTAAGTGAGTAAGTGAATTTTCTCTGAACTATCTCCAAAGCTTTACTATGTACCTTATGATTTGGATTCCAAATTGGTGTTAAATATTCAGTAATTGATCTAACATGAGCACGGTAAAGAGCCAGAAATGATTAATTATTGCAAAAATTCGATGTAACTCGCATAATAAAACCAAGCATTTTGAGAGATTTACTAGTTATTTCTTGAATGTGGTGGTTGAAGCTCAGTTTATATAATCAATAATAATTGCTAGGTCATGGGCAAAACTTTTGACTTCAAGTTCAACGCTGTTGATTAGATAATTGTATCTGGAACTTATATCGAATTCCTTCTATTTCAACATATTGAATTCTATTGCTCAAGTAGGAGGTCAACCAGCTAAGATTCTTACCACATATGAAATAGTTCGGTAGCAGAGAATGATTTACTTTGACAAAAGCCTTTGAAAAGCGTTTTCTAAGAACTGATAAGCGAATTCAGTAAATTCTTGGTAAAAAGGTTGGTCAAAGTTGAGCGACCGCGAAAAAATCCGTGCTGATATTTCGATATTTTATCTTTAGCATGATTGTATAATTTAGTATAAAATAGTTTTTCAAAAACTTTAGAAAACACGATTAAAATAAAAATTGGTCTATAATTTGCTACACCGTTGACGTCCCCACTTTTAAATATGGGCACAATCTTCACTGTTTTCCATTCACTGAGAAAAATACCTTCCTGCAAGGATTTGTTGAAAATAATTGTTAGTGGTATATCAATAGAGCCAGAAACATTTTTGATAAAAAATAGTGAAACTGAATCTGCACCACAACCCTTATTTGTGCCGAGAAACACAAAAATCGTTTAGTATCGAGGAACTGTTCCATTCAATTAAACGGCTTGGATTCGGTATTGGTAAGTTATTAAGACTGATTTAAAAAACATTGAGAATAAATAGATTATTATTGTTTAACTGAACATATATCCCAATTTCTTCCTTATATACCTCCCAAGTTGGCATACGGTAAGATTTAATATTACTTTTCACAGCAACGAGATAACCACCTCCGTCAACTTCATCAGGAAACAAATTTAAATGTCTATTCTTGTCTTTTTCTATTATATTGCCGAGATAAATGCCAAAGAAACGTCCGAATTGGAAAATATCATCAAAAATCTAAGCCATCGAATCGACGTCTGCATATCCAGTCGTGGTGAACATTTCAGTAATTGTGCTAATGTGCTAATGACAAAGCCTGATCGATCAACCAACGCTCAATATTTCCTAATATTGAATTTGTCTTGTAGTATTCCGAATAAAAAACTCACAGTTTTAGAGATATCAGCGGATAGCTATAAGAGATCTACCGCCAACAAGAATATTATGGCAATCCCTTAGGGATACCACAAAATTAGCCAGAAAAATCTCTTGATTACCATTCAAACAGGATTCAGTAAGCCCAATCACATCAAAAGGTGACAAACGAGGATTTGATAATGCAATAAAAGTTTTATTTCGAAGACCTGCCAAATTTTGGAGAACCTGATGTAATAGTATTATTAGATTGTTCTGCCTAAGAGTTAGAACATCGTCCGAAACAGTTCCAGGAAGAAGTTCTGTGATAAAAGAAACACTTATTTTGATACTGTCATTAGAGATGAAACTGAAGTTTTGGGTTGAAGGGGTTTTGAGATGGAAAATTTGAATATGAATTTAGGCAATTCATTAGCTTTAAGTGAATGGCAGTTTATAGCCCTCCAATTCCTTTTCTGGAATAGAGATAGTTGCGAAATTATTACAACTAGCACATTCCGTTATATAATCTGTATATCATAATCGTTCATGCCTTTCATTCAATTCAGTATGCATTTGACTGTGAAATAAACCTTTTTGCATACCAGGGACAAAGTTTGAAGAGAGCCACCCTATACGTCAAAATAAAATTTGGCATCCAAAAAATGAAAACAAAACGTACTTACTTTGAGTATCCGTTGTAATTATCCCGTTACATTTTTTATATTTAGAAACACAAACTCATTTAACAAAACACAATTATTTAAATTACATAATTTCACATAAATAAGTATTTAAACTATAAAAACTACTTTCACTTGAACTTTATCGATAAATTAAAATTGAACAACAATTTGATTTGTAAATTAAACACAAAATTGATCTACACAAATATTCACTTAAAAAAATTAATTTAAATCGAAATATTAAATCGAACTGCGAAGAACGAACATAATAAACTAACACTAAGTCACGAAATTAAAAATAAAAGAAAAACAAAATATGATTAAAACTCGAGCAGACAGTTAAGTCATATGGCGTAACAAGGGATATGAACCAGGTATGTGCCTCGAAAGGAGAGGTTATTAAGTATGAGATGCGTACGAAGCGTTCTTCTTAGTTCACATGATTTTTTTTATCTCGAATTTGGCTGAAGGTAGTGTTACGGGCCGCGATGAGGACAGTAATACTACTATTGAACTCGAGATGGCACCACAAATTAGATGAAAGAGAACAAAAAACAAATAATTATAGTAAACTGATAAGGCTCGTTTGTTTTTGTTTTTTCGGTTGTTGAAAGTGATAAAAAGTCCATGTCGACCAAAACTCTCACATATTTTAAGAAATGTTAATATTTCAGAATGATTATTTTCATGATAAATTTGGACAATCAAAATGCTTTGTTGTATTGTTAGCGACTCCATGATGATAAATGGCATAGTTTTGAACTTCCATATGGCAAAGAAACTTTTAGAACAGATAACATTTAGTACTAAAAATCATCGATTGAAAAAGGACCAACATATGGCCCACACATCACACTGTATTTACGTGTGATCCGAAGTGATAGAACCGAGATGAAAGTGTAATTATTAAAAGAAGGAAGCTTTGGCGTAAAGCACGTTCGTTCAGCAACGAAGGAGTAACTACAATGTGTATTATATGAGATCACCAAACAAAACTTCGATCAAACTCGCAAACAATCTTACGAGGAAGAGTGGATGGTGGTTCTGGGTCACAAAGGCTGTGCGTTGTGGAAGCCAGTGATGGCAGTGATGAGTAGAAAGGATTAAGAGAAATTGTAATTGACAAAGTATTAGTGAAACCTTATGATGATTTTAGAGTTCCAACAAGGGCTTTTAGCTTAACGGAAAATACAAAAGTCCGAGTGTAAAGGCAACTAATAAACAACTACGGAACATGTAGATAACTTAATTTAGAAATGGATAGAGCAGCAACCATTAAATTAACAACACGCAGCTAAGGGATTGCTGGTTGTCTTTATACTTCGACTCGCATACACTAACTAATAAGATCTAAAGCAGCTTCTTGAGATAACTTGGCATTATAAATGGGGTTACCAATTACTGTGGGGCCATGGGAGGGAACATTTTATTAAATTTAAAAATTATATTTCGACGTATTTGAAGTAGAAACAGTATTTGCTTTAAGCATACATAGGAAATGTTTAATGCAGTTAAATTACATCTTGAATGTCTCACTTCAGCAAATGTTGGACGCGGGCTGAATAGAAAGCGAATTCTATTCCACTATTTAGCAGGATCAAATAAAATGATCGAGAACACCTGGACAGAATAATTTATTAACTGACAGTATCAAGCTACACAAATACTGGAAATCCGCGCTATAGAGAAGTTTCCGACAAACCAAAAATGACAAAAAACTTAACAACAGGCCCAAAAAGTGTAAACCTATACTTTCAAAAAAAAATGGTTTTGTAAAACGAAATAAACTGTTTAAAAAAAAACAGTTTACAATGGCAAGTCAATTTGTTTAGCCACAACCACGAGATTCCCGTGAAGTTATGTCCTAACTTTGACCTAAAATTACAAAAATAAATTTAGGACGAACGTCACGCTTCTCTACAAATCCGTGAAGTTTGTCCTAAATCTTCAAAGATTGTGTATGTATAAATGAATATAATATACTTTTTCGGATAAACCAATAAAGGTAAATTATTTATACTCTATATAATGAATTTTGGAATATATCTAGGTAATTATTTTCAATCTCTCTTTCTCTCTCCTCTCTCTCTCTGACACTATATCCCATAAAGGGATTTGGCCGCATCAAATGAGGTTTCACAATCAAATTTACATTTTGGATAATGAGTGATTAATTCATTGATCCTAAAAACCAGCCGTGAAATTATTTCCTTGCCACCACCGGGACCTCCGGTCGCTGGAGCAAGCATGCTGACCACTTTGCCATCAGAGCGGCTTATTATTTTCAATGTTAAGATTAAATTTTTTTTTTTTATTATTCATTCTCATACAATAACAACGGCGGATTATCCAGTGAATTTAATGTTCCTTTAAGGATAATCCAAGTTGTTATACATAATTTTACAAAGTTACAAAATTTACATAGTCATATAAATATTATAAAAATTAAAGATAACGGAGATTTAGTTCCTAAATAATCGAATATTTGATTTAAAAAAAATTTTAATATTTTTTAAAATTGTAAGTAGGTTTCAGATTCCTTTACAAATACAGGTACTTGATTATAAACAAATGGGCCCATAAACGTGATCGATTTTCTTTCAAATTCAGTTCTAATATGATCCGAATCAATTCTGTTACAATTTCGAGTTGAATACACATGATGAGCGTAATTAAAATTTATATTAGACATACTCGTAAATGAAGATACATTTAGGCTTTTGTACATATAAAGGGTTAATTGAAACGTATATAAGACATTTATGGGCAATAATGGAAAATAGAATTGGCAATTTGTATACTGCTTTTAAACTTTTGTTTTACATAACTTGCAATTTATTCAGGCTGGTTAAGGTAGCTGTTCCGTATGCGATAGGGCCCTAACTAACTCGCGAATGAATAAACGAAAAATAAATCATAAGCAATACCCAAGTAGGAACAAAGAACGATAACTTTCTGAGTAACCACCCAACAAGTGGAGCAATTTTCTTACTTGTGATATTGATGTGATCATCCCAAAACATATGTTCATCAAATGTGACTCCCAAAGAATTGAATGAACTAACTCTCTCAATATTAACGTTGCTAACATCAAATAGAGGTAAACTAGTCATCGATTTATATTGAGAATGAATATCCTTCCTTTTATATGGAGAAAGTATGTTAAGGTCATGTTTCATATCAGTACTGTCAGGATCATGGGTTTTCTAAAATAATGCAGTATTATCTACAGATATTCTAATATGACCCTTGAGCAGCAAATAGGAAAAATCATTAATATAAATTTGAAACGAATGTGGTCCTAAAATACTACCCGGCACACCACATTTGATGTAAGCATGCAACCTTGCCGATGGCTCATCGTCATAAGCCATTGGCATGGTTGGATTTGTTTCTTTTAGGCAAAATCTTGAATGAGGAACGATTTTTTGTTAATAAAATCGTTCCTCATTCAAGAAAAGCCTAAAAGAAACAAATCCAACCATGCCAATTGCTTATGACGATGAGCCATTGGCAACCTTGTAAGCATGTGACGTTATCCCAGCATTTTTTTTATTACTATTTACACGAACATCATTCGCTATTTCCGGCCCAGGAAGATTTTGGAAATTATAAACGATTTTCATATAAATTTATATGGGGCCATATCGAAGCTGGAAGATTGTGCCAATCCTAACATACGGCTGGCACTGAGGAGTTCACCATAGTTTGCCCTTGTCATTACCAACTCAAAACATAAAGAACCATTTCCGGCCTAGTAATTTCTTAAGAGATACAAATTTTTATTTAACTTAATCTAGGATTTTGGAACTTGGCCATTTCCTCAAATTCGAACATACGGCTGGTGCTGGCCACTTGGTCAGCAATTACTTAATTACGTACCATCTCAAAACATCATTTGCTATTTCCGGCCCAGGAAGATTTTGGAAGTTATAAACGATTTTCATATAAATTTACATGGGGCCATATCGAAGCTGGAAGATTGTGCCAGTCCTAACATACGGCTGGCACTGAGGAGTTCACCATAGTTTGCCCTTGTCATTACCAACTCAAAACATAAAGAACCATTTCCGGCCTAGTAATTTCTTAAGAGATCCAAATTTTTATTTAACTTAATCTAGGATTTTGGAACTTGGCCATTTCCCCAAATTCGAACATACGGCTGGTGCTGGCCACTTGGTCAGCAATTACTTAATTATGTACCATTTAAAAACATCATTCGCTATTTCCGGCCCAGGAAGATTTTGGAAATTATAAACGATTTTCATATAAATTTATATGGGGCCATATCGAAGCTGGAAGATTGTGCCAATCCTAACATACGGCTGGCAATGAGGAGTTCACCATAGTTTGCCCTTGTCATTACCAACTCAAAACATAAAGAACCATTTCCGGCCTAGTAATTTCTTAAGAGATACAAATTTTTATTTAACTTAATCTAGGATTTTGGAACTTGGCCATTTCGTCAAATTCGAACATACGGCTGGTGCTGGCCACTTGGTCAGCAATTACTTAATTACGTGCCATCTTAAAACATCATTCGCTATTTCCGGCCCAGGAAGATTTTGGAAGTTATAAATGATTTTCATATAAATTTATATGGGGCCATATCGAAGCTGGAAGATTGTGCCAATCCTAACATACGGCTGCCACTAGGGGGCTCATTATAAACTTCCCTTTATATTTTATTTCGAACTTAAAATATACAGTATTATTACTGCCAAAACTCAATACATTATTTTCAAGTATTTGTTTTACATGAGCAACAAATAAACGAAAAAAACTGGGATGGGATATTTTGTTCTGTGCTTGTTTTGATACTGTTCACCTCCAAACCAAGTCTTTTTCCGCAGCGATTGAGCGGTATGAAACTGTCCTTGATGTCGCTAGGTTTTCGGCCAAGAAGCACGATAGCATCTGCATATCCAAGAATTTGGCCTGATTTATTGAATATACAGCGCAAAGTTTCGATGTTGCTTTGCCTCACTACGTACTCTAGCGCCAGATTGAACAGCAAAGGCGCGAGTGCCTTACCCTGTCGAACACCAGATGTTATTTCAAAAGAGTCTGACACAGATCCTTCAATTATGATTCTACATACAGAACCGAACGTTGTTAATTTACAGAGAGAAACGAGTTTCTCTGGGATTCCCAGGTATATGAACGCGGCCCATAGGTTGTCGCGGTTTATACTGTCATACGCCTGTCTGAAGTCTATATATAATTTATGTATGGTTATGTTGTACTCCCAACATTTTTTCAAGATCATCCTCATGGTGAAACGCTGGTCAGTGGTCGATCGGTTGGGACGAAAACCACACTGATAGTTGCCAATGATGTTTTCGGCGAAAGGGATGAGTTTGGCATGTACAACATAAGCCAACACTTTGTAAGCAGTGTTCAATAGAGCTATGACACGAAAGTTTTCACATTTAAGACGGTCGCCTTTTTTATGCAACGGACATATGAGTGCGGTCTTCCAATTTTCTGGCAACTCTTTTTGGTCCTAAATACATACGATGAGATCGTATAAACTTGTTGCGAGAGTAGAGCCTCCGAATTTAATTAATTAGGTGCTGTTGAATTAATTGATGGCTGTACTTCTTGGGTGGAAATCTTTAGTGAGATTCCTGGCGTTAGCAAAACAGTCCCTTGAGTTTCCTAGTTCCGCTTGGAAGCTGATGTTTTCGATGCATAATCTCATATGTTCGCGCTTTTTTGTCGAAGGAATTTAGTCGTGGCTTTCCTAGCGCGGATATATTCTCATAGAGTGTTTCTGGTGTTGCGAGCTAACAATCTTTCACGAAGCGTTCGTTTATTTTCGACGATCCTTCGGCATTGATCATCGAACCAATCATTGCGGCGCCTCGGAAGTCTTCTTCCGATGGTATTTTGCGCCGCGGTGGTTATGGCTGACTGTATAGCGTGCCAATGCTCCTGGAAGTTAGGAGGAGCTTCTTCGTTGTTATGGGGCTGGTCTAAATAATTAGTGGCAGCTGATTGGTACCTCTCCAGTGACGCTTGATCTTTTAGAGCATCGACATTCCATCGAACGGTTTTTTGTGCTTGTCTATTGAACTTTGATGACAATTTGCACTTATATTTAAATATGACAAGCACAGTCTCGCTGTCCATATCTGCACCTCTGTAAGATCTAACGTCAGATATGCTGGTGGAGTGTCTCTTTGACACCACACAGTTGAAAAAATATGGTCTATGTAATGCAAATTGCATTACATATAGGTCCGGAGCAAGCTTGCATTACAAACTAACGCAAAAGTTGCATTATATCAGATTTTAATGCTAATTGTATTAATTTTTATTGTATAGTTTACATTAAACTTTAACGGAATATTTTGTTAAAATTGATGCAAGTTATATTAAAATTTATAGCACATTGCATTAAAAAAATAATCAAAATATCCATTTGGAAGCATCATTTTTTGTCGTAAGTAGCATTAAAATTGTATAGTCCAGTACTTTAAACAATAGAGCATACTACATTAGAAATTCCCAAATAATTGTATTAACACTTATATTAATTTTTATTAAAACTAAAAGTATAAGTAAATCCCACAGATTGCAGTTTTTTACTTCCAACTCAATTGACGTTAATCAATTGGTGTCCTACTCCTTCGGTGCCGCTCGAAACGCGATATTTCAAAACGCGATATGGTACAAAACGCGATATGGTACAGAAGAATATGCATTGCGAAGCGACAGGAGCGCAACGACCCGCCTGATATCACCCAGTCCTATACTCCCGCTTTTATCGATTTTTAAAATCCTATAAACTGAAATTTTTTTAAGGAGCGGAGCGACTCGAGCGCAGCGACCCGCCTGATATAACAACGGACGGTCCTCCCGTTTCTACCGATTTTTAAATTCCTATAAACTGAAGTTTTGTTTCCTAACTAAGGAGCGAAGTGCTTACCTGATATAACCCGATCCTATACTCCCGCTAATATCGGTTTTTAAATTCCTATAAACTGAAATTAAATTTCCCCTTTTCCAGAATGTACATTGCGAAGCGACCGGTGCCGACCCGCCTGATATAACCCAATCCTAAACTGCCACTCTCATCGATTTTTAAATTCCTTTAAACTAAAATTAAATGTCCCCTATGTGGATTATAAAAAAAAATTGTAATAACAGTAAATTTTTTTATTTGTATAAAAGTTGGGATTTGGGGCGGTAGCCCTCAATCTTAAGGTATAAAATGATATATAAAAAAATGGTTAAAATGGTATAAAATAATCATAAAAGCATTTGTGCTTCGAAAAAACAAAATATATTTTCGCGTTTGGGTTATCTTTTAAGACCATTTGGGGCATTTAGGGCCACTTGGGATCATTGAGAGCTAATTGGGGTCATTTCTGGATATGTTCATGGCCATATTCGTAATCAGCATTCTAAAGTACCTTAGTAGACCGATTTTCAGAATTTTTGGATGTACTCGTATATAACCTATTCGGAAGTATAACCACGCAGTTAAAATTTTCGGCCGTCAATTAATATCAGGTGCAAATTGAATGAAAAATTGAATTTTATTAAAACCTTCAATGTTGGGCAATTCTGTATCTTGGACACTTTCATTCAGTCCTTTGAAATTTCATATATTTATTTTTACAAAAATGGTAAAAATATTCTGTATATTGACAACCCCTTTATATTGTTACTTGGACACTTTGAAAATTTTCGTCTAATCTTTAATAAATTACCCTTTGTATATTGGACACGAACACGTTTGTTCAATATCAGTAATTCGATTTAATGATAAAAAATATCACGTTTTGTACCATATCGCGTTTTGTGCCGTATCGCATTTTGAAATATCACGTTTCGAAATATCGCGTTTTGTACCATATCGCGTTTTGCACCATATCGGGTTTTGAAATATCGCGTTTTGAAATATCGCGTTTTGAAAAATCGCGTTTTAAAATATTGCGTTTCAAATGGGACCCCTACTCCTTACACAGCAAATATATGAAAAATGTTTAAGGTTATATTAAAAGTATAGACATTGACTTAGTGAATTATTATAAATTCGCTAAACATCAGTTACCCCAGATTATATAGAAATTTTCTTTCAACCCTCTACTGCAGTAATTTTTAACGCAACTGCATCATCTTAATGCAAGTGTTGCATTAAAAATTGCAGCAAAATTTCTAACTGTGCATGACGTGATCGATTTGGTTTTCCGTTCTTCCATCATTCGATCTCCACGTTACTCTGTGTATTCTCTTATGTGGAAAAACGTACTTGATACAACTAAGTTGTACATTATTGCCAGGTCGGTGACGCGTTGGCCGTTGCTATTACTAGTTAGGTGCAGGCTGTTAGGACCAATGTGCGATGTATTTTCTGCACTTCTACCGATTTTTGCATTAAAGTCGCCCACGATGATTTTAATGTCGTGGTGCGGTATGTTATTGATGACTACCTCCAGCTCGACAAAGAATAGATCTTTGATGTCATTAGATTTATCTTTGGTGGGTGCATGTACATTAACGATCGTGATGTTAAATTTCTTAGTGCAAAGTCTGACCGTGCATATCCGCATGCTGATAGGGCGGAAATCGATAATATGGTTCTGATGGCCGCTGTAATGAGGAGTGTAACCATTGGTGGTGTCATGGATCCCACTCCCAGACCATCTAAGCTCTTGTAGTACAAGTACGTCTAATATGTAACTCTTTGCTTGGTTCGAAAGGTTCTGGAGATATGCAGGTCTTAAGAGGCTAAGCACATTCCATGTTCCCATTTTTAAAGCGTTGTCCGTGTACAATTTCCGAGGTCGAGTTTGTGATGAATCCGATATGGTAATCCGAGGCCTTTGATTAGGGTTCATAACTTAACTGTTTTTATGAGGGAAGGTTGTTGGCCTGCCGCTCAACCCGCTTGTTACGTGTGTGGCTCACGTACTGGTGAGAATTTTAAGGCATTCAGTCCTACCTTGAAAAACATTTATATAGCGAGGCGCCAATGGCCCGCCTTGACATGTAGTATCCATGATTATAAACAGGATTTCCCCTGCTCGTCTCCACTACACCGCCTCATTTTTAAATGGCGTTCTTTAAAATAACGAATCCATATCAAAATCTTATTTTTTCTGTATTAAAATAATTTTGTACATTTCAGTTAATAATTTTGTATTTGATGCCGTTCCTTTTATTTATTGATGGAGGTTTTGGGCCATTACCCCTTTTGTGATTTTACACTTATATAATAAACGAAAATAAAAAAACCTTCGGCTGCTTGAATTACTTGAATTACTTAATTAAAAATTTCTTAAGTTACGATATCAGCCAAAATAAGTTAATTAAACGCAAAAAACATTGTAATACTCAAATTTCAAATAAACAATCAATCAAATCATGGGTCCTCTACACACACACACACTCATAAATTTTTATGTTCAGCGCAATACGTCTGTCCTCCCGTGATAATACAATCTTATCAAGTTACTAATATTATGTGTGTTATCTCTATATCTATAAATCGGCTGCGGTACCAAATATATACAATGAGGGGCCAGTTCCTCTGTCGCTTGGCGCCAAAATTGCATCTAAAAGGAAATCTTAATATTACGAGTCTATCGATGCCGCTGATAATCCATACTGAGCAGCTGATTGTATTGTTTATTAATAATATTATTTAGCTAATACAACCCTCTTTATATATATGCATATGTAATAAGGCACTTTGTTGTCATGGTCTTATCACATGAATGACGACAGTGTACAGCACTTCGACTCAATATATATTGATAAGAAAATAATATTATTATTGTTTGAAGATTAATCATTATATAAATCCCATATAATAATTTGTTCATTCGATTATCAGGCAACAATTGTAACTGTCGTGTTTTATTAATAAGTAGTTGAGTGTGTGCTCGTCTCTATAATCAAAAATTGGATGTGATTAAATTTGGTGCAAAAAATATAAAAAACTAAAATTGCTGTGCTACATGAATCAGTGTGATCTTTCAAAAATTAAGAAGTCGACAAGGTAAATCTTTGTGTTATACCGTTCAGTGTTTTTTTGTTATCGCGTTGTATAAAAATTAAAATAAAAAACCCAAAATACAAGAAACATTTGTTGAACTGTGCAAAAAAAAGGTGAAATTTCGTTTGTGAACATTTATACGGGCGTATACAAAAAAGGACTGTATACCTTTGAAAAATAAAAATTTGTGTAACTAACTGACCTAAATATAACCCAAGGATAGAAAATTCCACCGAACCGAACCACCCAATTAAAATACAAATATTTATCTAAGAGCAAATTTAATTTGTGTTTGGTGTGCTTTTGTGTAAAGCATCGTATTATGTAAGGAGGTGTATGTGTGTTGTGAACGTATCTCGAATTACATATCGATATTTTTACGACTAAAGTATTTTTGGGTAGAATTTTTGCTACAAAATGCGATATAAATTTTCGTTACGTTATGTAACTGCAACGCAGGATACCTGTGACCACGAAATCCAACACGTCAACTAACTATATATATAGCGATTTAATACGTAAAAAATTTATTAAACCACTCGATCAATTTGATTTGATTACGATCATACAGTTTTCATTACATATACTCATAACACAATAAATTAGCATATAGTATTTCAGGCGATCCATCAAACGATCACATAGTGATCGACATTAAAGGTTTAGTTTATGGCTAAAAAGATTATCCAATATACTTCAATGACAATTTGTGATCGTATTACATAAATACTGATCGAGTGATCGCAAATAATCGACTTAAAAAAATTATCGATCGATAATTTGGTGATTAATTGGTGTTGTTGTTGCTGATAGTGAGGGCTGACTAGCTTGGTATGTCTAGGTTGTGTAGGATGACCATCCTAGATGGAATGAATATTGGGGGTGAAAACAAAAGTCGAGTGGTAATGACTCGATGTTGGTTATCTAACACTGCTACAACAATCGTGTTTGGAATTTTTGTCCTTCAGTGTTTTATCCAACAATTTGCATTAATACGATGAAACGGTTCTTGTTCAAAATATGCCTCCATTTTCTATTTTTAATGTGTATCGAAATGAATTAAAACGCTTCCTTTAAGATTTCCAATTTATCCCCATTTTCATTCATAAAAATAAAGGTCAAAATCGTTAAATATACATATGGCCGGTTTCGATCTGATTTTGTGACCTGTCTCCAAAAATAGTAACTTTTATATCCAAAATCTTGGTTTACCTATGTTACCAAACGTTTCTCTCATATATAACAGTCTTCAGGGCATTTCATGCATAGTTGCTACAAGAGCTATGGCTCAGACTCCAATTCATGCTTAACAAACAAATGTATCTTTATCTCCTTTGTGTCTTCACAGCATGACAGTGAAGTTTGTGGCAAAAAAAAAATATTAAAAAATTACACTGTTAAATTTATTAATTTTCCTATTGGAAAATGATGCCATCGAATCTAGGGATATTTACAGATTCCAGCTGACATTTTTGTGAAGGTCAAGCATAGACCTACTCCTAAGATTTAAGTAAAGTCTATTTTTGAGATTCGTTCTATTAAAAATTGAGCATTTTCAAATAACGAGTTTCAAATAATATTCCAGCCAATTCTGAAGATGTCCACGGAGTTTCACAAACATTTTCAAAAAGATCATCTAATCTAATGAGTCTATAGTGAATGGACTAAAATTATGATGGGTTTTACTATGTTTTAAAAATGTTAGAAACTTCACAATTTTGACAAATATTTTTAGTTTGATAAAGAGCGAGCTAAATGCAACTGCCACTACCAGAGATGTGCACGGTGACTTTTACGTGAACAGTGAGCAGGTTGAATCCACACACAGAAGAGACTGCATTAGTGGATTATTTAAAATCCAATCTGGAAAATCTGGGAGTGGTTGATTGTCATTTAATGCTCCCTTAGGGCGGGGATAAAACTAATCTCACATTTGTTTCGTTTAAGCTTACTTTGGAGAATAGTTTCACAGCACAAGTTTTGTCACCTACTTTTTGGCCAAAGGGTGTCTTAGTTTGACGTTTTGTGCGTAAAACCGGAAGTTCAAAAAACGGCAGGGAATTTCCCTACCACAAATGGGGATCGACACCCCTATCCAGAGATAATAGGCTTGTACTTTAATTTTTCGCTTTGCCGAGAAGATCAACAGCTACATAAATATTGCATCCACAGTAAATTATACAGTGATAATCATTCATTCACCTCTCCCAGCCTTTGTAATATCAGTTATGTTATGTTACAAAGGCTGAAAGTGGTGAAAGGGTTTCTAATGTTTTTTTTTTGAATTTTACATCCTTCACCAACTCTATTCTCCATCTGGGCTCATTGCGGGTATGTTTATCTTCAAATAAGAATGTTGCAATTGTGAATCGGGATGTTTTGCCATATCGATAAACTGAGAATATTTATCGATTCTAAGGATCTCGACGTATTTTGTGTCGTGGAAACATGGCTTACAAATAAAGTTAATAACGAATCTGTCTCGTTGAATAAGTAATTTGACAGAACATCTGGAGGTGTTTGCATTTACAATAAAAAAATGCTTTAAACTTAAGGCTATGCATGCATCCATTTATGGTAAAACTAAAGTTTTGATGGCAGAAATGATATTACCATATATGACTGTACTGATTGTAGTTTGCTATAATCCATCAATTCCAGTGCAATCCGATTTAGATGATTTTCAGTAATTCCTATCCTCACTTATTTTGAATTATAATCGTTTTTTACCTATAACAATATTAATCTGGATCAATCCAATGTATTGGCTTGGTCCAAGTCTAATGTAATCTCACTGAACATTGCTAAAACACAAACAATTCTGATTTCTAAAAGAAGTTTTCCAGTGATACTCGATATCTTTATTGATGGTGTGAAGATTAAGTTTGCAAATCATGTTAATAGTCTGTGAATTTGTATAAATAACAGGTTCTCCTGGGATTCTCAAGTTGTTAATGTTTGTGGTAAGATCAATTCGACTTTGTATGGTTTGAAGCTTCATAAAAATATCTTCCCTAAAAATATTCCAATTTTGTTGGTTAGATCATTAATTAAGATGTGATTCAAGTGCCATGCTGCAAGATACTTTGAATAATGCCGTTAGATATGTTAATGGGCTTACAAAATTTGACCACATATCACCTAAGTTTAAAATTTTTTTGGTTGCACTATGATTCAATTCTTTTACTTTAGAGCTTTATTACTTTTATATAAAGTCATTAGTAATCGTGCCCTTCATATTTGTATGAGAAAATAAAATTTGGGTCTAATCGAAATGGTAAATTAATGCTACCTGTTAACCGATCAAATATCTACAACAAACCACCTCTGTTCACCTCTTTCACAATTTGAAATGAGGTGCCGATTGAGATTAGACGTGTGAAGCCTTTTACTAAATTTAAAAAATTATTGTTTGATTTTATTAAAACACATTTTAATTGATGTTTTAATTTATATTTTTGTACACTTTTTATTACTAATTTGTAGGTATAGAAAAGCTATGCTTTATCCTTTATGCTAAATAAATAAATAATATTTTCTGACTATGGAATGAAAATGGGTCAATTATATAATGAGCCAAACAATGATTTTTGGAATTTTGAAATTCCGTGATTTTGACAAAAATATAATTATTCTCTTCTACAAGATTTTAGCAATATTTCCTATTAGATTTTAAATTGACATTCACAAACATCGACGAGTCCATTTTAAAAGATTTAAAGTATACGTTACTCGCTTACGATGAATTTTGTTTTATTAGCAAAATTTTTAAATTTTATAACAAATTTTTAAATGGCCTCTCTTCGTTACACGATACTTTAATGAAAAATTTTGTTTACAGAAATCAAAGTCTCATATATGGTCGTGGTTTTTATGATGGCCTTGGTATGAACTTTAATGCAAAAAATGCTAAATGATCGACCCCTGGGTTCGGTCATATGAGTAACAAGCAATAACTGCAACAGTTGTTGCGCGATTTCAATTTCTAAATTAAAAACGAATATTTTTGTGTAGGACGCGATCGATCTCGTTAGTAAAATATTCTATCAAATTATAGCATGTAAACTTAACATTTTAAATTACTTAACCCCTAAGTACGATCATTTTCAAAAACAATCTTTGATTCTCCTAAAAATACGTAATATAATTTCAAACCGTGGTCCCCTGTTTAAGAATTAAATTTAAAACTTTCATGACCTGAAAATCACATTGCTTTCAAACCTCAATCACAATATAATACGAGTATAGGTTATAGTGCAGAAAATTTTGAATTCAAATATAATTTCAATATGCACTGGGAACCGAAAGAAGCTTTAAATTAAAAATTTAATATTTTCCCGAAACTATTGCAGTTTTTTAACTTTAAACTACTACACAACTTGAAGATCGGACATTTTCCGACATCGACCTTATTAATGGAAAATGTTTACAGGTTACAGTTTTTAAGAACTTTCTCTTCCACTAAATGTCAACTTATATATTTAAACCTATACATCTATATCTATAAAAATGGTGCAAAAAATGTATGTGCGCGCATCAGTTGAGAACGGCTGAACCGATTTGGCTCAATCTTTTTTTATTGTGTTCGC
This sequence comes from Nephrotoma appendiculata, assembly GCA_947310385.1. Lineage (NCBI taxonomy): Eukaryota > Metazoa > Arthropoda > Insecta > Diptera > Tipulidae > Nephrotoma > Nephrotoma appendiculata. Next base: position 67,008,756 of record OX371225.1, read on the forward strand.
AATTGCCAGGAGATGGTTCTTACGAAAGAAAATTTTGAAAAAATTCACCGGAAAAGTCTAAAAACCCGAAAAATCAAATAAAAAGCCATTTTCATATGAATTTTGTATGTACATTTTTTATGAGACAGGTGGTGCAGTGGTTAAAGCATCGGCGCCTGGATTCGGAGGTACTGAATTCGATTCCAACCGAAGGCTACATCTAAACTGCTACTTTGTTTTTTATCCAAAATTCAAAATCCGTAAACACGAAAAAAATCGAAACCAAATGGAAAACCGAAAAATCAAAAAAAAAAATCGGAAAATCGAAAATTGCGTTTTGTAGAGGAATTTTGTATGGAAATACACTTAACACCACCGATGAAAATTGTATTTTAACAATGAGCATTCATTTGAATAGCCACTTCGGATTATTTTCAGTAGATGGCGTTGGTTGCATACTACTATAAATATAAGTTGTGTAGAATTTTGGCAATCTTATTTTCTATATATATAAAAACAAGTGCATTCAGTTTCTTCTTCTTTTGGCGTTTGCTATGACGATTAACAAATCACAAACTCAATTTGCAAAAAACAACTAAATTTTCGATAGATGCCTAAGTTTGAATCGACCTTTTATTCACTGCTCAAAACATTATGCCGCCTTTATGGTTGCGTTCGTTCGCTCATTCTGACAATTTTTTTCCACCAATCATATTGCTCAAAATTGACGATTCTGGATTTTTGTACAAAAGATGATTGGTCGAACAAATGACCGAATGAATGAACGCAACCATAAACCTACTTTTAGTGTTGAATTCGGTAAAAAAGTGAATGGAATGGCCACTGAATCGTCTAACTCAAACGTCTATTGAGAATTGAGTTAAGTTGTTTGATTTTTCTCTCATTAAATTCAATTTTTGTGAAGGTCAAAAGTGTTTGCTCGGACGAAGTAATTTGGGGCGAAACAAAGTTCGCCGGGTCAGCTAGTTTTATTATAAAAAATTTGGTTTGTAGAATCTTTCGGAGTCTCAAGCTTCCGAAACTTCACTCGAGTCTAAATTAGGGTAAAAGAAAGTGTACGGTTTATCCCAGAAAACTACTGGGATGGCAACAATAAACAACATTATATTGTTAGAGTTTTTACGTTTATCAAAACCCAAAATGCATTTCCAACGGAATTGCTCGTGCTTTCTCCTGTAATAATCACACCATATGGAACTCATCGTGAAAATTACATGGAAATTTATACTACAGAATGTCCCAATAAAAAGGGGTTATTATTGGCTTTCAATGCTCAAGCTTTCTTTCATGCTCAATTGTTTGTGGATTATCCGTATAACAGTTGTCCTTCACGGCACTCCACAAATAAAAATTCAAAAGCGTCAAATTCAAAATTCACGTCACCATTTCAACTGATAATGCGGCCATCGAATTTTTAATGCAGTTTCGCTATTGTAACGCTCGATGTGTCCAAAGGTCGTCCAAACCAATATCTTTAAGATTTGGCTACAAAAAAGATGTCGATATGTGGCGGTAGCTGATTCCGTTGACCGTATCGGTCGCGCCGGCATCATCTTCGAAGAAATACGGCCCAATAATGCAGCCACGCATCAAGCCCCACCAAACAGTAAAACGCAATGCATACATTGGTTTCTCCACATATTCTTGTGAGTTTTCGATCCCCAAATGCGACAACTTTGTTTGTTTACGAATCCACCGAGTTGGAAATGCGCCTCGCCCAAAAAGTTGATTTTTTGAGCAAAATCCACATCAATTTCGATTTTGTCGCAAGCCGACACAGCGAATCGATATCGAAGCAGATGGTCATGGAGCTTCAATTGCTGGCCCAGTTAAACTTTATAGGACCACAAACCAATAGCTTTACGGTGAATTCGTTGCATGGACGACCGGCTGATGTTCATTTCCGATGCACGATGACAAATTGATGTTCTCGAGCACGGATACGCGTTAGATTGTCGACTAGGTAGTACATAACATGCATTTTATGCACAAACTTCTTGATATCGTTGGGTGTAAGTACCATGTTTTGACTAAATTTTGTACGACATTTTCTTGCGATTTCGAACCAATTTTCTTTGTTGTGGAAGTAAATTTCCAACATTTCCCACTTTTGTTGAAGCAATAAGCGACTCATTTCGTCAACTAAAAATAATATAGTGATTTTCTGTCAAAGAAAGAAGGACATTAGTGTTGACAGAGCCAAAATAAGCGATATGTCAAATCTGAACCGGTTATTTTTACACCCTATACTTGCCAAAGAAAGTATTTCAAAAATTCTAGTGTAGTAGAACATTTCCCACTGTGAAACCACACAGATTTTTTTCATACTTTTCACATGCGATTATAATAAAAATTTTCTTTCAAAATTAATGAAATTTGGGTCATAGTAAATACGTTTACTACGACGCAATTTCGGAATCAATGTTTATTACCTTTTTCGTCTAAAGTTGTTGAGCTGATCGCGATCACTTAATATAATCATGTAATACTTAATTTATTACAAATACTATATAATAAAATTATTAACAAAACAAGTTGAACACAACCCAAATGTGATTAAACAGAATAATAAACAAAAAATTTGACGCACACCCATAATGTTCTTGTACCTCAATCGACTTGTCACATGAACCTGAATTCAAATTCATAAAACAAATTTAACAAAAAACAAAAAAAATCGTGAAATAGAAAGAAAAACAAATTTTTAATAGTCCAAAATCGATAGATTCAAAGTAAACGGAATTAACGGTATTATCTAGTGTTTTTGGGCGCATTGCGCTTTGCCGGATATATGTACGTCACGGCAATAGACGTGATATAAGGAAGAGATAACAAGATATAATGCCCAATGTCATACCATGAGCTCTATTTACCTTGCAAATGTTTTATATCTTGTATTTTGAAGTTTTTTTAGACCGTGGAGAGATGTTTACTACTATTTAGATTATTATTCATTCTCATTGTGTTTCTCAAAGTGAACGGATGTCAAAAATAAAATTCCAGCGAAATATTTATTATAAATATAAAATAAATAAATTTTAAATAAAAAGAAAAAAATTATAATATTAATAATAAAATAAAAAACTTTTTAATTACATAAAATAACAATTAAATAATTAAAACAAGCTAATTAAATAAAATATAAATAACATATTATAAACGCCCTGTCATAAAATTAATTTTTCTTTGGGCGCGAAAGTTGTATAATTAATATACTTGTGGTTGTGATGGCTCCTAAAAAATGTACAAAGTGTCAAGTTGCAGTTACAGGAAATCGAAATAATCCCGGGATTTCCTGTGAAGGCACCTGCAACGGTTATTTCCACATCGCTTGTGCGGATATTCCGGCTGATCTTCTTGATCATATTCGTAATAAAACAGCAGCCTGGATTTGCAACTCTTGTAAAGCATCAAAGCGTAGATCCATTATAGATGGGTTGGAAAGTACCAGTGAGACAGTGTTGAATAATTTATCTGATCTTCCTGAGATTTTGAAAATATTAAATGACCTGCGTGCTAGAATAATTAATGTGGAAACCTCCCAACAATATGTATCGTACTCATTTGATAATTTTTTACAACTAATCAATACAATTTCTGATGAAAACAAGATGCTTAAGGAGAAGATCAAACAATTTGAATCAAAACAGTCTTCTTATGATTATAAATTCCACAAAATTGAAGCAAGTTTGGATAATGAATTTCAACGCTCAATCCAAAATGATCTAGTAATTAGCGGTCTTCCAACAAACATGGATCTTTAAAATGATATGGTCACCGGTTTGCTTCGTGTTCTGGATGTTAAAGCTGACACTAGTGTAATTCAATCTGCATTCTTTGTAAATCATAAGGATCCACAACGAACAAGCACATCCAAAAAAACCATGTTAATAATTAAAACACATAATAACGAATTGAAAAATGAAATTTTATTAAAATATAAATCAAAAACAACTAATAAAAATTACATACGGACGTCTGACCTTGGGGTTAGCTGCCCATCATCACATCACAATCTCATCATTCGTATTATGGATCATCTTTCACCGCTCCAAACCAAACTGTATGCAGAAGCTAAAAGAATAAAACAAAAGTTAAATTTCAAATACTTGTGGTGTAAGCAAGGAAAAATCTTACTGAGGAAGGCTAGTGAAGCTATTGTTTATCATATTAAATCGATGAACGATGTCAACTATATTGAACAAACATTTCTTGGACGACTTACTGGTGCGGTCGATAATGGTGCTGATTGTAATTGATGTATTATCCTCAACTCCGAATTGTTGTCATGTAAATATAATAATATTTTTAGTTTTTCACTATTTTAAATTTTCAATATTTTATAGCCTATATTTACTTACATTTTATTTCTATAGTTTATTATACACTTTAAAAGTTGTTAATTTTATTACTGCAATAATTTTATTGTTTACTTATGAAATGTCATTTACAGATGTTTCAGATATTTTTGTTGTAATTTTTGGTGTTGTTCGCGTCGAATTTAATTGGTCTAATTTTTTCATATATTTGACATTGTTTTATCATCTGGCAAATTTTATACGATTTAAAATTCTATTTTCAATTTCTTTCGTTCATTCATTATTGAATTTCATTAAATTGGTATTAGTAAACTTTTACGGTTTGGTATTGTTTACGTTTTCAACGAATGTTATTAATGACTGGATCTTACTGTTTATTTCATTTTATTGGCTATGAGTAAGCTCAGTAGTATTTTAAACCAATATTGTCATAATGAGTATTTTGATAATGTTGATGATTTTAAAATGAATTCAAACGGTGACTTTGGTAGTAACACTCAACGATTGATCACTCTCCAAATTAATATTCGTGGGATGAATGACATTAATAAATTTGACAACCTGTTAGAATTCATTGATAATCTACAATCTGATATTCATATTTTAGTTATTTCGGAAACTTTTATTCAGAGTCACAATATGATGTCGTACAGTATCAACAATTATAGTAGTATATTTTCATGTAGAGATGATAGATCTGGGGGAGGTCTTGCATTATATATCAGAAATGACATTGAATATTGTTCATTGAAAAATGATAATGGTTTATACCCATTTCACTTCATTCAAATTAAGCTTCCTCGATTTGTTGGTACTAATGTATGTGCCATTTATCGCCCACCTAGTTCTGATGTTGATTGTTTTTTTAACTTTTTAGATAGTTTTCTCTCTGATAGCTGCAGATCAGATAATATTCTACTTGGCGATTTAAATATTCCCATCAACAAAACAGATGATTATGTAACTGATTATATAAATCTGCAAATGAGCCATGGTTTGATAACTACTAATACGAATATTACTCGTTCTGCTAGTGGCAATATATTAGATCATGCCGTATCTAGCTTTCTAAACATTAAAAATGTTTACAATTGTACCATCTATTCAAACATTAGCGACCACAATTTTCTTTACACAAAATTTTGCTACGCAGCTAAGTACATTGGGAAAATTTTGAATAAAAAAATTGTGAACTTTGATAAATTAAATGAAGAGTTTAATAACTTTCTGATTTCAATGCCCCTTGATATTCATGATCCTAACAGCACTTTACAATTAATTGTAAAGAAATACAATGACCTTAATAATAAATATACTAATACAATAAGTGTCAAAGTTAAATTAAAAAATACTTTATGCCCTTGGATTACCTATGATATTTGGCAAGTAATTCGTGAGAAAAACAAAGTGTTAAAAAGATGTAAACTAAATCCCAATAACATTGTTCTTAAAGCGGAACTAGAACGCCTAAGTAAGTTACTAAAATCAAAAAAATATTTCGCTAAGAAACGTTATTTTAATGAAATGTTTGTTGATTTAAACCAAAGAGATCTATGGAAAAATATTAATTTGTTTCTTAATAAAAATCACAAAACAGCTCAGTTTGATTCAATTTTATGTAACGGACGGCTTTATAATGATACTGGTGATATAGTTAACCTTTTCAATGACTATTTTGTTAAGGTAGGTAGTTTAATTAGTGAATCTATCAACTCTAACAGAAATATTCATAAATTCGGTACCATTTATTGGAACTGTGATTCTATGTATTTTTCATCAGTTACAGCTACTGAAGTGTACAATATTATTCATTCACTTAATGATAGTAAGGGTTGTGGGCCGGACAAAATTAATAACTATGTGGTTAAATGTAGAGCAGATTTTTTCTCAAAACTTTTGTCAGAAATGTTTAATGAATGTTTATTAACTGGTATTTATCCTGATTGCTTAAAGGTTGCGAAAGTTATTCCCGTTTTTAAAAATGGTGACAGTTTATCAATTAATAATTATAGACCTATTTCAACTTTATCAGTATTTGACAAGATTTTTGAAAAATTACTCTTCTCCCGATTGGTAAATTTTCTTGATTCAATTAACTTTTTCTACTCATATCAATATGGTTTTAGAAAGGGAGCTGGCACGGAATTAGCTCTTGTTGAAATTTCAAATATGATCTTTACAGCTTTTGACAACAAAAAGTATGTTGGAGCGCTTTTCTTAGACTTACAGAAAGCTTTTGATTGTATTGATCATGAATTGTTACTTAGCAAATTATATATTTATGGTGTACGGGGTGTTCCTTATAGCTTGCTGAGTAGCTATTTATCAAATAGGAAACAGTATGTCATGGTCAATGAAGTTAGAAGTAATATGTTGGATATCAAATGTGGTGTTCCACAAGGCAGTGTTCTGGGACCACTTTTATTTTTAATCTTCATTAATGATATTTCTTATTTACCATTAAAGGGCAAAATTAGAATTTTTGCTGATGATACGGCGTTATTCTATGAAACCTTAGATGCCAGTGGGATAATGGATGATATGAATCACGATCTCAATATATTATTAGAATACTTTAAATCAAATTTAATTTCACTTAATATATCTAAAACTAAACATATGATATTTCATTCCCCATATAAATCAATGGTTACGTTACCTTCATTTAAAGTGAACAACATTATGATTGAAAGAGTTAATTCATTTAAATATTTAGGAGTAACTTTTGATGCTCGTATGTTTTGGCAGGATCATATTAATTATACTAGTAAAAAAATTGCTCCACTTGTAGGTCTTCTTAGGAAATTATCTTTTTTCGTTCCTAGACGGGTGTTGTTAATGATTTATTACTCGTTCATTCATTCACGAATCAGCTACGGTCTACTTACATATGGAACAGCCGCTGCAACTAGGCTAAATAAAATTCAAGTAATGCAGAACAAAAGTTTAAAATCAGTCTACAGGTTGCCATTTCTGTTTCCAACTAAAGAATTATACTATAGTGGGAATAATTTAGTGTTACCCATTAACGTGTTACATAAATTTCAAATAACGCTATATATGTATAAAGCGCTACATGTATCTTCAGTGTTATCTAATATTAAATTTGATTGTATTCGTCATATTTATGGAACAAGAAATTGCAAAAGAATTAATTACCATCATATAAAGTCTGAATTTGGAAGAAAGTCGATTACCTTTTTAGGACCAGTTATATATAATCAAATACCTGATAATTTAAAAATATCTGAAACATTTTTGAAATTTAAGAATAGTATTAAAAAGTATTTTAAGTCCAATATTGAATTGTATTTTTAATTATAGGCAATTTATGTATTACATTTATCATTATTGTATTTTTTTCATTATTGTTTTTTTTCTTTGATATTGTTATTTTCGTATTACTTTTTATAATATAAATTAGCTGTACATACTTACTCAGATTATTCTTCAAAGGACAATAAATCCACTGAATAATCTGGTAGTTGTATTGTAACTGAGAATATAAATAAAATAAAAAAAATAAAAAATAAAATGATGTCCGGGTCCGACGTCCTTGAAAATCAAACCACGATCTTTACTGGAGTTTCATGATTAATGAGTAAACTGTAAATTTGTATATCGGAAAAATACACAACTGTCTAACAAGTTTCTAAATTTAATTTTGTCTCTCTAAAGTTAACTAAAATTTAGGGTTTTTAGTTTTACTGATTAAGGCTTCACATTGTTTCGTATGCTGGTGTGGAGCAAGTGCGGCTTATATTCCGCTGACGAGGTCGACAGCACATGTTTCTTCGTATTTATTCCAAACTTTTAACTACACGCTTAAATTTTCGTTTTAACCGTATAGACCAGCCTTCCATCCCAATAGTTAGGTTTACAATGTCCGCCTATCAGAAATGTATAGCCTAAATGATTTGATTTGTGTTAAATTCGGTTTGGATTTTAGAATTTTGTTTACAATTTTTTCTTTTATAATTTTTGAGTAGCACTAGGTTAGGTTAGATTAGGGTGGTTGCCCTAAAGGACTGGCGCATAGACACACGTACATTTAGGTTCGAGGAAAGAAGCTCTCAGGAATTTCAGTCTGTTAAGCACTAGACGTGGACAGGTGCAAGGCAAAAAAAGAACAGCTTCTTTCTTTTCTTCATATGCGAAGATGAACGACAGTAACGTATGACAGTAATCATGTGAGAAGATTATCATTCTGCGTAATATCGAACCATCTGTCGTTCCTTGTTGGATATCCTCTAGGATTTCTACAGCCGTTTTGTACACGGTCACAAACTATTGGTTGGCACAAAATTTCAAGTTGACACCCGATCCCAGTGACACACTCTGTCCCGACAAGCCATAGCGGATCTAGGATATCCTTTCATAATTTGTAGTAAAGTGGCAACTAAGGCATTCTCCACCTTGCGTCAGTTGCTGAATGATATATAGCCATCTTCGTGGGCTCTGTAAACTCTCCACCCCTACGTTTTAGCATTTTTGCATTCTTCTGTGATTTCTCCTCCGATCTCTGCCGTATGAGTAGAGAGCCTCCAGACGAACTATCCTTCTAAATTTTATTAATGTTTTGGCCCATGAGAGCGTTTTTATATCGATGTCCGCTTTCTCTGCCAATGGAATCTTTCCGTGCATCTTCGGACCAAGCACAATGACAAAAGTTCCACGTTGCTTACCTATACCTATACCTACCAGCATTTATTTCCGAGTTTTAAGAGTACCGGGCTCTTCTTTCCGGAAGAAACGTCCATCTGTAAAGGGATCCATAGTACACAGATAAGACAGTTTGATACGGAACGTGACCCTGACCGACAATCAGCACGGTACAATAACCACCTTAACGCAGCCCGTTCATCTTAGTTGACCGGTCGAGGTAACAGGAACACTTGCAGGAGCTGCGAGATGAGGAATTGAAACAAGTGCCAACTTCATTCCCCCATACTGCCTTGAGTAAGATTATACATACTAAAAAAAAATTGCACCATTACTCATCAATTTTTTTCTAATAATATCTGGATTGTAATTTATAATTTGATGTTTGCGTGAAATCTGGAGTTCGGTTTTGCATGTTAAATTAAATTCCCCATTTCGTAACATTCCTTCATAAGATCATAATCTTTCATTGGAAATTGACTTTTAAAAGTACCTGAATATGGCGAACAAGAGGAATATTAAAAAGAACTCACCAATTTACTAAACCAATTTTTTAAAATCAGCCTGTTTATTGGTATCGGTATGCTCTATTGACCGTGATAAATGGAACCAAGTCATTTACATTAATTGATTTCATTTAAATTCATGTCATCAAGCCGATAAATAATATATTCCCCGCGCATCCCAAAATACGGTGGCCATTATATTTCAGGCCGGTCTCTTTGGGCGGCTTCCTCTTTCCCTTTCCAATCAACTGAATGAAATTTTGAATTAGGTGTTTTGTGGTAGCTCCATGTTTTACTCATGGTCACATATCACCGCAAACGGTGGGAAGCAAAAGCGGCACCCATTTAGAGCAAAGTTTAATATAATTCGTAAGCCTATATAGTTTTTTTATGGTTGGCCGATTAATAAAATGATCAACTCCATCTTATCTTGGTTTGCATTGTCAAAGAAAATGTTAAAACTTTAATTTATTTAATCATCAATATTGCTCATTTCATCATCAATATTGCTAATCTGGTTTTTATGATACAAACTATATGCAAAAATGAATTCGTATTCATCATTATATTGATCGGTTGTTAATAAATAATGTATGTTATGATTTCAATCGTATTATCGACGTAACCTAATTATTTGGTACGGATATTTCTGGATCTCGCTAGCCCGCAACAGTATTATGTCGATATTTAATTTGTTGCATTTCTTGTTGTGTTCTCATTTTATAATCGGTTAAAAATGTTATTAAGAAAATGTGCGTACTCTTAAATTATTATAGGGTACGTGTAATATATCAATAGTTAAATTTGGTGCACAATTAACAAATTTGTGTTAAATTTGGTGTCCAGAAATTTAGTACTTATTATACAAAACATTATTGGTCATATCGGTTCAGTTCTGCCACGATTGTTTCTATGGTTATTTTGATACTCTCAACTTCACTATAATTAACTTCCGTATTAAGTTTCCTGTATGTCAACATTTAAAAAATTTATTTCATATTGACATCTGTCATCTACTGTCATTTGTGTTAGTGTCTATAGAACTGTTCATAATGTGTACGATAAAAACGTAACATTTATGTTATGTATGTATGACCAGGCAATTTAGCGAGACTCCCGGATGACGCCGAGCGCGCCATACACCTTTATTACAATTAACAAGATGGAAGGATAGGATAGGTATGTTAAATATGACCGAATTGGCCCGGTTACAGACACCTAGGTAGTCAATAGTTAGTAAATTGTTAGTTGTGAATGTAAGGCGGTTAGCACAAGACAGCACAATTATATTCAATTTTTTTTATGCAAATATTCAGCAAACATCCTAAAAAATATTTTTAATTAATTAACTTGACATCTTAATGGTAAATTTTCTGAAATAAAACGTCATTATTATGAGTTACAGATTCATTATTTTGGACAATGTACGATATAATTAAATACTTGAATAAAATAAATGTAATATAATGATTAGTATTAACTAAATTAATTTGGTTCTCTCAAAACAAATAAAATAAATCGAATCCAAATATTGTAGTATCAAAACAGGAAAGGCTACGACTTTTCTATCTTCAATAGATAGAATCTTTGTAAGTCTGTTGATTTGATGGATTTATTTATAAAAAATAGTTAACTAAAAATTTATATAATGTGAAAGCCAATGGTTCTTGACATCCCTAATCTAATACAAAAATGTTTATTTATAAAAATAAAATAAAAAATGGCCAAACGAAATCTAGTTCCAAAACAGCTAATCTGGAATCTGTAAGGTTATTTATCAATATTAAATATTTGGCACAGTTTTAGAATTCCCAATACCTAAACAAATTAAGCCAGAATTAAATATATTAACGTAATCAGGGATCAGGAAGGTAAGATGACAGGATTAACCCAATCGATTGTTCAAAGCTTTAATTTTAAAATGAATAGATTAAGCAGAAAATATTAATAGAAGACATTAAAAATTAATCTTTTTGAAAATTTATAATTTTAAAGTTAAATTAATAATTTCCAATCGATCACTGCCGCCTACCTATACATGTCCTAAACCTGAGTTCTAAAATTCGTTAAGATATTATTATCACGTTTAAAATAAAAATAATAAAAAATTTCAGAATTTTTATTTCATACTAAAACCCAAAATTTAAATTAATAAATTATTAATTTATATTTCTATAGGAATGAATATATGAATGGGATAATAATTAAATAGTCTGATTCCTTTACATCAAAATCTGTATAACCCTTTTTCAACCAAAAAAAAACAAATTGGCTCAACTTATGTCCAAACCACACAAATGTGTGTACTTTTGCCATACCCACACAATTGTGTTAGTAAAACACAAAAGGGATAAACAACTTTATTAATATTACAATACTCCAATCACCATCTAAATGATCAAAACAAAGGCTGGAAGTACATATGGTTGCCAACAAGTCTCTTACACTATTTTCTTTGGCACACAAATGTTAATCTATTTTTGATCTTTTTTGATTCAAAATGGATTTGTTTACATTTTTTGTCTTTTTTTTTTAAATGGATCAAAAAAAAATCCAACAAATTTTTTGCATTTTATTTTTGATCCATTTTCAAAAGAAAGACAAAAAATGTAAACAAATCCATTTTGAATCAAAAAAAGATCAAAAACAGATCAAAATTTGTGTGCCACAGAAAATAGTGTTAGAGAACAGGTTCTCTCTTTAAACGGAAAAAAATTGTTCTCTATCTTTTTATTAAATTGTTCGTTTTGTTCTCTTTTTCGATGATATTGGAAGCCGTATACATACGTCGGATGGAAATCTGGGATTTTTTATATCTCAAACGAGAAGTTAGTAACATATCGGATTTTTGCTCCGTATTTGGTCTATTTCAATTGTGACAGTCATTTTCGTATTTTTGTGGTAATTTAATAATTTTGTTTGCATTTTAAATATAAAATCATATTAGTTTTCGTTTTTCGGTTTAGTTTTTCATTTTTTAATAAATTCATAGTATTTCAGTTTTTATAAATTATTTTTTTTTTCATAAATTTTGTTTCGCGCTCTTTTTAATTTTTAATTATTAATAAAACTATTATATATTTAAATATTATTTATTTAGCTGAAATAAATGTAATAAACTAAAAATAAACACAATAATCTCAAAGTAATACGAATTGGTAGAACGCTTTACAACACAACAAATTCAAATGTCATCCCGAAGAACGCATTACATAACACAACAAAAACGAGCAAAAAAGTAAAATAGATTACAAAATATTGCTCAAAAATTACAGTTTTGCTTTTTTAGGTTGGTAAATATTGCTCAAAAATTACAGTTCTGTTTTTTAGGTTGGTTGTCTGCGGGATTTTTTCCGCAGAGTTGAGTTTTTGTCAACTTTTTGGGATGAAAGGGGGCGTGTATTTTGTACTATTTCTTTCGTTTGATTGGATAAAACGGCGAGATGTGAAAATCCCGAATTTCCATCCGACGTATGTGTACGGCTAGAAAAAATTTAACAAAAAAATAAATCCTAAATTCTATAAATTATGAGCAACTTTCATGAAATAAATAATATTAAATATTCATCAGAAATTGTTTTACAGAAAGTGAATAGAAAGGAATAGAATTAGAACAAAATTCAATATTAGAAGTAAATGCCATAATCGAGTCCCTAGCTTGTCTACTTTCGCAAACACTTAATAAACTATTAAGTGTTAGTGTATTTCGCCAAGTGCCTACGACAAATAGTGTTAAAAGTACTTTCACAAAGATATGGTGATGGTTTTCTTCCATTAAAAGTAACGTCTATTTTAAATGCAAATTCAAAATGGCTTGGAACGTGAAGAGGAATTATTCAAAATAAATTGCATTAATTGTTATAATAAGTCTTACGACTATTTACGATTATGGACGGAACTGTTTTGCAGAATTCGACTGATTCATGTGGATGAAATTGGATGATATTTCGAAACCATAATTACTTTCCTCACATTAAAAAAAATTAATATGGAAATGTTTTGACCAATTCTGCAACCTGAAGGGTTTTCTTGAGAAAAACATTGAATTTGTTCAAAAGATTTCTTTGTCTTGTAATAAATAAATGGGCAGAATATTTCAAAATAAATGGAAACTTGTAGTACGATTCAGAATTGCATAAAATTTTACAATATTTCTCTGCGAGTCCTGGGTAAAACGCAAATGTGGAAATAACTTTTCCTATGATTAGTGGGCAATGGACAAAGGAGCGAAATCAATTGAAAATGGCATTTTAACAGTGGGGAGTATTTTAACATAGAAGGTTAAAGGTATTTTTACAGTGGTTTATAACTTTTATAATAAACATAACAAAAATTAAAAAAATAATCGTTTTGTTATTGTAGACATATAGACAATGCCGAACATGTAGACAATGCCCGCGTCCAGTGGCCCCAAAAACACGATCAAGCAAGCATTGCTTGTTCAAATCGGAATTTCGAAAGTTTGTTAAACAAAATTGAGATAAAAAAGGTTGCTGATGCTGATAAAGCAAAATAGGAAACAAAATTCAAAAATTCGTTACAACGAAACTAATACAAACCGAAGTAATTCCTTCCAAGTTACAAAACGAGATTCCACTCCTTACCAATCCAGAAAAAGCAGCTCAAACAACGTTAAACTGGTTACAACTATACGATTTAGACCGAATTAAAACTAAAATCACAAAACTAAACATAGACCTCGAAACACTATATTTCCATATATAGTAGAGTATGAGAATACACCACCACCACAACAATGACCGCTGGGGAACTGAACGAGATCCACCACCGTGAACGATCACAACTGTACCAAGAAACCAACTACATTACCATTTGCTATTAATAAGCTCCCAATAAATGTGACCACGCAAGACGATTGTAAAAATATAAGAAATGTTAATACACAATGGCGAATTTTAGCGCCTTGTTACCTAATATCCCCAATGTTGGTTGCAAAACTACACCAACCTCACACAGAATAAGATTTCAATCTCAACTTTAAATAAACAACACACACTGTGTATTTATGCAATATGAATGTGTGTGTGTTTTTTTTTTCTGTGTGCCTTGTTTGTATGACCCTAATGCTGCACCAGCACTTGTAGCATAATCCAATGAAAATGGTACTGGAATTTTTTACAAATTAATTACAAATTTGTTACACAGTTAGAAAATTTTTTACAGGTCCCGTTACAAAGCTACACCACACTTTTTGTATTTTTGTTAATATTTATTGTATCGTACTGGGGGTGGTACAGGAATTTTTTTCAAATTAATTACAACTTATCGGCATCGTTCAACCCCCAAAAAACTACCCCTAAGGGGTGCAATTCTTCAAAAATCATATTTTTCTTTACAACATTCTTATCGCATTTCAGTTAATATTCCTTGTATCGTACTGGGGGTTGTACTGTAATTTTTAACAAACTAACTACAACATATTAGCATAGCTCAACGCCCAAAAGCTCCTCCTAAGGGACGCAATTTTTAAAAACCTTATTTTTCGTCACACAACGTCTTTTGCATTTCTGTGAATTTTTGTTGTATAGTGCTGGAATTTTTACAGAAATTAATTATAATAAAATGGCATAATTAAACTCCTAGAAAACTACTCCAAATTGGAGCAACCGTTTAAGATCATTGTATCGTACTGGTTTATTGTATAGTGCAGCTCTTTAAAACAATATTAATCTGTATAGGTAAAACCCCTCCAATAGGTACCATTAAATTTATTACAACAGCCCACACCCACTAAAATCGATCATATTGCATCGAATTACAACCTATGCATGAAATAGTTATCCCTGAATTTATTACAGCATTCCACACCCATAAAAATCGATCATAAAGAACAGAACTTCCCTCCTATGTAAGAAACAGGTACCCATGAATTTATTACAACAGCCCACACCCACAAAACTCGATCTTTCTTGGGTGGGTGTGGGCTGTTGTCAGGGGTACTTATTTCTGGCATAGGAGGAAAGTTCGATGCATTATGATCGATTTTTGTCGGTGTGGGCTGTTGCAATAAATTCAGGGATGCCTATTTCTTTCATAGGAGGGACGTTTGATGCATAATGATCGATTTTTGTGGGTGTGGGCTGTTGTCCGGGGTATTTCCTCGTGATCGGGGTTTTGTATTCTTAGGATTTTGATTTATTGGATTTTGACTTTTGGGATTATGATTTCCGTGATTTTAATTTCCGGAATTTTTGTTTCCGTTTTGATTTCCGAGATCTTGAAAATCTTGTATTGTAAAAATCAAATAATTGATTTTCAACTTGATTTATGTATCTTGTGGATTTTCTGGAATGGATTTTCTGGGTTGTGATGCTAATAAATTTAATCACATATATAATTGTTGTTGTATGCGGTAAATGACTAAACTCATTCTTTGACATAACAAATATTTATCACGATGCTGTTGGTTGTAGGAACAGGTTTAAAAACTTTAAATATCAAATGTTGTACATGATTGTCTTCCATTGCATACGATGATCTTGGTCATTTCTTGATTGGTCTAGTCCAAATTATTTCATATGAATTGCATTTAAACGTGATTTTTTCAAGAATTTTTGAATTTGGCCATGCTCAATGGAACTTGGCCAAATTGCTAAATCAATAATAGTCAAATTTGGTATGCGGAATTTAATTTGGATTCTAACTTGGTTTTTGCACGATGTTTCGGAATTCGACATGCTAAATGTAACTTTTGTACAACTGGATCGGGATTTTAACGTGAATTTAGCATGAAGTTTTGGAATTGGACCATTCTAAATGGAAATTGGCCATTTGTTAACCAAAAATGGCAAAATTTAGGTTGTGGAACTGGTTTGGGGTTCTTACATTAATTTTGGCTGAAGTTTGGAATTCCAGCCATGTTGGATGGAACTTGGCCATTTCTTAGCAAATAATTGTCATATTTGGTATATCGATCTATAAGGGATTCGAACATGGATTTGGATACGCGAAGGGAAATTCGAAATTTCTTAACCACTTATGATCAAATTTATTGTACAACTAGATTAGGATTCTTATGTACATGAATTCGGAGGATTTTCTGGAATCCGTCCATGATGTTTGGTACTAGGCCATATCTTAACTCGGGATTTTAAAATGTATTCAAACGACTCGCTCTCTCTAGCTGCACATCCCATGAAGGGATTTTGCACTATGGTCCTCCATCCGTCTTGGTCTATCGCTCTCGTCCTTCAGTTTTGACATCCTAGTACAATTTCCGAGGTCGATTTTGTAATGAATCCGATATGGTAATCCAAGGCCTTTGATTAGGGTTCATATCTTAATGGTTTTTATGAGGACAGGTTGTTCGCCTGCCGCTACGTCAAATGACCCTAACCCAAAATAATAATATACTAGGGGTACTAGGGGTGATTTATGTAAACCCCACCAATTTGACTGAAATCATTTGATCATTTTTGGTCACTGGCAGATTTAAATAAACCAATTCTTCGGTAATTCATTATGAAATACAACTTGAAATACCTGCAATCGATTCACTTTAATGTTATTTTCATATTTGTTGGCAGGAACGCAATTTTTGTTCATTAAGTGTATTAAAATAATGTTTCACCAACATCTCCATTGGCCAAGACCAATAATCTAAATTTTTCAAAAATAATTTTTTGAAATTAGGGTTAAAATAAAGGTTTTATACAAGCGATTTTGGCTGATTGGGAGTAGGCACACAAGCATGAAACTTGGTCTGTATGTTCAGTACAATCAGTTTACGTGATTTATTTCTGTTATAATAGGTGTGATTTTCATAAATCATCCATACAAAAAAATTTCAAAAATTATCTTTTTAAATTAAGGTTGAAATAAGGGTTTTCGAGGACCAAATCTAGTGTGGAGAAAAAACAGTGAATCCTGGCCTTATCTGGGTACATACATCTAATTTAAACAATTTGACTAACAACTCCGATATTTTCTAACATAGAATAGATGCTTCAACAGATTCTGTACATAATGCACTTAAATGGTTAGATATAGCCGTTAGAACCAATTTATCCTATTTCTGGAGGAGAACTAAAGTGTTTTTGGAATG
Organism: Nephrotoma appendiculata; assembly: GCA_947310385.1. Classification (NCBI taxonomy): domain Eukaryota; kingdom Metazoa; phylum Arthropoda; class Insecta; order Diptera; family Tipulidae; genus Nephrotoma; species Nephrotoma appendiculata. The sequence continues at coordinate 67,026,308 of OX371225.1, forward strand.
TACAGTTTAACATAAGGAAAAATATATAATTCAATGTTTAAACGAATCTATAGGAATTTCTGGTGCGATAATCACGTCCAATATCCCTCCCACATTAGCATAAAAAATACGTTATGCACAAATTTCCACAATCTTATACTACTCGACAAAATAAGAAAACCGTTGAATTTCCAAAATGTGATTTCTGATGTGCGTCTCTAGCATATGTTCTTCAAATACAAATTCAAAAAAAAAATTGCGTGAGACCTCTCGAAACCAACTTGGCCATGTGTTAATTTTTGGAAAACAGGCTCGGATTGCACAACACGTAAGTTATTATCGATCTACAAATAAATTCGTAAGGTAATCATTACAATTTGCGGTCATAGCAAATTGAGGTAAAAGTTTTCGGAGCATATATCGACCTGTTCCTCTGCGGGTTTCAGATTACCGTATAGAATGTAAATTGATAAATTGGCCCCACTTCAAACGCCAAAACATGGAAAAATCCCAAAACACACAATTATCAGTTATATTCAATAAATATTTACCAAAATAAAATAAAAATACATTCTTATCAAACTTTATAAATTATGCTAAAGTCAGTGTGCGCTTTTTAAAATGATAATCACAATCGAATGTACTTGTTGTGTTATATAAAAACCGCGTAACATGATTTTCACCTCGCGTATACAATCGCACATTCTTCGATTTTAATTTCAACGTCAAATTTCTAATCAATCATTTGCAATAATTTTTTTTGTTTTTTGTTTTATTTTACATTATCATTACAGACAGACGAAAGACGTGTGCTTAGAACCGTGCTACAAAATATTAGGAGACGAAAAAAAAATGTATACGGTTTCAGTATGGAATAAGTAAAATATTAATTAAAAAATAGTAAAATTAGAATAATAAATAAATATTTAAAAAAAATATAATTTGGAAACCAAAAGAAATATTATAACGAGAATATGGCACATGGACCACCAACGCGACGCAATCAATCACATAACCATACGCACCACCATACACATCACATCGATGAATCAGAAGATGAGGAAATTATTGTGCCGCCCGATGGTGGATGGGGTTGGGTCGTTGTGCTGGCGTCGTTTGCAATACACATAGTGAGTAAGTAAATTTATTTACATTCAATATATAAACGGCCATAATGCACTTGACACCTGTTGCAATCGACATTAATTACAGAATATTTAATTAAATAAAGAGTTTTGTATAAATAATTTATATTTAGCTGAGGTCTTAAATGATAAAACGGGCAATTAACATATTTTCTTTATATCGTTGTTGTAAGCCAAGGCGATCGGGCTCTGTTTCAAAGTATTTATCTGGATGTTTTTTTTTTTTGTTTATATCCGATATGAGTAACTCGCGTTTTTGTTCTTTCTTGAGATATGGACATGTGTTGAGGGGCGATCTTTGTTTTTAATACACGCGATTTTACAAATCATAAACGCATAATAAACTAAAAAAAATCTAATCATGCTCTCGTGCTACTCACGTGATATGTCATAACAAGAATTAATATGTGAATTATGTATTCTGGTTTGTGATTTTTTTTCTTTTTTTTTGGTTCATGTATGGTTGTACATTGGCACTCGCTATCTAAAATTGATTACAGAAAAAATTTAATTTCCTTTGTAATATAAATGTTTAAATATCGGTCGGCAAGGGATTACTAATCTCGTTTTTTCGAAAAGTATTGAAATTGCCGAAATATTTTTATTTAAACGCATTTTCTAGAATGCTGATGGTATGACCAGGCAAACGAATTGCACAATTCTTGGAGTCGGCGATATAAATAACGGGTTTTTTACAATGGGGTTGTTGCAACTAGAGATTGATATGTGAGTATAGATTTTCTAGAATGCTCATGAGATAAATAATACGACTAACTCGTGGGGTTCGCGATTTAAATAATGGATGTTCTACAAATTGGTTGTTTCATTATTAATCGTAGCCAACATTGATTAAAAACTTGCTTTAACTCCTATACCTTTATGGTAAAATATTTAGCTAAGAAATATTTTAAATTTATATCAATTTGCTGCATTGCCTTGTCTACGCTGCGTAGTTAATTAATATTCTAGATGGGTAGACAATGTGAGTAGACAATTAAACAAATAACGACGACTATGTAGAGGATGTAGACAATTGCCGTATTTCAATCATTGATCCGGATCAGTTCAAATTTTATATAGAAAACCTGATCCAAAGTTTGTTTCAGATCACAAATTTTAATTTGAAAGGTAGTAAGTGCCTTTATGTTGTTTCATGAAACATGAACTAAACCGGATCAGATCATGCATCAAGAAACACAGCTGATTATTACTGCTCAAAGATATCTGTTTCTGTTAGCGATCAGCAAAATTCTGTGATTTCTTTGTTAATGGAACGATTTCAAGGTGGAGAGATTCATTCTTACTCCCTCAAATTTAGCTGCTTTAGGACAATTTCGAAAAATCAGACAATTTTGGTAAAAAGAAGAACTTGGTATTCAGTTAGTTTATATATCCAACACAGTTGTTAAACTTTTAAAGTATACATACTACATAATGGATAGCAAAGTTAAAAAATGTTAAACACAAAAAAAAGTTTTTCAGAATAAATTTAATGATCATACAAGTTCATTGGTTAATAATCCTTAAACGTGATAGTTTAACTGAAGGTTTGCCGGGCATTTCAGCCAATAAAAATCAAATGAAAAAAAAAACATAAAAATGATGTATCTCTCGGTCAAATGTAAATGTATTTTTGTGGTTGAAACATGAAGTTAGACTAAAGCAAATAAATCAAAATTGGCTGAACATAGTCTCAAATAACTTAATCAAAAAAAATTAATTTGACGAGAGGTAATATCATCACTTATGGTTGTCCCAAAAACGGTTAGCCAAATGGCTGAAGGACTATACTTGATAAATGTTTTAGGTTATACTAATGATTAATACAATTCCGAAAATTCGACGGACGACCTTCGGCAATCCACCAATTTTAAAACCATCATTGATCCTGGAGAGTAAAAAGTAGAAATTGGATCGGTACGAAAGCTCGAATTTAAAAACCCCAAATTATCAAAATCACGCTTTTTAAAGTCCTGCTCATTTAAAACCCTCTTTTGCTGAAATCTTAAAAAATCGCTCCAAAAAGCAAGATTATATATTAAAATGTTTTTATCTACATTTTGATCATTTCTTGACCAATTAAGGCAATGATTCATGTAAAAATTTTGTCTGACAGACATAAATAATATGCGCTCTGATTGGTTAATATTTTTTTGTCTTATACGATCAAAATGAAATTAACACGTAAATGATACATGTACAAAATTTTGTTGTATGGATATACAGTGACTCACAAAATTGAGCGTACACCATTAAAAAAAACATATTTTGTTAAAGAATAAGTACACAAACAATAATTTAATTGATTTTTTTTTTATATTTCGAAATATTACATATCTCTATGCTGTATAAGATAGCAGAAAATTTCCAGCAGAAAAAATGTGTTTTGCTATTCACCGCTAGAGGCATCACTATCACAAAAATGAAATTTTTTCTGCTGATATTTTTTTACACCAGCAGAAAATTTTTGATATTTTTATGCAAATTAAAAATTCTCAGCAGAAAGTTTTATGAAAAATCAGAGAATTTATGAAAAAGAAGAAAAAAATGTATGTTTAAACGTTTTGAAGCGATGAAAGTTAATTTTCTTTAGAAAACGATTTCCGAATGTATAGTGTAAGCACTCTCAAAACATAACTAAATTATTATAATCATCATTATGCAAACACAGGGCAACATCAAAAAAATGGCCATTGTAGAAAGCACTCCATACATTTTTGAAGTCATTTTAATGTGAAATGTTTTCAATTTTTTAACAAAAGTGTTAGAAAAACCCCCCTGTAACTACCCTGGGTGTATGTTTTTACGGTAGCTGAGATCATAATCCATATACATGAGCAACATAAGATTCACACCTGGCGTCAGTAGCCTTCCATACACCCAGGGAAACATACACCCAGGATAGTTACAGGGGGGTTTTTCTAACACTTTTGTTAAAAAACTGAAAACATTTCACATTAAAATGACTTCAAAAATGTATGGAAGGCTACTGACGCCAGGTGTGAATCTTATGTTGCTCATGTATATGGATTATGATCTCAGCTACCATAAAAACATACACCCAGGGTAGTTACAGGGGGGTTTTTCTAACACTTTTGTTAAAAAACTGAAAACATTTCACATTAAAATGACTTCAAAAATGTATGGAAGGCTACTGACGCCAGGTGTGAATCTTATGTTGCTCATGTATATGGATTATGATCTCAGCTACCATAAAAACATACACCCAGGGTAGTTACAGGTGGGTTTTTCTAACACTTTTGTTAAAAAACTGAAAACATTTCACATTAAAATGACTTCAAAAATGTATGGAAGGCTACTGACGCCAGGTGTGAATCTTATGTTGCTCTCGTATTTGGATTATGATCTCAGCTACCATAAAAACATACACCAAGGGTAGTTACAGGGGGGTTTTTCTAACAGTTTTGTTTAAAAACTGAAAACATTTCACATTAAAATGACTTCAAAAAAGTGTGGAAGGCTACTGACGCCAGGTGTGAATCTTATGTTGCTCATGTATATGGATTATGATCTCAGCTACCATAAAAACATACACCCAGAGTAGTTACAGGTGAGTTTTTCTAACACTTTTTGTAAAAAACTGAAAACATTTAACATTAAAATGACTTCAAAAATGTGTGGAAGGCTACTGACGCCAGGTGTGAATCTTATGTTGCTCATGTATATGGATTATGATCTCAGCTACCATAAAAACATACACCCAGGGTAGTTACAGGGGGGTTTTTCTAACACTTTTGTTAAAAAACTGAAAACATTTCACATTAAAATGACTTCAAAAATGTATGGAAGGCTACTGACGCCAGGTGTGAATCTTATGTTGCTCACGTATTTGGATTATGATCTCAGCTACCATAAAAACATACACCCAGGGTAGTTACAGGGGGGTTTTTCTAACAGTTTTGTTTAAAAACTGAAAACATTTCACATTAAAATGACTTCAAAAAAGTGTGGAAGGCTACTGACGCCAGGTGTGAATCTTATGTTGCTCATGTATATGGATTATGATCTCAGCTACCATAAAAACATACACCCAGAGTAGTTACAGGTGAGTTTTTCTAACACTTTTTGTAAAAAACTGAAAACATTTAACATTAAAATGACTTCAAAAATGTGTGGAAGGCTACTGACGCCAGGTGTGAATCTTATGTTGCTCATGTATATGGATTATGATCTCAGCTACCATAAAAACATACACCCAGGGTAGTTACAGGGGGGTTTTTCTAACAGTTTTGTTTAAAAACTGAAAACATTTCACATTAAAATGACTTCAAAAAAGTGTGGAAGGCTACTGACGCCAGGTGTGAATCTTATGTTGCTCATGTATATGGATTATGATCTCAGCTACCATAAAAACATACACCCAGAGTAGTTACAGGTGAGTTTTTCTAACACTTTTTGTAAAAAACTGAAAACATTTAACATTAAAATGACTTCAAAAATGTGTGGAAGGCTACTGACGCCAGGTGTGAATCTTATGTTGCTCATGTATATGGATTATGATCTCAGCTACCATAAAAACATACACCCAGGGTAGTTACAGGGGGGTTTTTCTAACAGTTTTGTTTAAAAACTGAAAACATTTCACATTAAAATGACTTCAAAAATGTATGGAAGGCCACTGACGCCAAATGTGAATCTTATGTTGCTCATGTATATAGATCATGATCTCAACTACCATAAAAACATACATCCAGGGTAGTTACAGGTGGGTTTTTCTAACACTTTTGGTTAAAAACTGAAAACATTCACATTAAAATGACTTCAAAAATGTTTTGAGTGCTTTCTACAATGGCCATTTTTTTGATGTTGCCCTGTGTTTGCATAATGATGATTATGATAATTTTATTATGTTTTGAGAGTGCTTACATTATACATTCGGAAATCGTTTTTTAAAGAAAATTAACTTTCATCGCTTCAAAACGTTTAAACATACATTTTCTCTTCTTTTTCATAAATTCTCTGATTTTTCATAAAACTTTCTGCTGAGAATTTTTAATTTGCATAAAAATATCAAAAATTTTCTGCTGGTGTAAAAAAATATCAGCAGAAAAAAATTCATTTTTTGTGATAGTGATGCCTCTAGCGGTGAATAGCAAAACACATTTTTTCTGCTGGAACTTTTCTGCTATCTTATACAGCATCATATCTCTAAACTAAATTTCTAAAAAAAATAATAAAGTAAATACAACAATTCCTAATAAATAGAAAGAAAACAAAAATCACAATATTTCGATGTCACAAAATTGAGCGTACACTTATTGAGAACTAGAAATTTTCCATTCAATTTGCGTAATTTCTTAAAAACGTTATTTGTATAGCGAGTTTTACGTTGGAAGGATACTTTTACAATTTATTTGTTAAAATTTCGATTAAGAGCCATTACGATAATCTCAGTAAAATTTAAAATTTAAAAATGGAAAGCAAAAGAAGAGAAGTCGATCAATGTACTCGAAAATTGGTCATTAAATCGTTCAGTCAGGGAAAATCGTTGCGTGAAATTGGCGAAAACGTCGGCCGACGTCATTCTACAGTGCAGAAAATTATAAACAAATGGAAATATGAGGTAATAATTCCTTAAAAAATAAACAAGGTAGCGGCAGAAAAAGAATTTTGAGTGAGCAGGACGAGCGATTTATTGTACGTGAGATGAAAAAAAATTCAAAGAAGCTACACAAAAAGCCATATCAACAGAAACTGTTCGCCGTGTTTTACGCAAGAACAATTCGAACGGTCGAATTGCTCGCAAAAAACCATTGTTGTCAACCATAAATATCCAGAAACGTCTTGAATTTGCTAAAACATACATCAAGGAGCCTCAAAGTTTCTGGGATAAGGTAATATTCACAAATGAAGCTAAAGTAAATTTATTTGGCTCAGAAGGGAGGAGAACTGTTTAGAGAAAGCCGAATGAATTTTTGAAAATGAACTTAGTTTCAACAATAATATATTGAGGAGGATCCGTTATGTTATGGGGTTCTATGGCTGCGAATGGAGTAGGAAATATTTAATTTATAGAAACAACTATGAATAAAACGGGATATCTAGAAACTTTCAAAACAAATGTGCGCCCAACTGCAGAAAGATTAGGTTTGTCTGTTGATTATTATTACCAACAAGATAGCGACCCCAAATATTCTTCATATTTAGTGAAGGAATGGATGCTATACAACGTTCGCCATCAACTTAAAACTACACCTCAATCACCGGATTTAAATCCGATTGAGAATTTGTGGCGGGAAATAAAGATACGGGTTGCATAGCAATCCGACCAATAAAACAGAGATAAAAAATAGAACAAGGGGTGAATGGGAAAATATTGAGGCCTTTTATACTAAAAACCTGGTGGTATCCATGCCACGTCGTTTACAGGTGGTTATAGACGCTAAAGGTGGCCACACAAAATATTAATACAGTAAAAATTACGAACTTCCCAAAAACTTATCATAAGTGTACGCTCAATTTTGTGAAACTGAAATATTGTGATTTTTGTTTTCTGTTTAATTATTATGAATTATTTTAAATGGTTTATTATTTTTTTTTGTAGAAATTAAGTTTAGAGATATGTAATATATCGAAATATAAAAAAAATCAATTAAATTATTGTTTTCGTACATATTCTTTAACAAAATATGTTTTTTTTAATGGTGTACGCTTAATTTTGTGAGCAACTGTATTTTGATATTTTATAAAGCAAGCGACCTAAAAAGTGTTTTTACTTTTGTTCGTTTAGAATTTTTTTTTTATTATGTGTTCTTTTGTTCTCACTGCCGACAAATCTTATGCGAATTCTTTTTACGTTTTTGATGTAAATCAAATTTCCAATAGTAAAAAGAATACGAAAAAATTTGATGTGTTTTTATCGTAGTGTGCCTAAACCCGAAAGGGATGCCGAAAACAATAACAAACTATTTTGAAAAAATTTCAAATGACGCGTTTGACGTATTTATCAATATTTACGATTGGCATATTATATGTATATGAATATTTGTATGTGGTAGTTAAAATGGAAGTAAAAATCTACATTTCCATTTTTGATGTACATCAAATTTTTTTGCTATTTTTTTCGCTAAAAGAACACGAAAATGTGATTTACATCAAAAAATTTTGATGTACATCAACATTTTTTTGCCGGTATTTTGTAAAAAAAAAACGCTATTATACAAAATTGAGCAATGTTCAATTTTTAATTTTTGTCGTACGATAAAAAAATATGGCCGATATTTAACCAAGCACAGCGATTATTATTTATGTCTGTCAGATAAAATTTATACATGAATCACCGCCTTTATTGTTTCATTTGGATTATGGGATGAGATTTGCATTTGAATACGAATTTTTCAAGAATTTTTAGAATTTTGCCATGCTCATTGGAACTTGGCCGTTCCTCAACCAATAATTGTTAAATTTGGTATGCAGAATTGGATTGGTAACTTCTTCGGGTTCTTAACTTTTGCTTAACTTGAATTTTGAATGAAGTTATTTTAACTACTTAAATTTAATTTAATTGTTCTAACCAATTAGAGGCCAAGTTTGTATAATAAACATGATTCCAGTTTTTCACTAGTGATTCTACAAACAAGGTTTGGGTTTTTTTTCTATACGAACCGTTCCACTATAAACATATCATTTAATATTTTCATGAGCATGAAATGGAACTTACTATGGAATTTTGTATATAGAATTTTTAAAATAGGTGTAGGTTTTGTATATAGAATTTTTAGACCACCACTATACAATTTAGTTTTTTTTTAAATTTTTTTTTTTTATTGAAATTTTGGTGTTGTATAGAATATTCTTTTTCTAATATCGATTTTGAAATTCTGGATTTGGTGAATCAAACCCAATTCGTTCTAGAATTCGGCCATGCTTCATGTAACTAGGCCTTTTTCTTAACAAATTATCGTTAAATTTGGTTTGTAGAACTAGATTGAAATTGAAAGTGAATGTTGAATGAATATTCGAATTCGACCATTCTGTACGAAATTTGGCCAATACTTAACCAATTATTGTCTAATTTAATATTCTGGATGAACGAAGTTCTAAAATTCGAAAATGCTTAATAGAACTAAGTGATGGGTTTATTTTCTAGATTAAAGTCAAATTTGATTTTCATATCAGGATTGGAAATCTCACATAAATTTTGACTGATGCTCTGAATTTTGACCAATTTGAAACTGATTTATGATGTAAATATTAAATTTCATATTTCATTAAAAAAATTGCCATCTTTTCAACACGACCATAACAAATGCCTTTATTAAAATAATACATTTATAAACGATAAGCACTTCGTACTAAACCATACAAACACTTTAATACCCCTATTATGGTTTTCGCCTCGCCGAATGATTCACGGTGAATCTTAAATCCGTGTGAGTTGGGTTTTCGTATTATGGTTTTCGCCTTTATTTTGGCGAGTGCACATCTAGTAACACTAGCCGAATAATAATTTTTGTAACAATTTTTTTTGACGTTTGTGGTTTTTTGTCAATAATTGTGTTGTTGTAATCATATATGATTCAGATTTTGTATTTATAAATTACGTTTTTTTTTCAATTAATCTAAAATCAGTTTAAAATTATGTTATCTAGTGTCGTTCTATCTTTTTCTAATAAACCAGATGAAAATATTAACATGGCACAGATGCGAAAATCGTTAAGGGACCAATGTCATCCGTTTACTCTGCCTGGTACATTATTTTATAAGAGGCCCAAAGTTATTCAACATTACGGTGAAATCCTTCCAAAACAGGATTACGAATTGTCTATTTTTTTAAAGCTGGGAATTCCCATTGCAATATCGGTATTTTTCTCCATCTTCCGTTAATTTTGAAAATTGGCTGGGATTTGTTGTTTTCTACATGTTATAAAAATATAATTACTTACACGTGAACCTCCATTGTTTGATTTTGACTGAGAAATGAAAACAGAAAACCAATTTTATAAGATTCGCCTACAAAAAGATGGCGAATCATTTTGACAGTTCAGCTCGTTTAGATGAATATCATAATACCAAAAATGTGAGTTGGATTCGCCGGGAATGTCAAATGCGAAAACCATAATACCAAATTGTATATTTGACGAGTTGCATTCGCCGGGAATGTAAAATGCGAAAACCATAATAGGGGTATAAATTTTGTTGATTTCTATTCTTAAAATGTAAAAAATATATAACAAAATTGGGGAAAATGCATGGTTCCTTCCATTAACCATGGCCTAACTCTAGATTTTTATCCGAAATTATTGTTCAAATTTGACTACAACTCTATACAAACTGTTTCAAAATTGTAAATTATTGGTTGAGAAAAGGTCAATTTTCATTCTCTATAGCTGAGAGCTTAACAAACTTTTATGTTATTTTATGCATTTTCTACATTGTACTATCTTGAAACAATCAATTAAAATCCCACTTTTTATTATCAAAAACGAGATTCTTAAAAGCTGTATTTTGAAATGCGGGACTTTAAAAAGCGGAATATTGATTTTGAGGTTTTGAAGAGCGGGCAAACGACCCAACCCCAGTACAAATGTTCTGAAACAATTATTACAATTGGCGTAAACGGATATCGCTAGATAATTTATTTTAAGCACATCAGTGGTCTAATGAAAATTTCATACAGTATCGCGTATAGATGCTCGATATCGAAAGTAAACCATTGCTTATAGAGCCGTGTGATCATCCCATAGTGATTTGTTTAGAAACAGAATCATATATTATGTCTCATATTACCGCGGAACAATTGTTGAAGTAGCTCCTGAAAACTTTCATAATGTTTTTTTAGGAGATTGTAAATCAGTAAATCTGCGTAGACGCTAGGCCACGAAATATTATCAAATGCTCCGGCGATGCCCATGAATATTCCCATAACATATTAAAAACTCTAGGTTTTGACAGTTTAGGTGAACTAACGCAGTCTGACATGTTCAATCAGATATGTAATGTTCTGCGTAGCTTAATCCGTCCAATATTAAGTGATATTTGTCCACATTTGATAACATATCTAAGATTCCTGGAATCGGCCATTTTGACGAATATTTGAATTTCATTGAGATTTCATTGTCTATTGGAGTTTCAATGTTGGAGTTCCTATTAGATGAGAACGTTTTTAGATTTCCTGCTTGCTCATTATGAAGAAGTCGTCCCTAGACACAAAGTCATCTACTGTTTTTCCGTCTCCATCAGTTAGATGGTCATGTCATATTTTACGTCTAGCATTAAAGCCTCCAGTGTTTACTTCCTTTTGGGTTTGTCCCGATAAAGAGCTTAAAATCGTTTCGATTTTGTACAGATTATAGTCAATCAGTTCATTGTATTGGGCGTGTATTGGAAATAGGAAGAAGATTGTTGTAATTGGAAGGTTGCTACAATTCCTTAAGTATTTCTTAATAACCGTCACGATGTTGAGCACAGATAGAAGAGGTAGGTCTCCTTTCGCACCCTGTAATGTTTACCAAATCAGATCGCATTTTTAACAATGTACTAGCGATAGCATCTAAAGCACCTAGTTGGAGTCAAAACTCTCTCACACGGCATCGTAACCAGTCTACGTGTAGTCTTCCATATTATGTTTGTTTGATTCAATGGGACGTATGGCTTCCTCGATTTTTTGGTAATCTCTTCTGTTGACAGACCGTTGTTTGAATTTGCACTAGGAATAGAATCCCATACAGTTATTGTTTCTGGCTGCAACTGCACCTATACGTACCTCATCAGTTTATCAATAACTAAATTAGTTTCCTCAACCACCTCGAGAATTTTTATCTTTATATTGTTATATAATTTTAAGCTAAGCTTTCATTATGGGGCAATTCGCCCGTCTCTGCTACTTTACCAACATTGCTTCGAAGTAATAACAACTTAAGCGTTGCCCTCATCATCGACCGACAAGCTCGCATCTGAGGTCAAATCTTTTAAATAAATACTTATCATATTCCACATTTTTTTGGTGTACGTTAACCATCACTTTCTTCCGAAGACTGACCTTAACCGCGTCTTGATTCTTCACCAATAAATCTTAGTAAAATATTGGCCTATATCAAACGGCCATAGTAAAATCGATGAGCTCGTGGATAATTTTGAAGTTACTTACCATTTTTTTAATTTAGTTTAAAAATCTGGGAAATTTTAATAAATTTCACTATCATATTCTCATCGGATTTGCCTCAAACTGTATCCGTGCTTATCTAGTATGCACACTCTAGAAAATTTAATTTAACCAACTTTTTTAATAAAGGCTTTATTTCGACTAAAATTTCCTCGTATGAGCTGAATTTTCCCCATGAGCCTCGTTTTCAATTAAAAGACCAGAGAGAGCGAGTAGGTACGTTGTCGTGGTGGAATTGCACTTGTTTTAACTCAGTTCTGTAATGCAGTGTAGTTCTGCCCTGTGATTATCATTCCATTCTCCAAGAAGTTTTTTAGAATTATGCCTTTCAAATGCCAAAAAATCTTAACTACCATTCCGGATGATGGGATCATCTTTCCTTCTTCCGAGCAGATCTGCTTGGAAAATTCATTGTTTTAAGTGTCGCTTGGTCCTCGGAGTATAGTAATGAGTTTCCCGTTGGAAACTTAAATTATCCAACACTTTAAACTCAGCGTTAGGGAATTAGGGAGTCCAGATAATTTTTGAGAGAGAGGGAGAGAGGATGTTGCTTACTTCTTCTATAAGTGTGTAGGTTCTATGTTGCACTGACATGCTGACTGTTCAGGTCACGCAAAACTTTATTTAATAGAGAAACGTGGCCTGCATCTCTATTGGCGTTAATTCATGTGGTTAGTGCTTTTACATCTCTTCTAATAAGTCCCGTTCAGAAACACGGGTTTGACATCAAAATAATAAACCCTAACGTGACTCTGCTCGCTTCAATCGAATCTAAAGTTCAAAATGTTGTGTGTCTTGAAACGTTTGTAAAACCTTAGCACTCTGCCTATTAACAATAGCCGACAAAAATTTTTTTCTTCAATCCACCAGCCTTCAATTATTTTTATTGCAAGTGTTATACTGACATCAACTTCATTCTCTACGTCCACTTAGGAGTTATAATCGGTGCTGATCGTGCGATCGCTATGCTATTTTCTCGTAGTTGTTCGTCAAAATTAACGTTATCATGAAACTTTTGTGCTCGCCTCAATAGCAAAACATATTTCAGCTCATAATTCCGCGGTACCATCTGGGAATTAGTGGTCTTGGAAAGTCTTTTGTGATAATGGTACGAAACACCTATACATTTATACCTTCGTGTCAGAATAAAGATCCAATGAAAATGCCGCTTTCACATCCAAGTTTAGGGCATGAAGTGATCCAATTTGAAGGCTTCTTAAACTCGTAAAAGACTTGATCTCAAATTTCTATATAAAAGAGCTATCTTTGCACAATAAAAAACTTTGTAAACAATTCGCAAATGCGACGCAAGCAAAACCAAAAATAAAAATTCCACTTCTGAATTTCATTTTGTGGTACGTAGTAATAATTAATATTTTTCGTATTAAAATATAGATGTCTCTGTATAACCCTACACATTTTCACTGCATTACGATGAAAGTAAACTAAATTTTTGACATTTCATCAATTATTAATATTTTGTTGCTCAAGCCACTCAGTTCGATTTCACGTTAAATCTCCATACGATTTTACTTAAGTCAAATTTGAAATGAAAAATTCTACTTTTGATTTCATTTTATAGTACTCATCAGTTCATCAGCTAAAAAGTCAAGTATGTTCAATACATCAATGATGGAGCGCATAAACTTTCCAAATTAATTTTATGTGGAAATAAAGCTTCGGCACATTGTTTGTGTTTCGCAATAATCAATTTTTTTTTAAATACCATAAATCTCTAAATTTTAAATAAAAACAATTAAAATTAATTTATGGACATAAAATAAACAAATTTATCTATTTATGCCTACAAATGTATTCGTTAAAAATAAAAATTCTCCAAATAAAATTTCAATTCTACGCGAAAATAGATTTTTTTTGAGATCGCGGTAAAATTTCTTTTCAGTTTGAACTGAGTACTAATCTTCACTCATAAAAAAATAATTCAACATGAAGCTATCTGCATTAAAATTTTACGAAAATCGACAAACCAATTTTTTATGAAGTAACTTATCCGATTAATTTTGGAAACCAGCGAAAATCATTTCACGTCCGCTGAGTACTAGCCCTGTACTATTAAAACTAATTTGTGAAAATTTAAATTGGTTTGATTCAAACAATTTGTGAATCAAAAATTTGTTACTAGCAGAATTTTATTGGTCGTTTTAAGATTCCGCAACCTTAAATTGAAATTTTTTCGAGAAACCTCGAGAGGCGTGGTACTGGTGGGTACAAACTATTTAAAACTAAATATATTTTTAGAACCTTTTCTAATGACAATAGCTTTCCGCTCAACGATTTAAATTGAAAAGTGCTCATTAGCTATTTCTAAGAAAAGCAAAGTAAAGCAAAGTTTTGAAAAAAAATCAGTTGTTACTTTTAATAGCATTCAGTTAGAAAGAACTGTTCACAGATCCATTTACATGAAGCTTTTAAGTTTTTGAAAATTAGAGCGCTCAGATTTTCAGTCGTTAAACACAATTTGTCACTATGGACCTAAAACGATTCAATCAAATATTTTCTAAATCTCAAATTTTGCTTTTCTATAATTGGTCGAGAGAGCTTTCATAAGCCTTAAGCATACTTGCTTCTTATGATCAAATGTTTGACTTATTCAATGTCTATAATTAAATGTTTAACCTTCATCATGTGAACTGTAATGCAAACAAGACATTTTAACTATAGGTGAGCTGACCAAAAATCGGTTTATGTGAAGCTTTTAAGATATTAAGGCCATTTTATATTTATAATTGTACTAACATATTTTAAAGAATAATGCTTCCATCAGAAATTGAAATTACGTCTTTAACGAAATTAGGGCGCAAATGTAAAACTTTTCATCTCTTGTTGGTGGTCATTTGCAGATTCAGATTGTCCAGAAATATTTTTCATGTAATAAAATATTCAAAGAATTTATGAGCATGGCCTATGGACACCAACAACGATACGTTTTTGACTAAATTTCAAAGGTTCAACGATTCTCATTTGGTTTTTTGATAGTCTTCATAGAAATTAAAACTAATTATATAATTGAACCCGATAATCGACTTTCATAATCATGTTTACCTAAAAAAAAGTTCTATTAAAGTTTAAAAGTGAGCAATTCGAAAAAATTTGCTTTACGAATTTGCAAATTTTAAGGTTATGCTAAGTATCTAGCTCGCGTTAAGATAAGTTTTAACGCAATTTCCACAAGTCTTCACTAAATTACAGATAAATTAGTAAGCTAAAAAGTTTATGTAGAGATAAATTTTGACGTTTGTTTTATTTGTCCTACAACAAACAAAAATATAGTTCGAAACTATTTTCATAGTCTAGAAAATTATTTTGTTCGTCCATCCCTTTAACGGCCATAAAAATATGGGGTTAGTGGGTATAGTTTTTGCAAGAGTTTAACCTTGACCAAACCCAAATCTAATTTAATTTGCAACATTTTGACAAAAAAATGTATTAGATTAGGAAATATGGCAAGTGACATAGATGTGCCTATGGCCAGAATTGGTAGAAAGTTTTATAAAAATAAAATTTTAATTCAGGTATTAAAATATTGTAATTGTAATTATTTCAAATGTATCACAAAATTGTAAATCACAAGTATGTAATTATAAAATAAAAACTACAAAACATGTTTAAACATTATCGTTAGACGACTTCAATTAAATTTATGGTGCTCCCCAAAGCAATCTCTTTCCATTGTGTAACATAAATAAACGTCACATAAAACGCAGAAATTCGGAGTTCTATTATAAATGTTTTTCGATTTGCAATTGAAGGATCTTTGTCTCGGTTCTACCTTATGCATTCGGTGTGTATCCATAGAAGTTTTAAATTTTTGGTTAGTTGCTTTCCGTTTTTCAGTTTGTACCATCGTAGAAGAATGAGGTCTTTTTCGCGAAGTAAAGTTTCCAATTAATTCACGCGCAACACTTTGGCGAAATTTCAAACTGCTTAACTTTGTTTTCAAATTTTGTTCATGCGAAGTCTCTATATGTAAAGTATAGACATTGTTAACGGCGATATCAATAAAATCGAAAAATATTCGCAAATAAAATTTTATTTTTGAACGGCGATCAATCTCGAATGATACATTTTTTTGGTCCATAATGTCCACACCACCCATATTTTGGCTATACTCTATAATCATATTTGGACAGGCAACAATTAGTTTGTCGCTGCTTCCCTGAATTCTTCTTTTGACTGAAGATTTTAACCCATTAAAACCCGAACTAAGTTCTAATGGCCCGATTTCTCTGAAAATCACAATTCACGTATATTTCAAGTTGAAAAATATATTTGTGAGAAAAAATTCAAAAAGTCATGTCAATGGGGCTCTGGAGTGTTGAATTATATAATAAGTTTTTTCGTTTTTATACACAGCCTTACTGTTGTAATGTAGCTGTCAAATAAAGAAGAATAAAATGTTTGTAGGGTGCTGAATTCCAAAGAGTAAAAAGCGTTTATATTGTGTTGTGTGAAGAAATTAAAAATTATATTTTTCTTGTGTGTACAACAGTAAAATTAATAACCTGCGCTAATAATAATTTTCTTAACAGGTTATGGGCCCAGGTACCGCGTATTAAAAATTTAAAATCGTGAAATTATAAAAGTAAAAGTAAAAAAAAGTAAAAATTCAAAATGGCTTCGTGTTCAAGTGATGAGTTGAAAAACATAGAAAGACTTAAAAATGGCGATACGTTTCCAATGTGGAAATTCCAAATTGTGATTATTTTTAAATCATATGGTTTATATGAAATAGTATCTGGTATAACAACTATTCCAGAAAAGGAAAATGATAAAGACGATTGGAATAAAAAAGATGCAAAAGCACAAAGAGTGATAATAACAACAATTGATAAAAAACCGCTGACTCATATTTTGAACTGTAACAGAGCATACCGAATAGAATTCCTTATGACTTTTTACTTACAGAAAAGTATGAAAAAAAAAATACTTTTCTGTAAGTAAAAAGTCATAAGGAATTCTATTGGGTATGCTGTGTAAAACGTCTAAAGAAATGTTTGAAAAGTTGTGTTCAATTTATGAACGAGATACCGAACAACAAAAATGGGTTCTTATGGAGGAATTTTTTAATTACAAATATGATAAAGGAATAGATATAGCGAGTCACATCAGTAAATTGGAAAATATTGCTCATAAATTATCAGCTGTTTATAAAGAAATAGATGACGTCATGATAATGTCAAAAATTTTGGCAATACTTCCTGAATATTTTAAACATTTTGTTAGTGCTTGGGATAGTACAGACAAAAATAATAAAACCTTGGAAAATCTTCCTGCAAGATTGGCCGCAGAAGAGTTAAGAAGTAAAACCACACAAGGATCGGACGGCACTACTCCCGTAGCGTTTAGTACAACAGAAAGAAAGTGTTTTAGGTGTAATAGAACTGGACATATTTCACGGTTTTGTACCAGAAATGTCGAGAATAAATCTGATATGAAGTGTTTCAAGTGTGGTGGAACTGGACATGTGTTTAAAAATTGTTCTAAAGAAGACAGTAAAAGTTATTGTAAAATATGTAAAAGGAAAAATCACAAAGAACAAGATTGTTATTTTCGAAACAGTAAAAATAAAAACAATGAAAATAAAGTGTCATTTCTAACACAATGTTGTAAAAGTGAAAGTGAAATAACAAATGATTTGGTTATTGACTCAGGTTCAACGAGTCATATGGCAAATAATGATGAGGTTTTAGACAATATTAGTGAAACAAATTTGAATGTGGGAGTTGCGAAGAAATCTGAGAGTGAGAGCTGTGGGTATCGGAACAGTGAATTCAAAAACTTGTGTGTTAAATAAAGTATTATATGTGCCGGAACTGAGTAAAAATTTATTATCAGTGCATGCAATTACCCAGAACGATGGTGAAGTGCATTTTTCAAAGGACAAAGTAAAAATTACTAAAAATTCGGAAGAAGTTCTTGAAGGATATATTAAAAATGTTTTATATATTGTAGAACTTAAAAGTGAAAAAAATGAAAATGCGCTAGTAGTGAATAAAAATAACAACGCATATGATTGGCATAGAAAGTTAGGACATTTAGGAACCGAAAACATGAAAAAATTATTAAAATTATCAGACGGAGTGAAATTAAGTGAAGACGATATAAATCAAATGGACAAATTTTGTGATATATGTTTTCGGGCTAAACAAACGAGAAAACCGTTTTCCGAAGAAAGAAGAAGAGCGTCAAGGCCACTAGAAATTATACATACAAATGTATGTGGACCGATTGATCCATCTACATGGGACAACAAAAAGTATATTGTCACGTTTCTTGATGAATTTACACATTTTGTAATGGTATATTTAATTGAAAGTAAAAATGAAGTTCCAGATATTGTCAAAGAATATGTAGAACAATGTGAAGCAAAGTGGTGTTTACGAGTTTCAAAAATTAGGTGTGATAATGGAGGTGAATACACAAGTAATAATTTTAAGGATTGGTGTAAAAATAAAGGAATAATTTTGGATTACACAATCGCTTATACACCTCAATTGAACGGAAAAGCTGAAAGAATGAATCGAACTTTAATGGATAAAGCTAGATCATTAATTGCTGATTCGGATATGCCTAAATCAATGTGGGGAGAAGCAGTACGCACGGCAGCTTATTTAGCCAACAGAAGTCCAACATCAGTTATAGATACAACACCAATTGAAAAATGGGATGTAAAACCGAATCTTTCCAGATTACAAATATTTTTAAGTAAAGCGTTCGCAAAAGAACTTGGATATTTAAGAAAATTGGATGACCGAGGTAAAGAACATGTATTTGTAGGCTATGTGCCAAATGGGTATAGATTATGGGATCCGATACAACGTTAAATTGTAATATCAAGAGATGTAAATTTTCAAAAGAAAATTGAACGAGAACCTAATGAAATTAAAAATGCTGAACAAAATGAAGAAGAGCCACAAATGGTTGACGAAGAAAATTTAGACAAAAGTAATGAAGAAATTGGAACTGAAGCGAAGGATACTGAAGCTGCAGAACCAGAATCAACGAAACAGCAGCAGATAGAAGTTACACCAGAAAATACGGTAGAACAAAACGAAGAAAATATAATTTCTGGACAAAGTAAACGTATAAGAAAATTTCCAAAGAAATTTGAAGATTACGTTATGTTAACATATGAAGAGGCAGTAAATGGACCAGATAAAGAGAACTGGAAGGAGGCAATAGATGATGAAAAGAGGTCATTGACTAAAAATGAAACATGGAAATATGTGGACACAAAAGAAGCTGAAGGAAAACAAATTTTAAGCAGTAGGTGGGTGTTTAAAATTAAAGACGATGGAAAATATAAAGATAGATTGGTAATAAGGGGATGTGAGCAACGGTTTGGAACGGATTTTAATGAGACGTATAGTCCAGTGGTAGATACAAGTTCACTTAGAATCCTTTTCGCTTTGGCAGCGAAGGGAGGGTATAAGATAGTAAAGTTCGGCATTAAAACTGCGTTTCTTTATGGTGAATTAATTGAGGAAATATATATGAAACTCCCGGATGGATATGAAAATGAAAAATCTAAAATATGCAAGTTGAAAAAAGCTCTATATGGATTAAAACAAGCGCCTCTAAACTGGAATCAACATTTCACAAATTCTTTAATCAGTAGAGGATTAACACCAATGAAGACGGGCCGTTGTATTTTTAAAACTAAAGATGGCAGTATGTTTTTGGCGATATATGTCGATGATGGAATTTTAATTGGAAATGATACAATGCAAATGGAAAACTTACTATCAGCTCTACAAAAATCATTTGAAATGACATCAACCGAAAATCCAGAATTATTTTTGGCATGGAAGTGACGAAAACGGAAACATGCATAAAATTAAGTCAAAGCGCTTATTCTAAAAAAATATTAAACAAATTCAATATGACAAATTCTAAAATCGCTGAAACACCAATATTGTTGCCGAGTAAAATTGAAGAGAAAGCAGATATTAAAAAAGAGATTAATTTTCCTTATAGAGAAGCAATAGGAAGTTTGCTTTACTTAACAAAAGCTAGACCGGATTTATCCTTTGCAGTGGGTTATGGAAGTAGACATGTTGAAAATCCTAAATACGAAGACATTAACAATGTAAAACGGATGTTAAGATATTTAAATGGTACTCTGGATAATGGAATTGAATATGATGTAGATGGAAATGTAGACGAATTAACAGCCTTTTGTGACTCAGATTATGCGAATGATTCAGATCGAAAAAGTACGAGTGGATACGTGGTTATGTATTGTAGAGGACCTATAAGTTGGGGTTCAAGAAAACAGCCAATAGTAGCACTATCAAGTACAGAAGCGGAATATGTAGCTGCTGCAGATTGCTGTCGTGAACTTATATATTTAAAGTGTTTGATTGAAGAATTAACGAACAAAACAATTACTGCAAATTTACATGTTGATAACCAAAGCACTATAAAGCTAATTAAAAACGGAGTCATAAATCGAAGAAGTAAACACATTGATGTAAGGTATCATTTTATAAACGAAAAGGTGAATGAAGGTTTAATAAATATATTTTATTGTGCATCTGAACTACAAGTGGCTGATATATTTACAAAAGCACTAGGAAGTGTAAAATTTAAAAAAACATAAGAAGTACTTGATTTATTAAATTTTTAAATTTTTTTTTTTAATTAATACATTAAACGAAAAATTATTAAGGGAAGGTGTTGAATTATATAATAAGTTTTTTCGTTTTTTCAGCCTTAGTGTTGTAATGTAGCTGTCAAATAAAGAAGAATAAAATGTTTGTAGGGTGCTGAATTCCAAAGAGTAAAAAGCGTTTATATTGTGTTGTGTGAAGAAATTAAAAATTATATTTTTGTTGTGTGTACAACAGTAAAATTAATAACCTGCGCTAATAATAATTTTCTTAACATGGACCTGGTATGATATATCATACAATGCGCAGAAACAGTATATTTTTTTTATATTGTTTCACCTTTTATTTTTATTTATTTCTGTTTCTAATGATAAATTTAACAAATAATAATATAAATAAAACATATTACAATTCATTTAAAATTGAAAAAATAATAAATTTTAACACAATAAGTAAGTATTCGAAAAATCTCTTAAAAAATTTGGAACGGGATTTTTGTAGAAGATTCTCTGCAAGTATTAAGCGAACCAAATCTCTAGTAAATTATAAGAAAGGGACCTTTGAGTGTGCTTGTCTCTAAAAAAACCGTATGTTAGTAACGGCTGCATTTAACGTGAACGTTGTATGATATACAATACCATCGAAAATATGTCACTATAATTCCTTTAATTGCGAATTATAATTGTTATATTCTTTAATTAGTATATCCTTTTTGTAAAAAAATTATATAACACACAATAAATGTTGATACCACAACTAATTTTTTATAAAGTCTCTACTTTCCAACTACGATCCATTTTGTCCTTAATGCTTCGTTCACGTATGCGATCAAAAAATGATTCGCGAATCAAAGGAAAATTAAATCATTTGAAACATATACAAATTTCCCCGTCCGAGATGAAATAATTTTAACTTTGGGAAAATTTTGATTGGCTTGATTCGCGAATCATTTTTTGATCGCATACGTGAACCAAGCATAATGCACATCGATCAAAATTTGCCTAAACCTTTTTTATCCGTTAGGTTTTAAATTATTTTACTAGTATACAGTTATACACCATCCTCAACCGCTTAAGATAAAACACAAAAAAATTGTGTGTATAATATTCAAGAGAGAAGATGCTAAGAAAGTAGTGATTTGCGTATGATATATCATACATTGGGAAGATATGGGTTAATATAGGAAACAGGAAGTTTAAACACATGTACACTTCTTTGTTGTCGATCCACTTAACAACGGATACGCCATCGGAGCTGCGACACTCGATATCACCTCTTTTCATTTTGTTTGAAGAAAAAATGGACAGTTGCTTTCGGTTTTACGAACTGTACCACAAGCCTTTATTTACGAAGATATAATGCATATTGTAAATTCAATGAATTAAAAAAATTGTCGAAATAGAACTCAATATCCATGATTTTCCTTTTTCTTTCCTGTGTAAATATCGAACTGGTATAAATATCCATTTTTCGCAGCACATCTGCACCACAATTTAAACCCCCATCTAATGGGTTTCCCTGTAAATACAGTTTGCTTTGTTAAGAAAAATCAATAATTTTTTTTAAATATCTACTATACGTACCTTTCACATATATTGTTTCAATATATTATGTCCTTTAAATTTTATCATGTGCTCATCTATTGATTGGGTTTTTGCATTTGAATAGGCCGTTTGAAATGCTGCATTAAAATGTGGAATAAGCGGACGAACTTTATATGCACGATCATAATGAGGGTCCGTAGTAGGAACTGATTTTGGATTATTAAAATAATGTAAAGCAGATCATATTTCTTCAAATCTTCGATATGACATGACATTTGATACAAATGGTACTATCATATCGGGTTGCGTTGACCAATAATCTCTTAAAGCTGGCAAAACATAATAGCTCATTAATGTTATCAGAACATCCAAGTTGGTAATTGCTTTAAAAAAATCGAATGGACTAGTAAAATTGTCCTTCGAAATATTTTGTGGCAGTAAAACTTTAGAAAAGTCAACTGTGTTTGTGATAGGGAAAATATTCGCGTGATATTGGTTCTTCCATTTGAAGACGTGAGGTGCAGTATTTTCTTCCTGATTAGTATTGTTTTCAACTAATTCACTAGTCAAGACCATATCATCAGCAGGTAAACAATTATTATTTAAAGGAGCTTCAATAACTACTTCGCCTGTATCCATAATGTTGAGGTCATCTTCTAAGAATTGACGTTCTTCTTGGACGATATGTTGATCATCTTCGTTATCGCTATTATCGGGCCATACCAATTGAATTAATTCATCCTTCCGTTATCAGAAATCAACTGTTATTTTCCAAGTAATAAATTTTATTCATTTTTTATTTTAAATAAATTAAAAATGTATCAATGTTCTAACGGTTAGGAAAAATATTTGAACAAACTACTGTGGGACATATGTGTGCCCAAATGCAAAATAAAATTGAAAATATTTTTCATTAATGTGTGATAATTTTTACATATGGGCACACATACGTCACATAATTAAAACACTATTACTTAATTATTAGCTATTACTACTTACCAGAATTTTTAATAAACAGTTAAAGAAATATGTCATTTAATAAAATAAAGTAAAATTTCCAGAAAGAAATGATTTTTAATAATTACACTGTGCTAGTTGAAAAATGTGACAAGCTGGTCACCCGGAGGTTAAACCTAATTCGAGTATGCTGAATTCAACGGTGCTAGTCCCATTTTAAAGTTAGTCCCATCATTCGTGACTACCAGTCGTCTATTAATTCATGATGCCAATTCAAGAGTTGCATTTCTAATAGACACTAGTACTGACGTTTCGGTTGTTCCACTCAAAATTTGTCACATTCCGCAGGCATTAACTACCTCCAAATTATTCGCTGCGAATGGAACGCCAATTAAAGCTTATGGAACAAAAATTCTAAATTTAGATTTTGGGTTACGGCGTAATTTCAAGTGGGAATTTATAGTGGCAGATGTCTCGCTGCCCATTATCGGAGCTGATTTCCTTAAAAGTTCTGGTTTGATAGTTGATCTTGGCAAACATCGTCTTCTAGATCCAACGACATCATTGTTTACTGTTGGTTCTATATCTCTCACAGCCGAGTCAACACTGTCTCAACTAGACAAATCTCAGGTAAATAATCAAATCCAGCAACTTCTTTCTAAATTCTCAGAAATTATGACAAACTCCCTAAACGTCAAACCAGTTAAGCACACTCATCGGCTGGAAACTTTTGGAGCACCTGTTTCTTGTAAAACTAGACGTTTGGCACCTGATAAATTAACGATTGCAAAACAGGAATTCGAGAATCTGATGGCACTAGGAATTTGTCGTCCGAGTAATAGTGCATGGTCTAGTCCTTTGCATCTTGTCTTGAAGAAAAATGGCAATTGGAGACCATGTGGAGATTACTGAAGTCTGAATCGTGTTACTATTCCAGATCATTATCCCATTCCACATCTTCAAGATTTTTTCTATCAACTTGAAGGATGTATGGTTTTTTCGACTCTTGATCTTGTCCAAGATTATCATTAAATTCCTATTGAACCGTCTGATATTCCAAAAACCGCTATTGCGACTCCTTTCGGTTTATTTGAATTCACTAAAATGACTTTTGGTCTCAGGAATGCAGCACAAACTTTTCAGAGATTCATGCATTCCATATTGTTGGGACTTAATTTCGCATTCATCTACTTAGATGATATTCTGATAGCGTCTAAAACTTTCGAGGAACATCACGCGCATCTCGAACTAGTTTTCCAAAAATTATCAGACAACGGTTTAATAATCAATCCTGGAAAATGTGTCTTCGCTTCACCTGAAGTTAAATTTTTAGGACATTTTGTTAATGGAAATGGCATTTTACCTGTTCCAGAACGTGTTGAAGTCATCAAAAAAGTTGAACGTCCTTTAACGGTTAATCAACTCAAAAGATTTTTGGGGATGATTAATTTCTACAGACGTTTCATTCCAAACGCCGTGGCTGATCAAATTTTACTTTATGATTTTCTTAAAGGTTATAAGAAAAATAGTAAAATTCCAATTAATTGGTCAGCAGAGTCCATTGATGCCTTCGACAATTGTAAGGAGAAATTGTGTAAAGCTACTCTTCTTGCACACCCTTCATCTACGGCTAAACTCGCTATCATGGTAGACGCTTCGGACACAGCTATCGGCGCAGTAGTTCAACAGTATATCGGCGACATTTGGCAACCACTCAGCTTCTTCTCGGTTCGTCTTAATGAAACGCAACAAAGATATAGTGCTTATGACAGAGAGTTGTTAGCAGCGTACTCTGGCATTAAGCATTTCAGATATCTTTTGGAAGAACGACAGTTAACGTTGTTTACGGACCATAAACCACTTGTCTACGCTTTTTGTCAGAATCCGGAAAAGGGATCACCGCGTCAATTCCGACATTTGGATTTCATCGGGCAGTTCACAACCGACATCCAACACATATCAAGCATATAGATGATGCACAAATTGCGGATGCCCAAACCAATGTTGTCGAGCTTAAAGATCTTATGCGCGATAATTTAACTTTAAAGTTTGTCCAAGTTCCGTTGAGTTTTAACTCTAACAAAACTATATATTGTGATATTTCGACAGCTAATCAAAGACCTTTTATTCCAATTGAATTTCGGAAAAAAGTTTTTGAAGCCTTTCATAATCTTTCACACCCTGGAATTAAAGCAACAACTAAATTATTGACGAAAAATGTCATCTGGCCCTCCATCACGAAAGATTCAAAAACTATGGCACAATCCTGTTTAGCTTGTCAGAAATCCAAAATTTCAAGACACCGTTTCACCTCTTGGATCAATTAACTTCGCAACGCTTCGCAGAAATTCACTTAGACATCATTGGTCCTTTGCCTATTTCTGACAATCAGCGGTATTGCGTTGCATTAATCGACAGGTATACGAGGTGGGCTGAGGCAGTTCCAGTTCCTGATATTACTGCAGCTACTGTCGCTTCTGCGGTATACTCCACATGGATTTCACGCTTCGGGGTACCAAACGTTATAGTCACCGACCAAGGTTCGCAGTTTGAGTCTAGTCTTTTTAATGAATTGTCAGTGTTGATCGGATTCAGACGAGTAAGAACGACGGCTTATAACCCAAAGTCCAACGGTATGATTGAGCAATGGCACAAAACGTTAAAGACCGCAATCATGTGTCACGAGTGAACTGATTGGGTAACGTTCTTGCCAACCGTACTGTTAGGTTTACGCACGTTATATAGTGAGGAACTTAAATCTTCTCCTGCTGAACTTGTTTACAGAAGTACGTTGAGGGTGCCTGGTCAATTTCTAAATTCTTTTTCGACCGACAAAATTCTTCAGGCAGATTTTGTAAATAATCTTAAAAAACATTTTGATGAAATTAGACCGTCTCTGGCAACCAGGCACTCCAATGTAAAAACTTTCATAAGCAGAGAACTTTCAACGTGTTCACACGTTTTTTTAAGGTCGGATTTTGTGAGAAAATCCTTACAACTACCTTATTCAGGACCGTTTAAAGTTCTCGAAAGAGGGGATAAGTTCTTCACTATTGACGTAAACGGCAGGTCAGGTGTGGTGTCTCTGGATCGCCTCAAACCGTGTTTCGCGGAGAATGCGGACATCGTGGGATCGTTTCCGGCGGCCCCGCTGGGTGAGAGAACTTCGGATATCGAGCCGGCTTCTGATGATACACACGTGTTAAAAAAGGTTCGCTTCAATCTTCCACCGAAGGAACCAGTTCAAACCAGGACTGGAAGAAGAATTAGATCACTAGCACGTTTTAGCTGAAGCAGCTTTTGGATCACCCTCGGTTCTTTTAATTAGTTTATTTTCGGCCTCGCGTATAGTCTTGTATTTTCATAAATTCTTCCGAATTTATTGGGGAGGGAGTACTGTGGCGATGTTTATAAACTTAAATGACAAATTTAATTGTCAAATTGGTAAAATTACAATGAACTCGCTAAAATTATGGAAGAGACAAAAAACCCGGTCTACCAACGTAGGTTGTGATTAATAAAAATAAAAAAATGTTCGATTATTTTTTCACACAAGAAGAAAATAAGTAGTGTAAAGTTTAGGTTTTTGAAAATAAAAAAATAAGAATTTTAACTCAAGTGTTTACATATTGTGCCGAGAATTTTAATTTGTGTGTGTAATCTCGTAGAGGTATCAAGTTTAATTGATATCGTTTAAGTTTCCAAATAAAAAGGTTTTCGTCGAAAAGTACACCTTGGCACATCAAAAGTACATGAGCAGCCATATAAACGAAATAAAGGGTAGTAAAATAGATTCCCCTTTAGTCATCTAAGTCGGCAAAGGGATTGACAGATCGGGATGAAACTGAATACGTCAGATTGTACCGTTATACCAGAAATGGTATCTTCTGTAGAAGCTTGGCACACGACTGACTTGAAATTTAAACCGTGCAGCAAACATATGTATTTTATTCTTAAAATTATAATTTAATTTATTCACATTTATTCACAATTTTGCTTCAAAATTTTGTTCGCCGTCGAAAATAGTTTTAAACAGTTAAGCACTCGACCAATTACACATGTTTGCACGATTTAATTCATCAGTTTGATCTGATTGGAAAAAAAATTAAATTTCGATTTTAACACCTGTTATAGTTTATTACACCAGACCTCCACCAAATTTTTCTTTGAATTGGGATTTATGAGTCCATATTTGTAAAGACCAGACCAGCATTAAACAGGTGTGAAATAAATTATTTTTGTTTTCAAATCTAACAATAGAAACTAATATTGTTAGATTACGTAACGTAATTTTAATTATCGCGTCAAACACCTGTAATAATTTGATACAAGAAAACTATCAGATATTGATCCAAATTGGAATTTATGAGCTGCTTTAAGAACAGACCAACTGTGTTAAGGTGTAATTTTTTTTGTTTCACGAAAAATTTCCTTAAGCCACACATGTGTATCATATTTAGAAATGCCCGCAAATGGCTTAAACAAAACTGATAGAGCTGTGATATAATTTGGTTTTAGTCCTTAGATGAATTTGGCTTTGTAATCGGGGAAAGAACATCTAGGGAAAGTGTTTTATTGATTTTGAAACAGCTATCATTTTTCAATGTTATGAGCTTTTTAAGTTTTTTAATTCAAAATAACTAATTTTTAGAAATTCCAATCAATTATTCTCTATAAAATGGTTTTACTATTTCTATTACTTTGGAAAGCTTTCAATCAGAAATGTAAAGGTCGCTTTAGTTTCTCCACTAAACCTAAATTGTTTCCTCATAACCCGATCTAACCGAAAACTAAGATGTGTGAATGTTTTCACGTTTAATGATCTACTACTGCTAAGTAGTACCCTAAATGTTGACAATGTTAAATAAAAGTTTTCAAAAAGCTTCCAAAACTTCTAACTATTATTAAAAAATCATTTTATTGCTTCTCTAATAAAATAAGTTTAGCAGTATTAAATTGGCGGTTGCAGGATTTTTGCAAGTTTAAATTGAAAAGCTTTCTAGAAATTTCTACGGGCTTCCTATCCTTAATCAAAAGCTCGAATTATATAACAAAATTTAATTTCCCAACATTGTGCTTTCTCACGCATTTAATTAAAATTGTTTTTAAAAAAGCTGAATCCGAAACAGCAAAACTAAGTTCACAAGGAGATTTCCAGTTAAGTATCGGGCTTTATATGTAAAAATCGAATCAGGTCACTAAACTAATAGCAGTTCATAAGTTTAAAGTTAACTAAAGCTCTAAGATTTACTTTAATTTAGAATTATATAATTTGAAAATTTAGAAATCGAGTCTGAAAAATTCATTTTGGAATATTTTTAATAAGCTTTCACAAAAAGCTCTTCAATTTCAAATTTTATCATTATATACAATTAATTACTTCAAACCAAAACTCTTTATAACCAAACGTATTTTTAAGCTCAAATTATTTCCTCGACAAATTTAATGGTAGCTTTAAGAACGAAAGAAGTTCAAATTTACAAGCTTTCTAAAAAAGGCTAATATTTGTTTCTTGTAAATAAAAGCTTAAAATCTGCATTATACTCCGTTATAAACTTTACAAAACATGAACTTTTGCTAATATCGTTTTGGTTCCATTGTTCTTCGTATATCAATGTCGTGAGCTTTCTTCAAGTTTTGAGAAATTTGAAAGTAAATAAAAAAACTGTTTTATTTTTAAAAATGTCGTTTAGAAACACATGTTGTAAATTAATGGTTCGAAAGTTTTTTATCCCAGTTTTAAATTTAATTTTTTTTTTTTTACTGAATAAAGCTTTACAGGTTCTAATATTAGGAAGTACTATACATTTTAAAATCGCTCAAAATAAATTTTGAAATTTAAAAATTACAAATCTACTTTGAAAAGATAGAACTACGATATGTCAAAAAGCTTTTAAGCGAATAAATCAAAAAAAAATTCAAATTGGAAAGCTTTCGAAAAATGTTGTTAAGTTCATGTCTTTTAATCAAAAGCTCAAATGCTATAACATACCGTTTTGTATAAACTTTTCAAAAACCAAAACATTAAATAAGTCTTTGTAGCTTTTGTTGCCGATTTTCATGAACTTTATGCTCTCAAACAATTTTATTAAAAGTAACGGTTTTATATCAAATAAATACTTCCAAAAAGACTGAACTTATTAAAGAATAATTTGCATGTTGCTTTTAACTTTCGTAAAACGATTGTTTTAGAGCCACATTTTTTTATTATAAATTGAAACATTTTATGAAAAGCTCCAGAATTTATATTGGTGTAACACATTTTATAACACAAAAACTAAAGCTCGTTTCAATCAAGGCGTATTTAAAGCTCAAATTAATTCCCCGATGAATTCAATTTTAAGATTTATTTGCAAATATAAAACAAAATCCTGAATTCTGCAGCTTACTGCATGATAAAAGCTTTTTCGAGTTTTGAGCTTTTACTTTTAAATGTTTCCATTTAAATTAAAAATTTAAATTTAATACTCAAATTTAAAAAAATGACGTTATTTTGAGCTTCGTTAAATTTCAATTAAAAGCTTGTTAGTTGTTGTTATTATTTGTAATTAATAATTTGTGTGGCGACAGATTTTGAAATTTTAGGTTTAGTATTTTGTTATGTATTTAAAAATCGTATTATAAATTTCCACATTTTAAAAAAAGCATAT
Source organism: Nephrotoma appendiculata (assembly GCA_947310385.1). Lineage (NCBI taxonomy): Eukaryota > Metazoa > Arthropoda > Insecta > Diptera > Tipulidae > Nephrotoma > Nephrotoma appendiculata. The sequence continues at coordinate 67,056,341 of OX371225.1, forward strand.
TAAGCTTCTTTCAACATCTTGAAAAAATAAAACTTTACCTCTACTAGCTTTTGTGCCGATACAAGGTTTCAAGAGCTTTCAAACATATTCAGGGTTTTCCTCCTTCCAAAGTTTCGTGAAAAAATAACTCATCACTAAGGTTAATCATGAAAAATGTTTCTTGAATATTGAAAGCTTTTAACAATTTTGCCAATTTTGAGAAAAATCTAAACAATTTAGTTTTGTTTTAAATAGCTTTTAATTACAAAGGGCTACAAAATTGTCAATTGGTCAATTTTATCTTACACATCATAATATCAGTACAAACAGTTTAATTTAAAACTTGAACTTACGTACCGTTATGTTTAAAAGCTCTAAGTAATACCCCGAATAAAGCATACATTTAAAAATATAATTAAGATACTGCCTTTATAAACTTTTACTTTTTGTATGAAAGGACTTTATAAAAGCACGTTTAACTCAGAGCTTTTGAGCTTTCTGGAAAAATTTTCAATTTCTAAAATATAGTCAACATTGACACACTTCAGCCATACAATATATTAAAAAACTCAAGGCCATTCACAGCACTTAAATTACAAAAAACAAAATCCTTCGCGATAACAACCCACCTAGTTTCATTGAAAACAAATATGTATGGCTATCTTAAGTAGCTGCTTAGCAAAATTTCACTTCAAACGGTTAATTCACCTTTGGTCTGTGCGCTTCTTATCAGTCATTCAAATTTATAATTTTATTTTATTTTCATATCAAAGTAATACATCTTACTATTATGTCGGGCGATACATATGTAGGTGGGCTTAATGTCCACAAAATATTAAATCACGGGTAGCTCAAGAAGCTTATCTTGATATGAAGCTATCGATCATAATTTTGTGTGGCAGCCGCGTTCTAGCTATAGACTAGTTGTAAACTATATCGATATATGATTTAGTGGGGGATTTCGTATATAGTTTAATGATCCACATAACTGATACCGACCGAGTCAAGTGGTATAATCCATGTTATTGTTTATTGGCAATATACTCGCGTTATCAGCCCAATTGACCATGTCATCGCAATTATCAATTACATTGCTTTACGAAAACATATTTATTGAATTTAACATAAATATTTTGAGTTTATTCAATCAAGAGAGCTTTTGCGTAATACGTTCGAAGATTTCATCATAAATCAATATAAACTGTCGATTAAATTGATTTGTTTGAAATAAATATTGTGCTATGATGAACTCGTCATAAATGGCTTTAATTCTAAAGTTATCTGCATAAGTTAAATATATTTCGTGCATGCCACTCGCACACCCATATACAATGTCCAAAAAAATTTTTTTTTGCCCCATTAAATTTAAGAATATCAGTCAGTCTCTACATAGACGCCTATAAATCGGGACGTACTTGACCTACTGATAATCAGCGTGAGGTCACGCTTTCAACGTTCGTCATTCTCTGAGTTTTGTTTAAATCAAAATTTTTTGTCCGATCGGTTAATGGCCGTATAAACTTGTGACTAATTTGACCCATAATTATTATTTATCTACGTATACAGTGCGTGCATAAAGAACTAATAAAATTTTTAATTTGCTTATTATTTCAGCTGATGGCATCACATACTCATTTGGATTATTTTTCATAGAATTATCAAATTATTTTAACGCAAACAAAGCAACAACAGCCACAATATCATCGGTCCTGGTCGGTGTAACACTATGTTCAGGACCAATTTCATCATCGTTCGTAAATCGATACGGATGCCGTACCGTGACGATAGTTGGTTCAATTCTTGCCTCAGCATGTTTTGCGATCAGCATTTTCGTTTCAAATATTTACGTATTAATTTTAACCGTGGGCATGGGGGTCGGTTTCGGTTTCGGCCTAATCTATCTACCATCGATCGTAAGTGTTACAATGTATTTTGAAAAACGAAGATCACTGGCAACCGGGATTGCCGTATGTGGATCTGGTTTCGGTACGGTGATATTTTCGCCGCTTATTGAGAAACTGATCGGCTGGTATGGATGGCAAGGGGCTATGTTGGTGCTGTCTGGTGTGGTGCTGCATTGTATTATATATGGGGCAATGTTCCGGCCGATTAAACCGACTAAACGGCGGCGTGCCATTGAATTGGAGACACGTGAGACTAAATCAAATTTACTGGAGATACCGAATGGCAGTGTTAACAATAATAATAGTGAGAAGGAGCTATCGAGGTCGTACAGTGTTAGTGAAGATTCGCGGAAACAAAGTGTATCAGGAGTGGTACGGTTTTGTAACGGTATTTTAATCTCTAAAATTTTAATTGTGAAATAATTTTTTTTTAGGATTTCCAAAAGGATAACAATGGTGGCCTTAAAAATATTTTAAAAGCAGCTTCCAGTCAACCACTACTCGCACACAATCCGCTGCAAGGAATTGATTTTCCATCGATAAAAGAGAGCGGCCGTTCCGAAAGTGGTACAATGTATCGTGCCGATATATTATATCAGGGATCTTTAACTAATATTCCACACTATAGGTCACATTCAGAACTGTCACAGTCGTCGCGATATGGTTCGATGCGACGCACGAGTAGTCACGAGATTGAGGTGAGTACGATGAAAAAACTTTCATCTTTAAAAAACTTAGTATCAGTAATGACGGTGCTGTACTGTATTTTGTGAGAATTTTATTCCTGTACACACCCCTGATTTTTAAAATAATTTCATTTTTATAGCAGGGAATTTTTTTCAAGGTTTACGTCAGGCGATTCCACTTCCACATGGTCGTCTTGCATATCTGTTATGGGATTCTCTGATTATTCTTCAATCGATCTACAAAGCATTCTTCATTGCACATTGCATGGTTCATCCGGACACACCTCCTTTAATTGTTGGATGACCCCCACAGTGAGAAGCCAGACAATAGTCACGTATAACCTAGTCCACAGCTAGCCTTCTTCTATCCTAGTAGGTGTCAAAATGCCCACCCAATGCACAGGAAGAAATCCACCTCGGCCATAGACATGATTCATCCAGGAACGTAGTTCTTTAATTAATTTGGCCGCTCAATTAATTTGCAGCCTATATTCTTCCAGCTATATATTGACTGCAAATTGAATTTTCGAGGCGGTTAATTATAACTGAAAATCAAAGATGGTATCATTTACCACCAACAAGGTGGTAAATTCTAAAATTTTTGAAACGAAGGAAACACTTGGTCATATGAAGTAAAAAAAAACTGAGGTTTTACATCCAATATAATCAGAACTTCAACAATTTTCACTTCAATCGGGCCTCTCGCAACTTCTTCTGATATTCCTACATTCCAGGGGTCTGTAGCTGTCCCGACCTCCTCTTCTTCTAGCGCGGCCATATAACCATCCTAATTTATGATTTTCCTCTTTCAAAAAGTAACACAGGTCGCTCACTATGTAAACAAATCGTCGTTTTTAGCTCGCAATTCGGTAGACCAAGTTCAGAACCTCCCCAATTATGTGGAGTTAAAATCACCCGAACATCACCATTTTGGCAACTGTAACAGCTCTGCTACAAGCTCGCCGTTCATTATTTTCGGAATAGCATTGTCATCCTGGCTCGCTCTGTCACAAATAGTGTTCACATCGTCAGAAATTTCAAACGGTAGTGAAATTTTATATGAAAAAGCAATTTCTTCGGTTTTATTCGGTTACTTCAAAAAAAAAATCGTTGGATTACTAAAAAGCTGACAAATGGATTTGAATTTTGTGGCTTGATATTTGTAATTTTTTTGAGAAACTATGATACAAAATCGGTAAAATTTTATTAGGTTTACGCTCTCATTGGTTCTATTATAAAGCACCATTTCTACAGATCTAAAATGTCATTCGGACTCATATGCAGGGAGGCTAAGTATCTTCTTCATGTATGATCTGTAACTGACTCACTTTGTTTGCACGGGCAAACTCCAAGGTTCAAACCTTTTCGATATGATTGCGTATATTTTTTGCAAGCGCACCGCAGTCTACTTTTGTTATGATTCACCGGCTCTTCTTCAAGTGAAGATCTGTCAGTTTCCCTACTAGACGAGCTTGGCCTTAAGTGGCTTAGTTCCAGATGCAAGAATGCCTCACCACTTTGTAACAGAACACCCTATTCAGCACAACTCTAATGGAACAAAAATGAGTTCCAAATTAGGCACCTCTGTAACGCATCAGAGGTCTACGCGGTTATATGTAGCTTCATCTAAAGATGGCGGGCTTAAGCGTGAGGTTTGTAGGCATGATGCCGTGCTTGAAAAAAATCGCAGAATAATGAAAATTAAAAAAAGACCGAATTTTGTTGAACGACGCTTGATGAAAGGAAAAAAATAAAATATAACAATAAAACAGAATAGTCACACCTTTTCACAATTTAAACCAAATAAAAAATTTTGATTTATTTTCGCAGGGTCCCGAAACCAAAAAGGCATGTGGCTGTTGTCCTTGTTCACCTGAAACACGTGACATATTCAAAGAAATGTTAAATTTCTCACTATTTAAGGATCCCATATTCATTATATTTACACTGTCAAATTTTTTAACCAGGTAAGTGCGCCACCATTATTATATTGCGGATATAACGTGTACTAAATAATTTTTATCTTTACAGTATCGGTTTCAACATACCATATTTATATTTAGTTGCCCAGGGTATGACACTCGGACTATCTGAAAAGGATGGTAGCTACTTGATATCTGTGATAGGTTTTGCCAATACAATTTCACGTATTATGTTAGGTTATGTATCGGATAAAGCATATATGAATCGTTTATATTTATACATTACAATGTTATGTATTTGTGGTTTCAGTAAGTATACAATACCGAATCGTAATCAATTTGTTCGTTGCTTACTACCGCAAATTTGTTTAATTTTAGGCACACTATTAGCGGTATTATGCTTCGATTTCACATCGCTCGCGGTCTACTCATCCGTATTTGGGGTAACTGCAGGCGCCTACGTTGGATTAACATCGGTTATTTTGGTCGATTTGCTAGGATTAGAAAGGCTCACGAACGCGTTTGGTTTATTACTGCTGTTCCAAGGAATGGCTTCGCTAATCGGGCCTGTAATCGGTGGCATGCTTTTCGACGCTACAAACTCATATCATCCAGCATTTTATTTAGCCGGTGGTAATATCGCATTGAGCGGTTTACTACTTTTTGCCATCTTACCAATTCGACGATACTTGAAGCGAAAAGAGCTAGAAACGGAGGCTGCTGTCGAAACGGCCCAACTCTAAATACTTTCCACATATTCTAAATGTAATATATATTTTTATAGTGTAAGGCCTATATAAGACGAACATGTGTGCCAAAAATTAATTTCTAAGTACATTTATTATTTTATTATATTTTATACTTTATAAGATTTGATACTCTAATGAAACGCAGCATATCATTAATTATTACATAAATTAAATTAAATTTAAAAACAAAAAACTTCAGTGCTGATTTATTTATCTGCGTTCACACTCTTAACAACTGGATCAAGCCTTCCAAGTGCACAACATACACACGACCATAATATATTGGATATGGTCAGCCTTTTCTTTTACTAGACGTCATCACGAAATAAAAAAAAAACTACAATATTTAACTTTTTAATAAAAATCGGAAAAATATACAAAATTATATACGCTTTTTTAATCCACTATACAATTATTTTGTTGTTTTATACGTGCGACCAAATCGGCAGGTGCTGTGACGTCATCGTGTAATATTTTCCAACTGTGCTGCAACAAAAGCTCATTTTCATCTTGCTGCGTCTAAAAATATATTCAATCAATTTAAAAATTAGAACGAAACACTGTGGCGGTCGGCAAGGACTGGAGTGCTTACCTTTGTACATTCATTTCGTTTGTACATTTCATTACGACACTTGTATAATTCGAAATATAATTTGCCCGCTTTGACTGATTCACGCATTCCTAATTTATCCAACACGGTGAGTATTTCGAGGCAGAATGTTTCCTTGTCTTGCAGGTCGATAATGCTCCATTTAGCTGAAAATGAAAATAAAAGATGAGTGAGAGCAGAAGAGCGCAGAAAATTCGTTCGGCACTGGCTCGCATTGATAAGCTCTAGTTTTATTGATAAGCTCTAGCCTCTTGCGAACAGAGTTATATCAAAATTATATTATACTCAAAGAGGTTCGGCCTGGTATATCATGCTGCATCGGCGGGTAGATATACGAAATGTGTCCTGGCTTGGCATGGCTCAGTTTATGGGAGAGGCCAGTAGTCGAAAGTTTTTTATTCGACACGGAGTCGTATTAAGTATACCACAAATTTTAATTTCAAACTGATTTAAATGTTGTGAACAGAGCTGTGAATCTGTGTGGTAACAAGTTTCTATAATATTGAAAGGAATTCGGCCTGGGAGTCTAATGTGAAACTTATTCGATTTTTTTTCTACCGAATAATTCGAAAGGATCCCATTACATAGACAGATCGAAGGAAATGTACGAGCCGACATGTTAGCAAAAAAGGGGGCATTGAATAACATGGTGGAGGAGTACGAAAGGAAAGATGCAAGAGACGTACTTCGAATGCTTCAGATGAATCTGTGGAGAAAATGGTAGAGTGAATTTAACGAGAGAAGTCTAACGAAAGGATCAGAGAACTCTAATCTTCATGGTACTTCTTTCAATACTCCTTTCTATAAGGTGCTCAAACGAGATACGCTAATATAGCAAACGATACAGAGAAATAAAGCAAAGATACTGAACTGTCTGTAGTTCTTTCCATAATTTCCCGAGCACGTTCGTTTTCCTTTGATTCAATCGATTTCTCTGGAATTTTAACGCCGAATTTTTCTAATGAGAAAAACTCATTCACTTTGTCATGTATGTCATCGTCCGCGTTTTGTAATTGATTTTAAAGAACTAAAGGCTGGATGAATTTCTCATTAAATTGGCATGAGATGTGTAATACTAAATGCTCATTGATAAATTCAGTTTGGATTTGGTTTAGTTCACCGAAAACTGCCCATCCCAAACGTGTTTTGGCAGCGATTGGTTCCCCCATATGACCTTCACGAATCTGAAGTGGTACTGCTACATGCAAGTGTTTGGATATTTTACTTCCTTGTGGATGTTCCATTCAAAACATTTTTTCTCGCAGTCGTAAAGTCTTTTATCCACATACCCACTGTAATTTCCAAGGAACCACGTAATCATGAACGCTTTCAATATCCAAGAATTCCGCACCCGCATTCATATTATCATTTTTTACTTCCTACACAAACTTTTCCACGCGCAAACCTTTTCACGCTTTTTCGGCACTTGTATAATTCTTAATATAATTTGCCCGCTTTGACTGATTCACGCATCCCTAATTTGTCCAACACTGTGAGTATTTCGACGCAGAATGTTTCCTTGTCTTGCAGGTGGATAATGCTCTATTTAGCTGGAAATGAAAATAGAAAAAGAATTCTAATTCATTTTTGGTTAAACTGAGAACAGAAGAGCGCAGAAAATTCGTGTGACACTGAGTCTTATTGACAAGCTCTAGTTATGTAAGAGACTCAAAAATAATCGGCCTGGTCTGTCCAGATATATCAAAGGCTAGTAACGGAATGTATTGTATTCAAAACAAGGTTGCACTAACTAGTTCTAGTTTTAATTTCAAACTGATTTGCATGGACAACAAAACTAACACGGTTTGAGTCAGTGTGGTATCGAAATTCTATAATATCAAAAGGGGTGCGGCCTGGCATATCTTGCTGCATGGTAAAGAAGTTTAAAATGTGTTCTGGCCTGGCATGGCTTGGTTTATCGCAGACCAGCAATCGAAAGTTTTCTATTCGATATGGGGCCGTATTAAGTAGCTTAAGTTATAATTTCAAACTGATTTGCATGTTCTGAACAGGGCTATGATGGGTTGGGCGGTATCAAGTTTCAATAATATCCAAAGAGGTTCTGCCTGGTATGACTTGGTGTATCAGAGGCCAGTAACGGAATGTATTCTATTTGAAACGAAATTGCATTATCTAGCTGTACTGGCCTCCATTGCCTCATTCATACCAGGCCGAATCCATTTGGATATTATATAGACTCGATACCGCACTCGCCCAAACCATCATAGCTATGTTCACAACATGGAAATAGGTTTGCAATTAAAACTAGAACAAACCAGTACAAGCGTGTGTCGAAAAAATTTAACCTTAGCATTGGCTTCCGATGCAGCTAGGTGAATATTATAAAGGGTCTTTAAATAAGGATTCTCGATTTTTAAATGTAAATAAAACAAGTAGTATGTCAGGTATCTACTCAATTTTATTTTATTTGAATTTTATAACATTGTTCAAATGTTCACAACAGCATTGCTTGGTGGTACGTATTCGAGAGGTCTAGTTTTTGATGAATTTGTCGCATAATTCTGATCGAATTTGATGGATAGCATATATATATATATATCATAAAATTCATTCAAAAATGGGCCTCCTCGCTAAAGATGCTTTTTTGGCGAAACTTGGGTCAATTTCTAACGGTTCCAAAGCCAAATCAGCGAACACACAGCGTTGTCTATGGTCGTTTACTTTAAGTTCCTGGGCTAGTTGGATTTTATACTGAAGTCGCAGGTTTGAACATACAAACAGGCTTGAAATTAAAACTAGAGCTAAACAGTATACAACCCGTACGACCCCGTGTGGAAATGAATATGTTCGATTACTGGCCTCCGGTAAACAAACCCATGCCAGGCCGAATCCCTTTGGATATTATATAATCACGATACAATACGAACCCAAACCATGGACAACATACACACCGGTTTGAAAATAAAGCTGCAGCTAGTCAGTACGACTTCATGTCTAAAAGAACACATTTCGTTACTAATGAAAGAGTCCACCGAGACGTACCAGACTGAATCCCTATGAATATTATGGAAAGTTGATACTGCACTGATCCAAACCATCATAGCTATGTTCACAACATTTAAATCGGTTTGAAATTAAACCTACGGCTAAATAGGACAACCTGTACGACCCCGTGTCGAATAGAATACATTCAGTTACCGGTCTCCGGTAAACCAAGCCATGCCAAGCCGATTCACTTTGGATAATATATAAACTCGATAACATTCTGACCCAAACCTTATGTCATAACAGTTGGCTTATTTTTCATTCAGATTAATTTAGCATCGATGTTCTTTTTTTGTATCGTTGATTTATGTCATTTGGTTCTTTATTTGTTAAAAATAAAATATCTAATTTATTGTATTGTTGGCAAATTTAAAATTGACTTGTCTTATCAAGACGCCAACCCATAAAATTATAATTTTCGAAAAAGTTGCTCTAGTGAGTTGCTCGCACGAACTAACATGATGGGATCTTGCATTATGCAGCTACTGCTGTTGCGGGAAGAATGTGACCAAAAATTTGAAACAATATTACACGGCGATGTGACTTGCCAAACGAAAAAGCTATATTAAGACAAACTCAAGATGTCCGTATAGGAGAAAGCGTTTCGAGCATTAGACAATGACGAAGAAAGGATTAAGGTTAGGGGAAATAGTTCATGGTCTTTTTCCCGGTAGATGGCTTTCATATATCTCAGTAACCATTGATCGTATTGGGCAATTCTTATGTGCGTTTGAAAGGTTACATTTTAACTTGCCTTTTGACATACAAAACATTAAAATTAGTGAAAAAAAGTTACATTTTAAACATGGAGATAAATAATGAAAAAATTCGATATCGTACAATTTTATTACGAAAAAGGAAACGCGGCTCAGGATTCCGAAAAAAATGGCGCTGTTTATGGAGAAGGTGCCTTATCAAAATCAGTAGAAAAGAAATGGTTCGAGCGCTTTCGTTCTGGAAATATGGATGTCAAAGATGCACCTCGCTCTGGTCGACCAACCACTGGAAAAGTCGATGAATCATGCAAAAAATTGAAGAAGACTGGCATATGAGCGGCCGCGCAATTCATAAAGAACTAAATATTGATCACAAAACAGTTTTAAAAAATTTGAAAATAGCTGGATATGAAAAAGCTTGATGTTTGGGTACCCCATGCATTAACAGTTAAAAATTTAATGGACCGGATTTCTACCGGAACAAAATCGAGCCATTTAAAGCGAATGATTACTAGTGATGAATAGTGGATAAGATACGACAACGTTGTGCGAAAAAGATCATGGACGAAACGAGGTGAAGCTTTCCAAACGGTAAACTGGATGCACAAACAAAAGAAAAGACATAGGAGAAAAATCAGAGAAGAATTCTCACCAGAAGTTGGAAAGCATTTGCAAATAAAAGCTAATGAAGCTACCGAACCAGTGCCTGTACCTCAACAACACCAGCAACAAAAACAACACAAGTTGCAATGAAGAGAAAGGCGTCAATTAATTTGGAGGCATTACAGAGTTTGCTAATATCCAAGCTAGTTTAAAGATCCCGGAGTATATATAGTAGAGCTCTAGCCACAAAGCTCGCTGAAAAAGGTGAAGGGTTGTATACTTACGAAAATACATTCAACCGACAAATTAAGGTTATGGCCAGGGTCATCACTCCACCTGCGATATCATAAAAACCTCAAGAGTCAAGTTGAAGAAACTTCAAATTGAAGACACAGTATAAACATCCTTAAACGAGAGAAAAATGAAAATGTTAAGGAACCAAGATCATTAAAAGAGGGCTCCTGCTATATAATGCTCACATTCAACAAAAGTGAAAAAATTCAAAATAGATTTAATATGAAAGCAATACTCAATATAAGGGTTAAATTATATACCTGACAACTGACCTAACAAGACAACAGAATTCCAACTACAACTAGAGTGTCTCCACAATCACAGCCCATATAGGACCAGATAGGAGATATTAATCGCAAATAACGCAGCAGCTATAACGCCTTAAAACAAGAACGTGGTCTAGAAGCTATATATAATCGATTATAGATGAACAAGAAGCCACGAAATCATTGTTGTATTAATGACATAAACGTAGGACACTTAGAATTGTCATTTGGAACGTGAATTGATTGCAGTATATGATTATATGTAGTATATGGAGTATATGGCTTCGGTGTGATGCAGGATGATCTAAATTTAATGTAGTATGTTTAGGCCCAAAATTCCCATCTACACATACTACCCGCTACCGCAGACTAATTGGCCGCACTGTCATCTGGTTGATTTCCAATTTATTCAGTTTTGCTTCCTGTATCATTTTCGGCTTCATCCTTTCAATGTACTCCAAGAATTATTGGTCCACAGTCAAATTTGTAACAACGTTTGCATTTGGAAGAGAGCCTAGCGATTGGTTATTTAGATACATAGGAAAAAATAAAGAGTACATTTTTGTACGGTTTTATTGTTATTAGTGGGAAGATAAAGATTGCTAGGTTAAATAAGGCCCTGAGTTGAAAGGCAGGAAAGGCAAACGTGTGTTCTTGATTTACCTAATTGGAATTTCCTCCTTGTTACCACCGCAAGCTTCGCATTTGCGGCGCATGCAGCCGATCTAACACATCCTTCATATCAACCCGCACCACAGCATGCCATCCGGGTTCTTTCCGCTGTCACAGTTTCCGGATTCATTTCATTGATTCATTGTGCTTATGGGTTAGATGTGCCACAATTCTAACACTAAACCTGCAACGGATTCTAAAGGCTGATTGCCGATATTCGTATCGTCGTTGCGGCGTAGGACCTACTTGCAATGTGTCACTTCCTAGCATTGCTTCCGTCTTTGGTGGGTGCAGATAATTTCGGCTTTAAAAAAGTTTAAATATTTACTTCCCATCCTAGTTCCACGGGTATCGATCCAGCTGTGTAGAAATCCTTTGTAGCGGTTATGACATTTAGGTTGTGTCAAATAAATCCCAACGTGAAAGATTGCTGGCTCTGCAGAATTACAATAAAACTCCCTATTTGAATTTTTACGGCATTTGGGGCATATAAACAAAATGGCCATTTGCTTGGGAAATACTCGTATATTGTTCAAGAGTATTCGTCGATTTTGAAGCATCACTTGACCAGAATATTCGCTTTTATCTAGATAGAGGAAGAATTATAACATATCCATGTTAAATAACATATTTATGTGAATTACCTGGAATTTTCAATGATTTTTAAAAATGAGCGATTCAACTAACGCGTCACAGAAAAATTAATTTTATAGAAATTTAACACAGGTTTACAGTTTTTGCGACATTTAGTGTGTAATAAGTTTTAGATTTAGAATTTCAAACTAAACTCGAATCCATCACCCTTCAATTTAGTTTAATTTAAATAAATTAAGCTCCTCATGCCAATTTTGCCAATACTAACTATTCGAGTAGATCTAACATTGGGATTCAATAACATTAAAATGAAGTAACCTGAGGTCGCGTACTCAACAAAAAACAGGAAATATATTTTGAGATCATTCGGATTAAAAAGTGACCCGCGATATTCCAAAGGGGATCACCCCGGGGATAAGATGTTTTGTCAGAATATATAGACGTTATAATAGATGACCCTAATGCTGCACCAGCTCTTGTAGCATAATCCAATGAAAATGGTACTGGAATTTTTTACAAATTAATTACTACATATCGGCATAGTTCAACCCCCCAAAAAACTACCCCTAAGGGGTGCAATTCTTCAAAATCATATTTTTGTTACATAAAAAATTTATAAATTAACTACAACATATTGGCATAGCTCAACTCCTACCCCCAAAAGCTTCCCCTACGAGATGCAATTTTTAAAAAACTTTTTCGCACGCCACAAAAAGTATGAACTTTATTCCTATGCAAGAAATAGGAACCCAAGAGTTTATTACAACAGTCCACACCCACAAAATCGATCAAAAAGAATTGAACTTCATTCCTATGCTTCATTCCTTCATTCCTAATTCATGGGTATCTATTTCTTGCACAGGAATGAAGTTTGATACTTTTTGATCGATTTTTGTGGGTGTGGGCTCTTGTAATAAAATCTTGGGTTCCTATTTCTTGCATAGGAATGAAGTTCATACATTTTGAAGCGTGCGGGACGAAAAATAAGTTTTTTTAAAATTGGAGGGGAATTTTTTGAGGGTAGGGGTTTGGGGGTTGAGCTATGTCAATATGTTGTAGTTAATTTGTAAAAAATTTCAGTATCACCCCCAGTACGATACAATAAATATTAACAGAAATGCGATAAGCATGTTGTAACAAAAATATGATTTTGAAAAATTGCACAACTTAGGGATAGTTTTTTGGGGGTTGAACTATGCCGATATGTGGTAATTAATTTGTAAAAAACTCCAGTACCATTTTCGTTGGATTGTGCTACAAGTGCTAGTGCAGCATTAGGGTCAATTTTAAAAAATAAACCGAATTCTTGGGCTATAACAAGCTCGGGACTTAAAGCTGAACCAAAAAGTGCAATAGCAGTATAAAACCTCTTCTATCGTAGAATCTCAAAGTATTGTACGGAATCGTTGGTTTATTATCATATTACCGACATTTTATTAGGGATTTAGCAAAGCTTTTAATAAATCTGACAAGAGAAAAAAGCCCAAGTCAGCCAATGAATCAAGGGAAATAAGGTAAAGCTGAACGAGCTGAAAGCATTCCAACGTCTAAGGGAACTGTTATCACCAGCGCAGTGCTACTAATATTTCCAGACTTCGTGAAGCCATTCGAGCTAACGACATATGCATCAAACGTTAAAGCCCGCCCAATAAAGTTCATATCTCGTTCATTGAATAAATCTGAAGAGAAATACTTTACGAACGGAAAGGAAATGTTGACGATAATTTGGACGTTAAATAACCTGAGAAATTATCTCATTTTGGAAAGCACAGATCGATTATATAAACCTGGAACCATAAACAAGGCCGATGCAATGATAAAACTGAAGTTAGAAGCCATCACCCGCTCATCTTTAAGTAACCACACATTACATAGTGCTGAAACATCAAACATTGTGAAGTTTCACTAAATGGTTTCAAAAATCAGATCATAATTCTGCAATAAAATTGAGTTTACGATTATGAGGAGCCCTACAACAACGATAATAGGCAGTTCATTTCTCTATGAAGATTAGTCAAGGACATACGAAGCAAGGAAACAAAATATAGATTTATTCAAGAAAAACATGAAAGGGCACACCGTAACTGGGAGGAGCACAAAAAGCAGATCCTGGAGAAATATTACTTACCTTTAAGGAAAGATACAATCATCAAGGTACTTCATTATTTTACAACACCAAGAATAATGGTAATGAACAACGAATCAGGGTTCACAAGCCCTTTAACGTCCAATTACATAAAAACACTGGGAAAACTTATTTAACAGAACAGAATGATCTGCCCAACAATACAATCCGTTCAGTCATTGGAAAAATCCGAATGATATTTTTTTCGGCTACGATTTAATAGAACGAATTAGAAATAACCAAAGTTAAAATTGCAGATAGAAATTTTGAAGAAAAATCGGCTCAAACCGTATGAAGTCGGAGAGCCAATATAAACTGCAATCAAACAAATTCTAAGGAAAATATCCCCAAATTTAGACAGGAGGTCGTTGCGAAAGACAAAAAGCGACATTAGAGTGAATGAAAGTTGTAATCAATGCTCTGTGGAAGTCTAATCTCTCAGATATATCCTGAACTTTGCAACAAACACCCCCGCAGGCTAATTGGAATAGTTGGCAGGTATCACCGGTTTATTTCTGATCTTGAACTCAGGAGACTTTCATTCGGTTAAGAAATTTGCTGGTAGCCGCTCTGCTTCTTGTATATTCAGGCTACAATGTTGTTTATACTATCGACACGATCTGATACATTGAATGCTTGACAGTGGTGGTAGAACAAAGTATTGGCTTTAATCAAAATTTAGAAACGAAAGCTTTACAGCTCGAAACTACTCGTATGTTGAAATGATTAGTTCGGAAAAGCTCTAAAGGTATTTCTTAAACAATTTGCGGTAAACAAAAGCTCAATAGGAGCTTTTAAACTGAAATATTTTACTACACAAAACTGTTGGAGCGTCTAACAAGCAACAAAATCGAAACTGGATTGAAAAATTGGGAACGTATGAGCTTTAAATTAAAAGTTAATTACCAAATTTTTGATGAAATTACTCAGAAAGATGACGTGTAAAAAATCGCGAAACCAAAATAAATGTTTATTGCCAAGAAAAAAATTCGCGACACAGCCAATCACCGTCGCCCGTGACGTGATGCCGTCTATTTGCTGCGCGTACAAATAACTAATTGCTCGACAGACAATTAAATTCTCAAATATTTTATAAATACATTACATATTTTGGTGAGTGATCAGTAGAGGTATTTACAGTCTCCCGTCCCATAAAAATTGTTGGATGTAATGAATTTTGGCACAAACCCACTGATATTGGTCTAGATAAAAAAAAAATTATTAACTTACATTTACCGTCTGATGTCAATTGTGTTTCCCGGATTTGCCGAATTAAATGCGATTTAAATTCCAATGCCATTTGATTTGAGGGTGGTAGCATACTTGTTAGATCGGACCGACAAAATTGCAACAACTTCCATACTGTATCGTTCTCCATTTTCGATTTTAAATAATTCGAAATCACACGCTCGAGCATAAAAATTTTTTTGGACTGGTGTTCGTGTGTACATCCGGTACACGTCCAAGTCGAAAATAGATCGAGCGGATCACTGGGCAGTAGTAAACCGGCGCATGATTCATCTACACATTTTAAACTGGCCAAATAGGTTTCGAATTCGGTTGGATCCTTGCATCGCTCACACGTACAATTAAATTTTTTCGATTCGTTCAAGATGAGTTGGCGTATTGAGGTCGATGCCATAACTTTATAGTAGGAATTAAAAATTTCTTCGCCCTTTCGGATCCCGCGGATCGCACGCATCGTCATAATTTGACTTTTATCAAACGAATATCGGGTGTTGGGGCAGCAATTGTGATTTAATAGTCCAGAGAGTGGATATAGACCACATAAACTGTTGGCGTTCGTTCCTTCTGGGCCGAGCATCGTTTCGAACGCATTTGTACCGATCACGGCTAGCACGTGACATAACTGCATCATTAAATTTTCATCATCTTCCGGAAAATTATTAAACTCGCCTATTATCCGATCGATTTCATTGTCAATTTTCGAATGGATATTCCCCTGCAGCAGACTTAAAATATGAGCACTATTTTCATCAAGCACACAACCTCGTATCGCACACAAAGAACTCAATAATCGAACAGACACTTCATGGCCCCCATTTTTTGGTTCCCACTTTACAATTAAATCACACTCGTCTCGATGTTCTGGCACATTTTGGCAACCATCACACAATGGCAACGAACAATTCCGCGCACACAATTTGTCAGCATCAATCATCTGGTAGCAACAGATGCAAGTAAATGGAGAATTTTTTACGCGGGGCACTAAAATTAACGGCCGATCGCGAAAGATCACTTCATGCGGCCTTATGTCACGAGTCGCAAATACACCACGGCCACTAATTTTGGAACGCGATAATTCCCATGGTTGATCACTACTATTATGAAGATCACCGAGATGTTCGAGTAAATAATTATATATATCAGACATGATCAAATATTTGATAACAACTAAAATAAAAATTGAATTTTTTTTCAAAGTGGATATTTAAATTTATAACCCTAATTGGTACGCGATCTTTAAAATTTCCTAAATATTATATATTTTTTATATACATGAATGAGAATGATCTTATATAGTGTTAGTGATCACCTAAAAACTATTTATATAATTTTATAGGAATACATCTAAAATTAATTTAAACATAATTAGTTTAAAATGTATACAACAATAATGTTAAAGATCGCCTAAGGTGATCACACATAATAAATCGTTCACATAAATCACGAATTAAATTTCAACCTATGTAGATGAATTTTATATTGAATACGAGATCGATGTGAACTCGAGTGTTAACCATTCTTTAAATTTTATTCAATGAAACAAACAAAAAAACAAATATTTATAAATAAATATTTGTGAAAATTATTTATTAATAACAAATTTTTTCGACCACTAATTCCGCTGTTAACTGAACTCAATCAAAATATTTTTACTATTTTTAGCAAATAAATCAAAATTCTACACACGAACTATGGTTTAAATCTCAACTAATTAGTTTTAAATACGATCGTTAGATGCCACTAAAATATTAAATTTATCTATTCAAATATAGATGTCTCTTACCACTCTCATCGATGCAATTTATTAAATTGATTTTAAATTCGATCGCAAGTTGATTTGTTGCTGGTAAATTTGATGCCAATGTATCACGACAGTATGCAAGCGCTGCATGATGATCAGATGCTCGCGAACGCAAAAAATTCGATATCATTTTGTCGAGCATAAATATTTTTTTGGCCTGATGAATTGTACCACACTCGATGCATGTCCAAGTCGTTGCTATATTCAGCGGATCGTCCGGTAGAAGTAAACCCGTACAATTGTCATCGATACATTTTAATGAGGCCAAATTTGTGCCAAACTCTGTACGATCGGAACATCGAGCACACGTGCAATTAAATTTTTTCGTTTGTCGCAAAAGTAGCTGCCGCATCGGTGTCGACGTCATTACGTTACAGTACGAAATTGTAATTTCATCACCGCAACGTATTGGACGAATTGCTCGTACACACATTACACGATCGTTGCTAAATGTGTATCGAGTATTTGGAGCGCACGAATGATTTAGCATGGCGGCCAATGGGTATAATCCGCGTAATTCCATACCATTTTGGAGTGCATGGAATGAATTCGTATTCATAGCGGCCGATGTATGAATTATAAACTGTAATGTATTGTTGTCGCCGGGAAATTCATTGAATTCCGATATAAACTCCGTAATTTCGGTGTGTTGGATGGGGCATCGATTCGCTTGCATCATGTTTATCAAAGCGAGCCGATTTTCTTTTAACAGTAGCGCACGCACTAAACACAAGCTGCGAAATATTCGCCTTGAGATTTTATCAACCACTTTTGGACACCATTTTGTTATCATATTACACTCGTCACGATGTTCCGATGCACTTTGACACTCAACACATATCGGCAGTGTACATCCATTTGCGCAAATCACTTTCAAATCGATTTGTTTACAGCACTGAACACAAATTACACGATCTGGTTCGAAACGGGGCACAACAATCAAAGGCACATCGGTTAGAATAACGTCATGGCATAAAATATCACGAGTTGCATAAATTCCACGACCGCTCGTTTCAGATATTTTTATTTCCCAAGTGGGTTTGGAATTATGGTGCGAGCCCAAATGTTCGATTAGCGCGTTTGTTAAATTTTCAAGCGTATGCTCCATTTCGATTAAATTTTGAACCGTAACTAAAATATCAATGAAGATTTTTCCATGTTGAAATCTGCGCGCGGAAAATATTTTCCGTTTTGTTTATTATTTTTAACATTTTGATCGTCATGGACCAAATTTTATTGGCGCGGCGCCAAAGTGATCATGTATCATGTGTATATACATAAGTTTTACGAGCTGGAATATTTAGATGTTGAGCGATATGTGGTTTGTGTCATGCGCACAGTGACGTAGGATAACATTTTGCCAAATTGTATATTTTCCAACCTATTCAAAGGTTTAAAAGATGGGGTGGACATCTAAAATTACACGATAATTGCGGACAAAAGGAAAGTTTTTAAGAAATTTTAATTGACCATCGCCTTAGAAGTGGTTGACTAGGTGATATTTAACACAACCTACAATACACAATAGAAATAAAGAAAGCAAATCGCTAAAAATATCTTCAAAATTTTCTAAAGAATTATAATTGCCCCAATATTTTGTAAACATACGTTGAGAGGCAGGCACAGGTTGTTTATAGGTGGAAATTAAAAATTTAATAAATCAAATTTTGACATTTTATTAACATACTTCTGAAAACTTTTTGAAGTCTATTTTTAGACGCCCAGTGGATGCATATTCATATAATTAAGATGTTTATAGATGCTTTGTGGCTGCGCTAGTGATAGTCAAATTATTCTGAAACCGAGTGGAATTTCTGAGTACTTGAATGATTGTTTAATATTGTAAGTGTCTCTTCTATTAATTTGTTGAAATTTAATTGCACTTTTCGGGGTGACAAAGCAGTTTCAATATAGGCAGGACGAGCTGTTGTAATGGGGCATCGTCTTGTTGGAACCACATATTCTGTAGGCCTAATTGTGTAACATTCAGATGTTCCAGCAAGCTAATAATAAGATCGTGGATTCTATGTTTGGTTAGTGTTTTTTTTTATTTGTTGATTTTCTCACTTCGTAGAAAAGCACTCAATCTATCGCCCTTAAGTTGATAATTTTTAGTATAATTGCATAATTTGAATATTGTAGGGTAGATGGTGATGATCTTGGTTTATGGCGATATTTTTTTTTGTTTTGCTGATGGCAATAAAAAAAAAAGAACAAGACGAAGAAGGCCCGTAAAATTAATTTCCAATAATTTTTGTGATTCGCTTTGAAACCTTGCACATAATACATTATCGTATTTAACAGTGCAGTACAGTAGTACAGTGACACAGCTAAAATTAAAACAATAATTGTAGAATAGCGTTTGCTAATTTAAACTGTGAAATTATTGTGTTTTTACGTATATATCGCGGATAAATAATTTGTTGCCAACGGATTATATGCAATAAATACCACTGAAGACAAGAGTGTTTTGCTGCTTGTTGTTGTTAACGATAATTAATCGTCGCGGAAGGACAGTGCCAAGTTAAAGTGGAATATAAAACTACCGGCCACGCCTTATACGGGGTTTTTCCGCGACAGTTGTTTTTACCGGATTGCTATCGTGACTCGCAAGCTGCTCGAAACGATCGTAGCTAATATCAACGGACTAGGATATTTACAACTGGGAGCGTTTATCAACACGCGCATTCGATCACTTTGGTTGTGCTCAGCGGTATTCTATAAATATTCGCGGGATATAAAATTATCGGTCATACAAAAAAAAATAACGGAGTCGATCTTTGTCATTACTACACGTACTAGATCATCATTATCACTAACGGATCTATGTATATAATATAATCAGCTAAGTGGATCAAAATTTATTACGTGGCTTACCCGCCACAGAAAGTATTTATTTATATATATTATATGTATTCATTATATTATTTTTTTTTTGCATATTATATTTATTTAAATTTATATATGTATATATAAACATATAAATAGTCATACATAAGTATGTCTATTTAATTACTTCTATTTCAAGTCTGTCTGTACCAATATTTTGCATGCTATTTATTACTTATATTATTACTTATGTTTTATCATACATTTATACCATATATTAAGTTACGTCTTATGATTAATAAGAAAATGGACCGCGGATCCTTATAATTTTTTTTTCTCTTAAATATGATTTATCTCTCTATTATTGCTACTTTTATGTATTTATAATAATATACTGCTGCATATGAATATTGTGTAAAAATTTAATTGTAAAGCTGTTATACTATAATAATTATTGATATAATGCTAAATTGTTGATTTCATTAGTGTATTTCTCGATCATCGGTTTTAATATTTTATCGGTATTTGATTTTATTGATGGTCCAGATTATGTACTTAGCTTGTTCGAATATCACGATGTGTAGATAAACTTATTCTTTTTAGATAGCATGGGCTGACACAGAGTCAACTGTTAATGGGGCAAATCAAAATTATAAGCATGATTGTGTCAATGGGGAGGGCGGAGGCTCGTGGTCTGAAACATCCTTGACCACATAACAGTAAAACATAAATGGCTATAGTGACTAAACTTAGTATTTTGTTAAATAGTGTAAGCGGTTCTCATTTACAAATTATTTAATTTTTAATCAATTTATTTCAAGGATATTTGTCAATCAATAGTACAGTGCAATGTGTAAAAATGTCAATGTGTAGTATGTAGTAGTGCAGCATTTCCAGTTTTCCGTGGTTGGTGACAAGAACTACGCCCACCTTCTTTGCTCTAGCCGGCAAATGTGCTGCAAGTCACTGATGTGTAGAACCACGGAGAAATTCTGTCAACGAAGTGATAAATATCTGACCAACTTGTTGTGTTTCAGTCGCACATTGGTTCGCACTAAGTCGTTTCGTTACAATTGATCGAATTCGGGCACAAGAAAGATTTCCAACATGTCCCGATAGCGGTCAGCAGTAACTGTTACATCATTGCCTCTAGCATCCTCAAATAAATTTGGCCCAATGATGCAGTTTCTCTATGAGAGTGTGACCAAGGACCACTTTTGGTGTGTCAATATTCTGTTTATTAACAAAGCCAGCCATTTGACTACGCAAATTTGATGGATCATGGACTTTAAATTTTTGGTAGGTTTGATGAGGTTAGCATAAATGAAATGATGTGGTCCATTAAGGACCCTCGGCAGCACGTTTTCCCTTATTTCATTTGTTGAGATATGCATCTATATGGTGCCTGATATCTATTTACGGGATCTCGACTCGTCAAAAGCCCGTTTTGGAATGATTTAAGCCAAAGAACTTTTTAATTGTATAGATAACATCGCAATGTATTCTGCTTTGTAGATAACGCGGTCTATGGTTGTTTTTAGAATTATAAAATATCGCTTGAAAACATAACCATATCACTATTGAATCTGCTGTCATTGCTGACTGTATAGTTAATGCCTGGTCGAGAAACTTGAAACATGAACAGAATGCGTCGGAAATTGTTTTAAGCTATATTGCATTCACTCGTATTGAATCGCTGCATATTTCAAGTACCGCTCGCGATCCTTAATTTTACTTCTGCACGGTCCCCTGTAATCTTCTGCAATATCATCTATCTTCAAATTGTCCATTTATTTGGTTTTGACCGATGCCTTTGTAACAGTCGAGTGTTACATTGGTTTTATAGCCCTTACGAAGTATTATGAATACTACATACAAATCCCAACCTTGCATTTATAAATAAATTTGATTTAGTGGTGCACTATACCTACTTATATTTCAACAACACACCTCTTTCAAAATATATAATATAATTGTACTAGATCAAATTGAGGCAGGTCGGGAAACCAGTTTTAATTACCCCTACATAAAACAGAAAAATTAAATAAATAATTACATCGTTCATTATCAAGCTGGACTTCATAAAGTAAATTTCTATACAGCTGTTTTGTTAATACGTTGTGTTTTTTTTTAATAAAATATAGTAGTTTTACTTATAACTTTATTTACTTATATAACTTACAAATAAATTATAAATAAAAATATATATATATATATATATATATATATATATATATATATATATATATATATATATATATAAAAATTCTAAGTGACAAGTTATCCTGTGCGCTATTATCGTGCGTTATATATTCGGGATTTAATTTCCAAGCAGCTGAGATACTGGATATCAATTATTTAATTTTTCTGGACCGCGCTTACCAAGGTAATTTTCTGCTTTTGGTCTTGTAATCAAATGAGTTCTTTTCTTATCAGTGTTTGTGTATTTTCCCTAAATTATAGAAACGGATCGGATTGAACAGCCGTAGCATACGATACAAGATATCCGTTTACTTGGTAAGCGTATCATTTTTGTTTATTTATTTATTATTAAAAGCCACCCAAATTATGATAAATAGTGTTCGTGAAAAAGAAAATATATTATCACAACAAGAACGTTAAAGTCCAGCTATAAGTACAACCAATATTGGGTTGAAGCGAAAAACGTGGCGACATAAAAAAAAAAACGGCTTTCAAGTTCTCGATTATATTAAATGGTTGTTGCATGTAATATTTCCATTGTCTAATAAACATATTTAAGATTATATTTGTTAATTTTTTTTACATTACATTATTATATGTTTATATTATTATTTTTATTGATAAGTTGCATGTTAACACAATAGCCGTGTTTTAATATTGGAGCACTATCCGGAGCCAAATGGCAATTTTCTATTGAAACTGCAGCTATTATTCACTGGTGTCGCTGTACTATAAAAATTAAAACTAAATTCATCAATAAAACAAACATTTATCACCTGAAATATATTAATTGACGTTTATTTTTACATGACGGTATAAACAAGAATTCATTATGCTGCGTTTTAAAATTTTATTGTAAGATTTAGTTTCTAATGGTTTCAGGGGTTTACAAAATAAAAGCCTTTTCAAATTTCCCATTGAAATGGATAGCGCTCCCGATAGCGGCTCCCGATAAATAGGTAGAGCAAAATATTTTTTTATTGATTTTTAACTAAAAAGTTGAATGAAAAATCTTAGTTTAGAGTTAAATAAATTAATTATATGCAATAATAGCGCGCTAAATATAAGTTTTGACATAGAAAATTGACTGCTCCGGATACAGCTATCGGGCGCTAATAAAAAAACACAGCAAATGAGTACCATGGTTCGAACTTACACTCGCAGAAAAAATATGCTAAAATGTTAAGCCAAATTTAGATTATATTTAACAAAATTATATTTACTCATATATATTTATTTTACGTATTTATTTATTTTACAATATATAGTATAATATAATTATTTAGATTATTAACATGTTACAACTATTTATTTATTTATTAGCTTATTAAAAAAACAAAATTTATAGTTAAATTTTTGTTCTTGTAATTTACGTTTTCATTTTGCCGGTTTGATCTATACTTTTGTGTTTGTTGGAAGAAGTTGTGTCAGAAAGCGGTATTCATGCGTTTTTGATTTTATACGGATGTTGTGTGTGGTTTTCATTCATTATTACCATGGATTAAAGTGAAGTTAATAATGTGTAATTAAAGTTATTTTACTGTGATGGGATAAGTTTCAACAGCGCTTTAGGGGGTTCCAACTTTGTTGGAATTAAACATAATATGGAGGCGTGGGTTATGAATAGTGACCAAGAGATCGAAGGTCACAAAACTGAGTTTTGTGGTTTTTTTTGTGCCTAAAAGTGACCTAAGTTTAATTTTGTGAAATTTCGTTTTTTTACATAATAGGGATGTGTGCTTAATGAAATCTAACATTTAGAGCAGCATTATCAAGCTTCTGGTAAACGGTGGAAAGAACCCATACCGACCACTGCCACCTAGCCGGCAATATGCTGCAATACCGAAACAGCTACCAGAAGTCTGTTAACGGTTAGATTCGTGGGTTTTTTTTGTACAGTTGATAGACACATGATAATCGTTACACCTTGTGTTATTGGTAATTTTAAATCGTCGACATACTAAAACACCATAAGATCAACTTGAGAATCCAAGTAGCTTTAATACTTTATCAAGTTATTGATTCTAAACACAACTAGACTGCTTCATCTGCTGGACATCTTGGATTGAAGCATGTAAATTTCTTCTTTAAGATCACCATGAAGAAAAGAGTTTACAGCGTCCATCTGTTTAATGTTCAAAATGTGTTTTGTTTTCCTACCAAATCACAATCGAACAGTTCTTCCTGCTCTAAATAGGTTTGAACTGCGAATTTCTTCGTGTCGTAATTCTCACAACCTTTCAATTTCTCGATTGACGGTAAATTATTAGTCACCATCTTGTCATAATTCTTACACTACATTGTGCAGAAATTGTATGGAAAAATAAATGAAATCTCACTGGTATATATTCTTAGTAATATCATAGAAAAATAAGTTTACCATAGATTTCTCATTTTGATAAATCGAACGATTAAAATGAATTGAGTAAAAAAGTTCTAACAATTCCAATGTCATCATTGTATTTGTGACATTACATTGCAAGTCACAAATACAATCATGACATTGGAATTATCAGAACTTTTTTACTCAACTTATTTTTGTTTCTAAATTTATAAAAATGAGAAATCTATGGTAAACTGATTTTTTCTATGGTAATATTTAAGAGACGTCAAAATAAAACGTGTGTCAGTTGTTATGAGAGAATCCAATGAACAAGGGCCGAGGGCACACAAATATTATAGGTAATTACTTGTGTGGGCGACTGAAGTAGGGAAACGTTCGAATTTCAAAATGAAACTTTGCACACCGATTAAGCCCAATTTGTGCTAATTAGTGCACACGGGAAAAAATTAGTGCTAGTCTAGGAGTCGAAAAAAAATTTCAAATTTCGCCTGAAAGACGAAACAAATAGAACCAATTTACAGAAAAAATAATTTAAGCCTAATTTTAAAATTGTCCACTAAATTTTCTGCTAATCTGACAAAATGTATGCTTTTCATAGAAATATAATTTTCATTATTTTTCATTCATAAATTGAGAATACACAAACTAGCCCCTAAACGATACTATAGTAAACAAACAAAATACAGAGGTTTACCGCTCAATAAATAATATTAGGGGTGTTGGACAACAACTTAAACTTATTTTAAATAAGTTGTTCTAAAATCTAAGAATAAGCAGTTCAGATAGCATATTCCTGTCAGGCTTAGTAATCCAGAATTGGTCCAATTCCATTGAACAACAAAAACCATTGAATGAACGGTTTTCTGACATACAGTGTTATAGAAACCAATGAAGTTGGCACTTCGGATTGCATATTTCTATCAGGTGTGTTTGTTGACAAACGAAAAGTCACAAATTCAGCCACTATGTTTTTCAGATGACAATGAACGTACCTGATAGGAATATTTAATCAGGCTACGGATTTTGTACGATTTTCTCACGAAATTCTCATGAGAAATTGTGAACGTACACAGTGTATAATATTCACTTTTAATATGTGTAATGTCATTTTCTATCACTGTGTATGTGTAAAATTCTCATGAACTTTCGCCGAAATGTTTACCCGATATGCATTATCGGTTGAAGAAAATGCATGTGGATGCACCATGAGAATTTCTGTTTTTGTATTCCATTCACTGAATAGTGAGCGAATAATAGAAAAGTAAAAAAATCGGTCATTTGAATAGAAAACAAGACATAAAATTTCATATTTTTGATCGCTGACAAGTGAATACTTTAGCTGGTTAATAAAAAAATGAAATAAACTAAATTTTTGTTAGTGTATAATCTTATAAATTGTTTTTAAAGATGAAATTTTAATTTTTAGAGGATATTAGTTTTAGAAATTGTAGCGCGTTTTAATTGGAAAATGTTGTAGATAAGGACGAGTAGATTAATAAAATTATCGATTTAATTTTTACATCGAAGTGTAATTTCATATTTGCTATATTATTATTTTTAATAGAAAACGCATAAATTTAGAAGTAGATTTATGATGACTAGTTTTATGAATTTCTTCAATAGTTTAGGTTTTGCATTTCAAATTTACAAGTCGACTAATTCTTAACCAGTTTTGATGGGATTCGGTATGTTGGATAATCGTTTAAGAAATTACCGAGTTCAACCTCAGGTGGCTAAATTCTAGAAATTCTTTCAAAATTCATTTAAGAATACCATTTTCATCTAACATACTCAATCCCATCAATGTCAGTTAAGAAATAGCCGAGTTCCGTTCAAGATGCCTTAATTCTAGAATCCAAAAATCATTTAAGAATCCCATTTCTATCTAACATACACAATTCCATCATAATCCATTAAAAATTGATCGAGTTTCGTCCCAGGTGGCCAAACTTCAGAACTTCTTTCAAAAACCATTTAACAATCCTATTTCCATCCAACATACTCAATCCCATCATAATCGGTTAAGAATTGGGCACACTGAATTTGTTTTGCAAATATGTAGATGCAAAAAATTTACGAACTTGAAATATTAAAACTTGAATTTGTGTTAAAAATATTTGAATTTAATTGAAGTTATAATTAACCGGTTAAGAATAGAGGTAGATTTAGAAAAAATTGTGGCTAACTTGTAAAAAGTTGTGAATGAACTAAAAAAAATTTAATATCATTTGAAAAATCGTGAATTTGAAGTGCACAACCTATATACTTACAAAATTTTGAAATTAATTAGCACGCGGATTTAAAACAAATTGTGGTTTAATTATCAACGAACATTTAATTTTTTTATTAAAATTTCAAACAATTTCATTTTTTTAACAAAAAAATTATAAAAAATCATATTCATTTGCCACTATAGTATACATATAGTATATCATTACAAAAACATGAAAAAATCAGAAAATAAATACTCGATCGATCGATATTTTCTATTCGGTTCTTTCACTATTCCTTTGTATAATGAATAGCGCAGCGAAATTTAAAAAACTCTATTCAAGTGATAGAATAAATATTTCTTCTGAAAAGAGTAGTGGCGACACAATATTTTCATTCTATTCTTCTTTCGTAATCGATCAGTACCCTCTAAACTTGACGAATCGAAAACGAATCGCAAGCGAGGAAATTTATATATGAAACACTTCGCAAACGTATCGCCTTAGCGAAGCGAAAGATATTCGCTAGTATATCGTTTGGCGTATCAAAATTAAAATGAAAGCGAACAGATTTGTATGTATTAGTAGTTCGCATTTCTCTTCATATTCGATTCATTCAACGTTTTGGAATCGGAAACGAAATTTAGGTAATATGAAAACGTATCACTGCTGAACTACTTTTTATCACGTCGTTACTTCGAAGATACCTACAATGACTTATAATGCACTACAATTTATTATATATGTAATAATTGATGTTATTTACTTTATCACTTTTAATATTATTATTGTTATGAATTACTATATTATAATTAATATTCACTATTTTAATCACTGTACTCTTATTATTGGTATTAAACACGAATTATTGTTATTTTTTAAAAAGCAAAATGGCAAATGGCTACATAAGTAAAAGAATATAAATATATATATATATATATATATATATATATATATATATATATATATATATATATATATATATATATATATATATATATATATATATATATATATATATATATATATATATATATATATGTATATATATATATATATATATATATATATATATATATATATATATATATATATATATATATAGCAAAAATCAACTAATATATGAACGTGGTAGTGTTGGTGTCATATAAACAAAAAACGATTTAACTGCGTTTCGTTTTCGATTCGCTTTGGTGAGGCCTCGAAAATTTATTTAGAGGGTACCCTTCAAACAAGATGAATCGGTAACGAATGACAAATGAAGAATAATGTTCATAGAACTCTTCGTAAACGAACCATTTTTACGATTTAAAAGCGAATCATTTATGATGTTCCCGTCCCAAAATAATTAGAATTTTTTACGAAGTAATGTCAATGTAGTGGTAATTCTCAAACAGTTCACTTTTGGCGTTTCGGAATTGTATTGCTTTTAGAGCTTAATAAACGTATTAATTTTAACGATACGTTATTAAAACAATTTAGTTATTCGTAATCGACTCTTTTGTACAAGAAAATGCAAAATTAAATTAGTATATTGTTTGTACTTCAATTCATTTATATCACAACATAAAACATAATAATCAATTAATTTCCAATTCATTTTATAAAATTAAAAAAATAATAAAATCTTAATCTATTGTAAATAATTCAAAAATCATATAAATCTAATAATTCAAACTTAAAATTAATGTTAAAAAAAAGAAGAAACTAAAATAATTAATTAAAGTTAAATATATAAAAGTTAATTAGATGTTTTTTGATTTTTTCACGCGATCTTTGGCGTAGTTAAACCATTTTTTTATAATGAGTACAATTTCGCCAGTCTTGCAGGTCGGAAATGTCTTCATTGCAGATTCTGAAAAAAAACATTAAATTAATTGGTTAACAGCTGATTGGTAATATATTTTGACTGTGGTATTTACAAACCTTTAATTAAGCTCATTATATGGTAATTTTCGATAACCGCTATATTTTCGTGGCGGCCAAACCATGAGAAGCTGCAAGCTGCTTCGTTAGTTAAAATTATTTTGAGGCATCCCCGTAGAAATTTATCTACATTTTGATCTATAATGTTTTCAAAAAGTTTCGTCTGTAAAACAAATTTGTATTATAGCAAAAATTTCAATTTTAAATTTAAAGGTTCCTACCAAAAATATTTGTTTTAGTTTGTCTTCTTTTATTTCTGCTGCCAGCTGCTCGAATTCTGTTGGTGTTGTAACTGGAATGTTTAATTTCATTTCTCCTATGTCGTGCTTGCCTTTGTTGTTATACCTGTCCCGTGACTCACGCCGCAATAACTTTACTTCGCGCAATAATACGCGCATCATATTTCCCTGTTGGTTTAAAATCTTAAGGACATCGGTTATAGTCTGCTCCTTTAGTGGTGGTGAATTTAGAGTTGGTGAATGTGATGCTATTCTATTTATTGCTACATTGGAAATAGATTGAGTGTTTGTGGAGGGCGTTTCTGGCAATTTAAAACAGTACTGTTTCCAAGACGATTCCATTTGGGATTGGAACCCAGTTTGTTTGTCTCAATCGCATGAATCTTAAAAAAAATTTCTTGTATCATGCAATAACACTGTGCTAAATGAAAAATATGACAAGCTGGGCACCCAGGGGGTAAACCTAATTCGGGTACGCTGAGTTCAATAGTGCTAGTCCCATTTTAAAGTTAGTCCCCATTTTTGAGATATCGCTTTCGACATGTTTTGGCTCTGAGTCAAAATAAACCCCCATTTTCACGTTGATAGCTCTTGAACCATTATGATTGTCGTTATGCTTTCTTCAGCAAAGTTGTTGCACAAGTCAAGACCAACAACTTTGCCAAACATATCAAGACCGAAAAACCACATCTAATTTTTGTTTGCTTTTCATTTCTACGAAAAACACTGTTTTTATCATTTTTAATCATTTTGTTGAATTAAAATCGAGTAGAATCGATCAAATAAACATTGCATCGACAAATATAGATACAATAGAAACTGTTTAAAAGAAAGTTAAATAGATTCAGTTGATTTTATGGTGATTTTTACTAAAAAAAAAAATTCCTTAAAAATTAACATTTTTCTTCTCTTTGACAAAAAATGGCGTGCCGTTGCAATAGTGGATAAAAATCCTGGATTTTTCCATCCCATCATTTTAACCAATTACATCACGTAAATTATCACTTTGGACGGCAGTCCAAACGAGTGACGAAAGCACCTACTGTGCTGGAAGTCGAACTCGTATATACGAGTTCGACTTCCAAAAAATTAGTTTTTCAGGTAACGACACCGGGTTCGGGGATGTCGTTGCCAAAAGTGAAAAATATTAAAGTATTTTCCAAATTACCGTTGGAGTCGAACGTGACCCGCCGAGTGTACAGACTCCTGTTTGTTTCGCCGCTAGCTCTATCGGTGAAGGTGTCTTTGGTCATGGGTGGTACACTCGGAAGGTGTTCCGGATCACATTGGAAAGAAAACCCGTTCCGAATTAAAAGAAAATAAACGATACGCAACACTCCGACACTCCATTCCACTACTTACCTCATTCCATCCATCACTCCACTCTGGTCCATCTCAACTCACTCACTCAGTCCTGATATAGCTACACATTGAATTCATTGTTAACAAAATATTTATTGACAAAATAATTTCAAAAGTTAAATTTATACAAAAAAAAAATTATTATCAATTTAATTTTCTCGTTCTAAATTCAGGTTAATTTAGTTAAGTCAGGTTAATTTAAACTATATATTCAAATAAAGAAATTATACTCAAGCAAATTATCCTTTTGCATTTCTAAATTATTAATTAAAATTAAAAAAAAAGATATAGCAAAAAAAATGTATATACCTTAAATACCATACAGAGGTTACCTTAGGTCCGCGAATGTCGAAAAGCGCTTTCCTGCATCAGGGCACGGCACATGAAAACAAAACGGTATCTATTCACTAAAAGAAATGAAACATATGCAATTCGCTAATTTGAACAAAAGTACAGATTAAGCAAATTAAATTTGGAATAAGAAGAAAGTGAAATTCATAACAATCAAACAAGAAAAAAAAATCATTTAAAGAAAATCAAAAGCAAAAAAAAAAAAAAGGAAATGTAAAAATAAAAGAGTAAATAGGAAAAATGATACCAAAGCTCCAAAATTTAGCAAAAAAAACTGCCGTTGTCCGCTCGCTCGCCACCTGTATTGCACGTCCTTGTCCTGATTTCATCAACCGGTTGATCAGCACAATGTTTCTGGATACCCAACACAACTCGACGCCAAAAACCTCCCTCCAGGCATATACGCTATAGTCTGTATAGTTACGCATTATTTCTATACTACACCTGCGCACACCTCCAATTGATAGTATAAAACTCAGTGAGTATTTTGATATACTGATACACAATATTGTAACGGAAGAATCTTCGTAGCTACACTGAACATTCGATGATTTTTGCACTATTGTTTTACGATAAAATCGGCATATGTACGAGGCACTCAAAGTATAGCCCTTAATTTAATTATTTAGCAATCTTGATTTTTCTTTTAGCCGAACTAAATCACACTCTGTGTGCTACCGGCGCTTTATCATAAACGAACCAAACATAATACTTCTATTTTCACAACAACGAACTTTGATTTGGCTTATTGGTACTTTTGTCTATACAATCCAACGCATAACAAATAATTTTTTCTTTCGTGGCGACTGCGCGACCGAAAACACCAAAGATCACTTTAAAAAAAATTGCTCACTACTTAGCAAACTATATTATTAATTCTTTTGCTAGTGTATACATAATCTTCGCACTATACTTCACTGTTGCAAGTTTATTCTCTAAAATATTACAATTGAATGACCGATCAAACAAATATTATTTATTTCTCAAAAAAAAAAATTCGATATCTAGAAAAGTCCGCTAGCTCCATAAAAAAAATATCGTATGATTTGCGGACAGCGTATGGTGCATCCACCAATTTGCAAGTCATTACCATAATGTTATTTCGCCGAGAGTATACTATTATACCAACAGCATGCAAGCATCGCAGGCGCAACCACAATTCAAATGGTACAGTTTGTTATATGTACGCAGCAATCATTTAGGCGTAATAAACCATAATTTATTTAGTTTACGTAACAAACACGTTACAACAACTGCCCCAAAAAGTGCTTCAACTAGCAAATTATGATTGTAGACGTCAATACCAATTCAACGACACCTCAAACGTCCAAAACGGATGATTTTGACCAAAGTTATGACATTTGGAAATTTTTCTATAACGTCACCATATAATCTTGCTTTGGTATGTTTGTTTGTTTGTCCGTACTTCTTTCATTTGATCTCATATTTTCAGGGTTTGTAGTACTTGAAAAACTAAGCAACTTTTGTTGTACAACTTTTTGATTTAGCCGCCATGTTGGCCGCGGCCAGATTCTGAAAGGCCATTTTTTGCCATTTTAGCAACACCTACAGCGCTGAACTTATTTGACATACCCCGGACATATGCATATCGTTAGAAAAGTATTGACAGCTATCAAATAGCATATAAAAAAATTTCAAAAAATTAAGGTTGAGGGTCATTTTGACCAAAAAACTGAAAAATGCTAAATCGGCCGGCCACATTCGGCCAAATTGCTAAAAACTTAGCCCAAAACTTTTGGTTCATATTCTCAGGATTATTAGCCACAAACCTCACCTACAATATGACATCAACCGTTTGTCCCAGAAAACTCGTGTATTTTAGATATTGACCTCCATAACTTAAGAGCCACCTTAATTTTTTGCAAAATTTCATTTATTGGCTCCAATGCACCCTAATATCGGTCCGTTGCGGTTCATAATGATTGTGAATCAACGTATTACAATGAAACAAATATAAATATATCATATTATTATCATTGCTAAGAGAATTTTTACCAGTGACCCTTTTTTCAAAATAAAAAAAAAAGAAAAAACTGACAAATTGGTGTGATCGAAAAGATCACCAAAAACATTGAACATTTGACAGTCTCCTGTCATAAAATCGATATTTTTTTAATCTTTATGATGATTTCTTTATACAGTAGATGTTATCTTCCCTCCCATCGCATGAAGATGGAATATCAGCGAGAGGAGCTACCATTAATTTTTGTTTCCAAGTAACACACTAAAATATGTATATTTTGTTGTATTGTTTAAGGAATCAAAAATGAATTGCTATCGAGTGTGTGTGAACTGTTTTGACTGACAACAATTCAACGAATCGCAATTCAATTCATTTTCAATTTGCCGTGCCAAAATCATTGATATCAAATAAAAAACCTCTTAACGAGGTAAATGTTCGAGTGACGAAAGCCGAATTCAATTCACAAAATTTCTGATATCAAATTTGTGCCGAAAAAAACAATTGCATTCGATTTGTCAACGATTTTTCGGAATGTTCAACAACAACGCACTGAATGCACTAACATTCCGAAAAATCGTTGACAAATCGAATGCAATTGTTTTTTTCTGCACAAATTTTATATCAGAAATTTTGTGAATTGAATTTCATCACTCGAACATTTACCTCGTACAACAGACACGCCACTTTGCATACAAAAAGTTGAAAAAAATTGAAAAATAATCTGGGATAGAAAAATCCGAGATTTTTATCCGTCGTATGTTTCTGTGATTGACTGGCGCAGTGACATTTGATGGTTGATATATTGATGCAGATGTTTCTTAATTTACATATATAGTTTACACGATGTAATTGGTTAAAACGATGGGATGGAAAACTCCAGGATTTTTATCCACTATCGCAACGGCACGCCATTGTTTTGTCAAAGAGAAGAAAATGTTAATTTTTTA
The DNA here is from genome assembly GCA_947310385.1 of Nephrotoma appendiculata. NCBI lineage: Eukaryota > Metazoa > Arthropoda > Insecta > Diptera > Tipulidae > Nephrotoma > Nephrotoma appendiculata. The sequence continues at coordinate 67,089,910 of OX371225.1, forward strand.
GGAATTTTTTTTTTAGTAAAAATCACCATCAAATCAACTGAATCTACTTAACTTTCTTTTAAATAGTTTCTATTGTATCTATATTTGTCGATGCAATGTTTATTTGATCGTTTCTACTCGATTTAAATTCAACAAAATGATAAAAACAGAGTTTTTCGTCGAAATGAAAAACAAAAAAAAATTAGATGTGGTTTTTCGGTTTTGATATGTTCGGCAAAGTTGTTGGTCTTGACTTGTGCAATAACTTTGCTGAAGAAAGCATAATGAAAATCTTAATGGTTCAGAAGGTATCAACTTGAAAATGGAGGTATATTTTGACTCAGAGCCATAACATGTCGAAAGCGATATCTCAAAAATGGGGACTAACTTTGAAATGGGACTAGCACCGTACAATTCAGCATACTCGAATTAGGTTGACTCCCCGGGTGCCCAGCTTGTCACGAATAAAAGTTTGCAATTCAAGTACAGTGTTATTGCTAATGATATTATAGCTGTTTCTCGATTTACGCAATTTTCAAAAATATTCGTGGCCGTAAAGAATTCATTTATTTAAATAGGTTATGTACTTTAAATTACAAATTAAAATTAAATCTCGATTTTATTTTATGATTTCCGCTAGTTAAAAAACGAAGTGTTAAATATTTCTGTTCTAGTCAGATATATGTATGTAGATGGGTTTGGATACAAATTAAAGAAGGCCCTATTTCTTAGTTGATGTGAATTTAGAGATTGTTAAATGATTTATTTAAGTAAAAAAAATTGTTTGATTTTAACTGAAAATCAGGAAAATAATTAAAAAAAATTTTCAATTATAACTTAAATAAGGTTTTTATTTAAAAAAAATACATCTATTATCCATTTATATAAAACATGGTCGGCGATCGATCGTCGTACGAGAAAGACGCGTTTTTGTCTTTCTCTATATAGAAAATTAAAACTTAAATTTTTTTTTTTCTGTTTTAAATAAATAAATAAATAATATTTTATATATAAAAGTTATTAAAATTAAATATTAAATATATAATATAAAGTGTTAATAAATTGGTGTAAGTAAATTGAAACGTGAATTAACGTGAAAGTGTCTAGGTTGTTATGACGGGTTGTTTTGTTATTTGTGTGACGCACTGACGCAGCAATGGTGAACGCATCACAAGCTAAGTGCTTTTGTGTTTCATATTTTTATTTATACTTTGTTTAGTTTATATTTTGTTTAATTTTTATTTTTTTGTAAAAAATTTATATAAATTTTAATTTTATTAATGTAAATATTTTTTAATATACGCATTTGTGATATGTCGTATGGTTTACGATTGTGTGTGTGTGTGGATATATGTACGTACATTCACGTAGTTTAGTTTAGTCAAATAAGACAAAAAGGATGAAAATAAAAATACTCTTCTGTTGCTTGTCATTCATTTTCCGTTCATTTTAAATGAATTTTTTATGCTAATTTCTCTTCGCTCTTGAATAGTAAAATGAATTTTCAGAAATGTTATGCAGTAGAAAACGAATAGTGTCTAGTGAGCGAATAATGAGAAACTAAAAAGGTTGATCTTATTTTTTGTGTTAGCGAACGGGATCTACTGCTCTTTTGGTTTTACTTTTCTATTCTAATAAGAAAGCGAATTGTAGTACTGATTGGATAAAATGTATTGAACGATCGAATAGAGAATACATATCATTTCTTTCTACTTTATTCTTGATAAGTGAATAGTAAAACAAAATATTTTTTGTTCTTTTACATATTTCTTGTTGATCAGTTTTACAAATAATGCATTAATTCCGTGGAAAGATTTGCTGACAGCAATTTTTTTACTGATAATACGCAAAAGAAAAACTTAAAAATTTTATAAGAGTGACAAAGAACAGAAATATTTTTTATTTCATTTTATAGTAAAATTTTATATATATATGTATGTATATGTGTGTGTATGTGTGTAGATATGTATGTATATGTGTATATATATAAATATTCATGACTTTTTTGTAGATTGATTTAAAGGGATGAGACCTCATATGTGTTACGGCATGGCAAAGGGAAAATGGTTTTTAATTTTTTTTTTCCATTTGTAATGACAATTAAATCTTTGATGTGATATCCTTCGGCCTTTTAATGTTGACTGTTTTTTTAAAATTGCTTACTGCTGGCACTATTTTATCTAAAAGAATTTCTGGCTCAATAATATTTCTCGAAACAGGTTCGTCTTTGCATGGGAATGATATATACGAATATCGATTGATTTGAATTCTAAATCCTAATCAAGGACCTGCTTATGTACCAATTGTGTAAAAAGCCTTCCGCGTGGTTCTATCTTCCGTTCGTGTCATCACCTCACATAAATCATGATCGTTTTGTTTGATTGAGACAATATACTGCGGAAGATGCATAAAATCATTTTTGTGCTTAATTGGAATTCTAGCAAATCGCAATTCTAGCAATTAGCATTAATTTGGGAGAGGCTTAATTCGGCTGGGTCATCTGTCAACTGGCTGTTTTGACGTGTAAATGGAGAAATAGGAAAATTCCTTGGCCGATTATTTTCGGATTTATTTTGTTGAAAAATCCAGTACTTCACCCGGGATTTATGTTGAAATCCCGGTTCAGCTCAACATATCATATTCGAACATGATTAGTTAAGACATTGCTTAGCACGGCCGAACTCCAGAACTTCTCTAAATTCACATTTAATTCTGCTTACCTGATTTGACAATAATTGGTCGGGGTATGGCCAAGTTCCATTCAGAATTATCGAATTTTAGAACTTTTGTAACGAATTTCACATTTCGTTCCCTGCTACAGTTTCTAATTCTTTCAGGAAAAACTTTTTTTTTGTCTTCTCGTTGCATTGATTGTGGGTTGTGAGTTAGATGAGGTGTGTATCCCTGCAATAGGGGTTTATATTCTACTTATTGAATATTGTTAATGCCAATGTTGTGTAATGAACTAAAAATATGCACACACCAAAATATTTCTGTACTGTTAACTAATTGATATTGCTTCAAAACAAATATTATATATGTAATTGTATTATGATTTGGTATCGAAAAACAATGGTATTAACGACGATGAGATGACACGATGGTCCGAAAGAGATGACGAGGGAGAGGGAGGTGATGAGGAAAAAGAAAAAACATTTGGACAGGGAGTTGAATGTTGAATTTTGATAAATAAAGAAGAGACTTAATAAATTGTGCAGTGTGTTTATATTGATCACTCCAAGTATAATCTTAAAATATAAAAAGTAACAGTGATTACCAAAAATACTTGGTCATATTTTTTTTTTATTGTACAATTAAATGATCAATCATTTAAAGTTAATATATATGAACTTTATAAATTTATTAATTTAATATATATATATAAAGATAAAAATAAACAAGTGAAAACGAACATTAAATTTACCAGGTGTGTCATAAACGGTAAATTGGTTATAAAAATATGTCATGTGAAAATGCCGAACTTTATTTGAAGTGAAACGACAGTTCAAACGTGAATGAAAATAATCAGATATTGGTGAAATCGAAAGAGTTGTTTGGTGCAAAATATTAACTGAAACTATACTCTATGTCATACTATTATGTGAATAATTGGTCTCGTATATAATAATATCGTAAATAATAAGAAGTTGGACGCAATTTAAGTGCGGCTCGTAAACTCGAAAAATTATAAAATGGTGAGCCATAAAATGTGTAGTGATGGACGTTAAAACTCAAATCTGTTTTTTTTGGGTGTGGTTTTGTGATAATCGTAACATAAACCGGACAATATCGATATTAATAAGAGTCTAATACGTTTAATAAAATCTTTTCTAACTCGAACTGTTCCAAAGATACTTCCATAATTAATAATAATTCTAATTAAATAATAAATAAATCCATTAATAACAATCAAAATTCTAACCAAAATAAAATAAAATATCTGCCTCTAATTGAAAAATTCGTTCATTCACAACTCCAACATTAATGAATGATCATACCTATCATACTCATCGAAAACGTATATGTGCTACGGAAATAAGGTCATCCATCGTTGTCAACGTCATGGCGCCCAACGTTTACAATTTTTGAGAAATTTGTTTTGTCTATTTTATTGTAAGTTATTTAATATAAATTTATTATTACTTAAACATTTTCGTATTTCTGAAACGAAGATTAAAGTTTAAACTAATTCCTCAAACAATAAATAAAATTAATTCTTAAGTTTCCATTTAGTGCAAAGGTGTATATTTATTGGTTGGTAAATTAGTTTGTACTTCTATTATACACAATATATTTTGGTCTATTTAGCAATACTCCTTTATTTTCAATTTAATGATAATATTCATCCATTATCAGTTTTTTTTGAGTTTTTTTTTTGTTTTTTTTTGTAATTTAAGTAAATTTCTGATGTTAGTAATTTAAGGTAAATCCATTTAAATTTTCGTTAGCATGTAAAAGAAAAAAAAAAAATGATAATATTTGAAGTTAATAATTATGAATTTGACCTAAAAATTACCTATCGCTTTATTCAATTAATTAATTAAAATGAGGTAAATTCTGTTAACGGGGAGATGCAACGGAGGTGAGTAGTTTGGCTGGGCATGTGACCTTCAAGTGTTTTTTTTTCTCTCGAGAATCCTAATTTACTTTCTTAGTTTATTTTCTTATTTTCCATTTACGGTCATTACTGATTGGCTCATGTTCCGGAAACCCCACCCCTGACGCTCCTGAGACTTAGCCGAGCAATCGACCGTCAAACCGGAACCGCTGAGCTGATAAAAATATTTTCTGTTAACGGTTCAGCAGTAGCTGAACTGTTACACTTTATCAAAATCAAAAAGACACATTAAAATCCCAATACAAGTTGATCCTAATTTATTAGAATCCTAGCCCAGCTCTACAATCGGAACTGGAAAATTTCGGTTGGAAACGGCATGTTTCATTCATTATAGCTGAATCCGAAAATTTCGTCAAATTCGGCTTTGCACCCGAATTTGATCATCATTTGTTTTGAGTTTGCTTAGTTCCATTGAACATGCTACAGTGCCAATCCAATTCTGCGTACCATATTTAACAGTTATTGGTTGAGGAATAGTAAAGTTCCATTGAGCATGATATAAATATCCTGTGCACTATAATTATACTTGGCAATTAATGGAATATTCTCTTCTTTGGTGAACAAATCTAATAAAATATTTGAAATTTTTGAATTAAATTAAAATTGTTTGAAATATCCTATCAGGTAGTTAATCTGGTATTGAATAACATTGATATTTTTCCGGGAACCATTGCCTTTGGGATGCCTTACATATTAAAATTGTTGTTTTTTTTTTTTTTTTTTTTTTTTTGTTCGATTTAAGGGTTAAATACTAATGAATTTTAGACTAAGTTTGATATAATTTAAATAATTATGGTTACAGGAAATCCTATTGTAAGTCGTGGAATTGCAGGAGGATTAAATTAATAAATGTTTATACTATTTAGGAAGCCGGAAAATATTAATTTAGAATTAAATTTCAGGAAATCTACAGACGTGAAATAATATTTCTTTGAAATATTAATTGTTGATTGTGTAGATTAGAATGGTGTTGTCATTGCATTAATAACAATCGACTTTATTTAAGGGTCTGCAACTGGGTCGATTTAATCAATTAAATTTTGCATTAATTTACAATTACATTTCAGGAGATTTCCAGATGTACGTGAAATAATACAAATTTTTTCTCAGGTTGCTGATTTAGAGAAGCAATTGTTGAAGACCAATACCATCGTTATCCATTAAACCTATTAAACCTTTATCCTTCCTTAGTAGATTAGTATTGTGCTGTCCTTGTGTTACTATCGGCTATACCTAGGTGTCTGTAACCGGGCCGATTCTGTCCCACTTAACTAACCTATCCAATCCTTCGGTTTTGTTATATGTAAAAAAGAGTGTACGGTGGGCCCGGCGTCACCCGGGAGCTCCTGTGTAAGAACTTGGTCGTGCATTCAGAATCAATCAATCAATCAATCAATCTATTATCCATTTAATTAAAACATAATAAAAGAAAACCGAAATCACATGTTTGTTGACTACACGTGACGTCACATTAACATGCGTTATATTCCACCACAGAATATATACAGAAGCGACATAACTCCATTTTTATATGAATTTATTTCGACTCGAATAATTGATTTTTTTAATCAAAATGAGAGTGGTAAAATTGTTTAAATGGTAGATAATAGATAGCGCTAGTAGTTTTCAAAAAAGTTAAAATCGATTATAAAATCTTCGCAGTGTACAACTAAAATTTCCTCTCAATTGGCTCCCTCAATAACAAATGTCACTTTGATTTTGGCTACATCAACAGCAATACGTGTTAATTGCTAAAATTAAAACATTTCTTTATATTTAAATCTGATGAGACTGAGTGATACGCAATCAACAATTAATAACAATGCAATACAAGAATCAGCATTCAGTGCTAAAATTAAATTATATACCGAAGAATATCGTCGAATGGATTATACATATAGTAAGTGGTGATACATTTCAATCACTTCTAATCAACCTGTATTATATGCATATTATTATTATAAAGGGAAATTACAACAAATGATAATGTTCCAGCACAGAAGTGAGTTTTAATAATTTATTACAAATGAATTAAATATTCTAATATTGTTTTATTTCTAGCTGTGTGTTCCGTTTGGACGGAACTATGCAGCAAATCGGTAATTCGTATGATGGTGAAATGGGAATCAGTGAGCTGTCAGCCGAAATATTTTTAATTTCTGACGATAAACTGTGAAATATTATGTAATGGTGGCCACGATTTATGTAAAATGCTCGCATTGTATTAATATCCTCTTGGATGTATACTGTAATTTTATCCACTTTATCAAGAAATGAGGTTATTTATCCCATTTAATAGATAGCCTCCTAAAATCTAGTGATAAATTGTGTCAGATACTACAAACAACACCAGACAATCTAAAAACATTATAAATTTATGAATTGAAAATCGCAATGTTGAGTCGTGTTGCAAGTTCATATATTGGAGCTGAATTATTTATTTATTTATTTATTCAATTTAAAAACAAAAAATAACGAATTTAGCTGAACGAAAATCTATATTTATGATTTACATCCTGATTTTAAACTGGACAGTTGTAAGTCGAATTTATTTGTTCTTGTACCGCCAGATGATGTTCGCTATCGATAAATACTGTTACCCACCCGCTTTAAATATTTCTGATGTTATAAATGAACACTGGGTTCAGATAATTTTCGGCTATAAGGCAAATTTTTTATTTTATTTTGTCGCATGTGAAATGATCGAAATTATATTAAAACCTGGAACACCATTCATGAATTTGGGATACTAACGCTGTTAATCTATGACCGCGATTCTTGTTATCCGAGGGAACTCTGAATCAAATGTTTGACCGATAAAATATTACATAAGTCCTGATTTTATATACATATGTATGTACTAATGAATGTGTGTTCTCATAATTTCTATATTCTAGTTACGAGTTTAACGGCCAAGCCGTGAATTTTCTTACTGATGTGAATAAGGCCAAGCCACTCAACATATAGCCAAGCATACTAAATTTGTTTTACAAATAGCTTTCAATTTAACACCACACACGAAATTATGTTACAAATAGTTCGGCCGATCATCGTATTTGCTGTGTTTTTTTATTAGCGCCCGATAGCTGTATCCGGAGCAGCCAATTTTCTATGTGAAAACTTATATTTAGCGCGCTATTATTGCATTTAATTAATTTATTTAAATCTAAACTAAGATTTTTCATTCAACTTTTTAATTAAAAATCGATAAAAAAATATCTCGGCTCACTTATTTATCGGGAGCCGCTATCGGGAGCGCTATCCATTTCAATGGGAAATTTGAAAAGGCTTTTAATTTTGTAAACCCCTGAAACCATTAGAAACTAAATCTTACAATAAAAAATTAAAACTCAGCAAAATGAATTTTTTTTTATAACGTCATGTCAAAATAAATGTCAATTAATATATTTCAGGTGATAAATGTTTGTTTTATTGATGAATTTAGTTTTAATTTGTATAGTACAGCGACACCAGTGAATAATAGCTGCAGTTTCAATAGAAAATTGCCATTTGGCTCCGGATAGTGCTCCAATATTAAAACACAGCAATTATTGGCATTACCATAAGTATGTTGGATGATAAATTGTGAAACCAAAGGAATCTGAGTGCTGGATTGTGACTTTAATTCGTAATGCTGGACTCGATGCTAAAATTGACTGAAATTGGGACATATGTTATAATGGGAACGCAACCTTTGTCACCATATCAACATCTATTCGAAATAAGTAATTGATTCGCTATCGGTTAGTTTGGAAGCTCTCACTGGTACTGTAGAAAGAAACCCAAGCTAAAGCACAAGAAAGTGGTGAAAATGATTGAAAGTACTACTAAACAATTTGTGGAATCTATAAACATTTTTTATTTTTAGTCACCCGATAAAACTAAGATTCCTAAACTTAATAAAACGCCAGAAATTTCCATTAATCAACAGTTGTCTTATTTTTAAAAATTTCAGGTAAATTACATCCGGCATTAGTGTTATTCTGAACATAATAACTACCGCCAATTTTGATCGATGCACAATAAGTAAAAATTACCAAAGATTACAAGTAATGCTCAAGTACGTGAAATCGTCTCATTGATTCACTTTATTCATCGACAAATCCAATAGCGTTTTGCCAGTTTTTAATCGCCATTGTTTCGTTCAGCATAGGTTGAAATGAGTATAATGTGTCTTGTCCCTGGAATTCTACGAGACGCAATTTTCAGGGCTCTCATGTCAGAGTAATAATGCTTATTGTTTGACAAATGATCGCGAACAATTTGACAGAAGTCGAAGAGAGAGAATTTATTTTTACACTACAGATACGAAAGAAAACCAAAAATCTTACAAATAAAATAAATAAATACAACTCAAATATCCCATCGTAGAATGATAGATACGAACGCACACCGCAATACGAACCCAATATATGAGCTGAGCCGCGCCGATAATATAAATCAACCTTTATGGGCTAACCAGTCAGGAATAAAAACTTAAAAACTAATATAAGAATTTTATTCCAGCCATCCAAAACTTAAAATTCTTAAGTAATAACAAAATTAGCGCGATGTCAATATATATTTTGTATGAATAAAACATGATTAGATTTTTATGTTTACTTGAAAAATAGAAAATAAAAAATCTTCTGCGGCCAAGCAATTCACCAGATCTCAACCCGATAGAGATAATTGCTGGTCCGTGTTGAAGCGACTAGTATATATGCGTACAAACAATACGGTGGCCGAACTTAAAAAAATCCGAAGTCGTTTAGTAAAATGATGGGTGTAATGGGTGTATTTTGTTTGCCGCCATTTAGGCGAGTTCATACTTGACATTCGTAAAGTACACACGAGGCAAATTAACCATGGAAAAATATTCGACTCAATAACGCGTTTTAATAGTGAACACATTTTACTCAAGACAATCATCAATTACATTAACATTAGGAAAATTACGTAAGAGGTTCGCAAGGAATACGGTGCCTTCAAAGCCTATAATTTAACGGATTATATTGCTTTTGTACGTGCGCAAGAACTTGGACTTTGTAGATCAACACTAACCAATATTTTGCATAAAGACTTGGATTTATTCCCGATAGTATATTATACAAATAAAATGCTGTTCCTATCACTATGAGTGACTATGTTCATTTTCACTTAAGTGGACAGGTAACGTTCAATAACATCCCTTGAAAATGGCGGTGTGGTGTGCAATATGGGTTGGATTGGACCATATTTTTACGAAAATCCGCTCTTACAGTCACTGGAAAACATTATCGTGATATGATAAGGAACTTTTTTAGACCAGAATTGAATGTTGATGGTTTGGTCAACATGTGGTTCCAACATGATAGTTCCACATGTCATACTGCTAGAGAAATCATGGAATTGTTACGAGAAATGTTTCCACAACAGTTAGTTTCGCAATCTGGTGATATGGATTGGCCTCCACGGTTACCCGATTTAACTGCTCCCGACTTTTTTATGGGGCTATCTTAAAATTAAGGTTTATGCAAATAAACCAGATAACATTGAACATCTTAAAAGGAACATTAGAGAAGAAATCAACATGATACAGGGTGAAATGTGTAAAACATTGATCAAGAGAACCCGGATGTGTAAGGCCAATAGATGGGAATGATTGGCAGATATTGTTTTTCATACATAATTCCAATAAAAAAAATTGTATAGGCAAAAAGTAGTAAACCTTATGGATGGACACCCTGTATTTGCGGTTATACCGTATACATTAACGGTGTAAATTATATAAATATTGAAAAATTATTGTCAAATTATTCACCAATCGGTTCTAGCTAAATTTTAATTCTAAAAACCCCCAACGTATTATATGCTAAATAAACCAAATGTTGTTTTTAATTATTATAAGTCAGTAGAAGGGAAATTATGAATTAATGCAAATAGTTGAAAGTAACAAAACTGAAAATTATATAAACTACACTCGCGAGCAACTAATCGACTCAATAATCTTCAGTTCTCACAAAAAGACGAATTTTTTTAAAATGGCTTAAGTTGTAGTTTAAAATGACACTACATATTTTCATTCGTTCAGTACTTTTTTTATAATGAATTTTGAATGAAAACGTAACCGAAATTGATTGGTATGAAAAAAATATTGGGGATATTTAAATTTAAATATCAAAGAAAATGCAAGCAGAACAAAAACAATTTTATTGGTTAATAATACTAAGTATTGACACCCCCACCTCCCCCCTCTAAGAACTGTCCCCTTTTTTGTCTCAAGTTCAACCTCATTCATGAACTGCCGAGTGTTTCGGGCTGTGTGACGTCGGGCATTGGCATGCATTAGTATGAAATCTTGATCAGAGAATGTCCTCGATATATCGTTAAGCGGCCAGGCCTCCTCTACGGCCTCCACCAGATTCGAAAACAAGACCTGTTTTTCGCTAAAGTGATATGCCAGCTCACACCATGCACAAACGTGTTTCAGCGAAACAGCATTGCGAAAATCGCTCGCCTGTACAACGATACACCCGGCCACTCCTATTACTATATTGTAACGGAATTCTATTCGATTCCATTACTAGTAAAAACCTAAACACTTAAGAATTACCTATCGGCATAACTTTCGAGGTAAAACCTCAAAATTATAACATAAGCAATAACCATGCCGAGTTTACACATCTAAAGGGTGATTTTTTTGTGGTTAGGATTTTCATGCATTAGTATTTGACAGATCACGCGGGATTTCAGACAAGGTGTCAAAGAGAAAGATGCTCAGTATGCTTTGACATTTCATAATGAATAGACTTACTAACGAGCAACGCTTGCAAATAATTGAATTATATTACAAAAATCAGTGTTCGGTTCGAAAAGTGTTTCGCGATTTACGTCCGATTTATGGTCTACATAATCGACCAAGTGAGCAAACAATTAATGCGATTGTGACCAAGTTTCGCACTCAGTTTACTTTATTGGACATTAAACCAACCACACGAATGCGTACAGTGCGTACAGAAGAGAATATTGCGTCTGTTTCTGAGAGTGTTGCTGAAGACCGTGAAATGTCGATTCGTCGCCGTTCGCAGCAATTGGGTTTGTGTTATTCGACGACATGGAAGATTTTACGCAAAGATCTTGGTGTAAAACCGTATAAAATACAGCTCCTGCAAGAACTGAAGCCGAACGATCTGCCACAACGTCGAATTTTCAGTAAATGGGCCCTAGAAAAGTTGGCAGAAAATCCGCTTTTTTATCGACAAATTTTGTTCAGCGATGAGGCTCATTTCTGGTTGAATGGCTACGTAAATAAGCAAAATTGCCGCATTTGGAGTGAAGAGCAACCAGAAGCCGTTCAAGAACTGCCCATGCATCCCGAAAAATGCACTGTTTGGTGTGGTTTGTACGCTGGTGGAATCATTGGACCGTATTTTTTCAAAGATGCTGTTGGACGCAACGTTACGGTGAATGGCGATCGCTATCGTTCGATGCTAACAAACTTTTTGTTGCCAAAAATGGAAGAACTGAACTTAGTTGACATGTGGTTTCAACAAGATGGCGCTACATGCCACACAGCTCGCGATTCTATGGCCATTTTGAGGGAAAACTTCGGAGAACAATTCATCTCAAGAAATGGCCCGGTAAGTTGGCCACCAAGATCATGCGATTTGACGCCTTTAGACTATTTTTTGTGGGGCTACGTCAAGTCTAAAGTCTACAGAAATAAGCCAGCAACTATTCCAGTTTTGGAAGACAACATTTCCGAAGAAATTCGGGCTATTCCGGCCGGAAAGGGTCGAAAAAGTTGCCCAAAATTGGACTTTCCGAATGGACCACCTAAGACGCAGCCGCGGTCAACATTTAAATGAAATTATCTTCAAAAAGTAAATGTCATGGACCAATCTAACGTTTCAAATAAAGAACCGATGAGATTTTGCAAATTTTATGCGTTTTTTTTTTAAAAAAAGTTCTCAAGCTCTTAAAAAATCACCCGTTATTTTTGAATATACGTATATACCACCACGGCATATACTCATGCAGGGGTTGAATGAACGTATTTTATAATTTAATGTAACACGATCGCTGGTTTTGATTCCACAAAGGCAAATGCTTTTGAGGTAAATGGCATGAGTAATGAACTCTGCTATTGCAAATAATCAATAATTGTAAGCCTCGTGCAGTTTACTTACATTGCAGAAAAATGGTTTTTCGCGTGCGTCGATTTTGCAAAAATGGATAGCACGTTATTGTACATCGTGGTTGTACATTATTTTCTTGCTTTGAAAGCACAAAAAGTGTATCATCGATATGTGTATAAATATTGTACATTTTTTTTGGTAGGGATCAGTGATTAGATAGACCAAGAAGTGGTCAGTTGGTGGTTTTTATATTTTGGTGTAAATTTAAGTTTTTTTTATAACGGATTATAATAATTTAATTCAGAAACTTTGTGCGGTTTTTTTTTGGTTATCAACAGTGAAATTTATTGGACTAAGTGAATCAATTATACCCGTAAATAAGCATAAAAATAATCTTATCGATTCAAGGGATTGTGTTAAACCCGAAAGAAAAGTTTGAGCTTTTGTAAATAATAGTGAAATATTTATCTGTTGATGTAAAAACTTTATACTAAGTTTTTTTAAGTTACATAATTGAATTGTGTAGAACTCAGTGAAGAACAATCAGTAATAAGAATTTTTTTTGTTACGTGCGTGATTTTGGATTTGGCTGCATATATATTTTGGTGAGTATGATGTTGAGGAGTGAGTACTAAAATTTACGATAGTGGCGAGGTACCTTAGTTGCTTCTAGCAAAGCTGAGTCTTGCTAGAAGCGAGGGCATCGAGAGTAACCCGGCCCATAGGCTGGACACCCTCTTTCTGCTAAGGACCTCCTCCACTTTCAATAGGCAACTAACTGTTAGTTTTTTTTTATTGATAATACGTGTCTGTGCTACTTAAGGTAATTATGTTACCCTAAGAAGCCAGAAATAACAACCATGGGTGAAAACCCATTTCTTTAAAGTGTTTGGGAACCGCCAATTTTGGGTCCGATGACCTCTTTTCCCTTTTTTTTGATCAAAATTTTAGATGGTAAATTTTAGGCCACCTTTCCTAAGTTAATATGATTGTGCGGTAATCCAGGTCCCTGATTTCACCTAACCCTAAAAACCCACGACCACATCCCCTACCAGGCTGAGCTGCGGGAAACCAAGCCGCACATGTGGCTAGGGCATGAAATGGGGACAATTTCTTTAACGATAGGGTATACTGTCGTAAGACAGTAAGCTTTTATTGTTACAGTGGCGCCCAAACGGGGCCATAATTCGGCCCAAAAATTCTGGTAATAAATACCACAATTAGTCTATTAAATTCAATTGAGGATTCTCTCACATTCTCGTCTAAATAGTCGACATTACTTTATGTAATGTTCAAAAATTGTTAAATACTTCTTAGTAAAATTGAAATCGGTTTAAATGACCGTGTGCTTGGTTTTTATCATTGTTGGATGTCAATTTCTATCGATACGAGTATGGCAGCGGCAAGCTTGACCTTATTCGTGGTGTGTCATACGCGTACCGACTGGAATTGATGCTTTTTGAGCTCCTATGCTGGATCCCCGAATGGATGGTTTATCTGTGGCATGTCCCAACCCGCACTCCGGGGGATAAACTGACATTCGTGGTAGTTATAGGAATTTAAAAATTCATCTAATATGGTAAAAGGCTGGAGCATGCGGTGATAACCGAACTCAGACAATAATTCAGTTGTACGGTTTTCTGTACTGTGTACAACCAACAGTTTATGCTTTGCGTTACCAGTAAGGGAGAATGATGCGGTCCCTGAGGTAATGGGCATATCCCTTTCCTGCCGAGCGGTTATCGGGTGGTATAAAGGGCTGCTCATTTCTCAGATCGGTCATTCCGTATCCTGGCTCGTAAAGCTGAGCTGCACCCAATTTTAATTTTCCTCTGTTAAATGCTTATGGCTACCGGTAAGAAATTACCACGAGCCGTAGGAAAGGTTTATTTATTTTAAAAAATATGGATTTCTAAGCAGCAGTGTATAGTTAGGTTATTGCGAAAATTCCACTTTGTGTTGTTTATTTAAATTTGTCATCCTTCGGGATGGGTTTTGCAAGTCCTCCCATAGTTAGTTTTAGGCGCGTTCAGGGTATAATGTGTTTAGCTGTCCAATCCGGTGTTCTATCAGTGAACGGATATTGATGAGGTTTAGGACATAAGCTAAACATTATTATATCTCACACTGCGGAAATCCTTGGTGATAACCGGCGAGTTATCATCCCCAATAGACAGCCATAGCAGCCGAGGTTCGAGTGTCTGAAAAGACCTCAGCAACATTGGTTGACTTACATGGGAACGTTCTGTCACCCTCGCAGGTGAGCTCCTCTGCTGAGTTCAGAGTAAGACTGCCAGCTGCGGATACGGGGGCAAGAATTTTGCCATGGCCTATTGGGTACCTTGAGTGTCATCTGTTTTCAAGTTCACCATAGCAGCGAGGATCACCTTGTATGTCAGGTTTAGACTACCGTTGCATCATTGGGAACAAGGAAACAGTTTCATCAAAATTTCAATTCCAATTCCTTTATCCTATCCTTATTTTGATCCAAGTTGGCGGAATTTATTCATTTTAGGGGAGTGTTACCCATGGTTGTTTTTATTTTTTTGTGTAAATTTAAAATTAATGTTTTTTTTGTATTTAGTTTTTAGATTTTTAGTTTAGTTTAGTTTTAAGATATTAGTTAAGTACTTTATTTCCTTAAAAAAAAAAAAAATGAATGTAGATTATCTGGACAACGACGAGACCGCAGTCAAATGTGAATGTCGAAAGATTCCCGTTGTGCCTTATCATAAAGCAGTCATCGCTTTGAAGAAGGAATTGATGGAAGAACGGTTAAATCTTAAACGGAATAATCTGGTTCTACATCAAGCTGCAGTCAGATCACCCAAAGAAGAGATAGTGACATGTTTTCACAAACTGGAAGGTGTTAAACAACTGTTTCGCCAAATAACAAATGGAGTTATTACAGAGGACGAACAATTGCCAGTGGTGTCAACAAAGTTGCTACACGTTCAAGGTAGACTGGATCGCATCCGGTTTACACTCTCTTTACAAGAGGTAGTTAACGAGATGATCTTGACTATAAAAAATCTGTGGGACTTAGGAGCAATTTTAAAAGTAACTGATAAGTTACAAGTAGTTGCGAGAAAATTACATTACTTGAAAATTATTTCGGATGAATCTAAGGCTATGTTAGATCTAGTGAAAATTCCACATAGCCGAAACTCATTGCACTCGGACACCTCACGGAGGAATCTTTTTAAAGATGAGCGAACTCGTACGCACTATGACCGGATCGTTCAAAAATTAGATCGAATTCAATGTGAGCGCGAGAACTTGAGGGCAGAGATATTCAACGAACCACCGTTTATGCACAAGACGGAGGTGGACGTTGAATCATCGTCAGATGGAAGAAGTGATAATCAAGTAAGTGAAAACAACATTAGCAGTAGCAAATCACCATCTAAAGCATCACAAGTAACATTAGATCGACGGACACCACGCAGTTTTAGTAATGAAACAAGACCTAAATTTGAAGGGGAATTTTCCAAAATTGTTGCTTTGGAATATTTTAACAATAAAAAGAGCGGTAAAGTTAGAGATTCAAGCATAATAACTGGAGGTAAATGTGGAATACAGATAGGGAATACCATCAAATCGATCAAAAACATGTCAGGTCAGTTTTTAATCGCCATTGTTTCGTTCAGCATAGGTTGAAATGAGTATAATGTGTCTTGTCCCTGGAATTCTACGAGACGCAATTTTCAGGGCTCTCATGTCAGAGTAATAATGCTTATTGTTTGACAAATGATCGCGAACAATTTGACAGAAGTCGAAGAGAGAGAATTTATTTTTACACTACAGATACGAAAGAAAACCAAAAATCTTACAAATAAAATAAATAAATACAACTCAAATATCCCATCGTAGAATGATAGATACGAACGCACACCGCAATACGAACCCAATATATGAGCTGAGCCGCGCCGATAATATAAATCAACCTTTATGGGCTAACCAGTCAGGAATAAAAACTTAAAAACTAATATAAGAATTTTATTCCAGCCATCCAAAACTTAAAATTCTTAAGTAATAACAAAATTAGCGCGATGTCAATATATATTTTGTATGAATAAAACATGATTAGATTTTTATGTTTACTTGAAAAATAGAAAATAAAAAATCTTCTGCGGCCAAGCAATTCACCAGACCTCAACCCGATAGAGATAATTGCTGGTCCGTGTTGAAGCGACTAGTATATATGCGTACAAACAATACGGTGGCCGAACTTAAAAAAATCCGAAGTCGTTTAGTAAAATGATGGGTGTAATGGGTGTATTTTGTTTGCCGCCATTTAGGCGAGTTCATACTTGACATTCGTAAAGTACACACGAGGCAAATTAACCATGGAAAAATATTCGACTCAATAACGCGTTTTAATAGTGAACACATTTTACTCAAGACAATCATCAATTACATTAACATTAGGAAAATTACGTGAGAGGTTCGCAAGGAATACGGTGCCTTCAAAGCCTATAATTTAACGGATTATATTGCTTTTGTACGTGCGCAAGAACTTGGACTTTGTAGATCAACACTAACCAATATTTTGCATAAAGACTTGGATTTATTCCCGATAGTATATTATACAAATAAAATGCTGTTCCTATCACTATGAGTGACTATGTTCATTTTCACTTAAGTGGACAGGTAACGTTCAATAACATCCCTTGAAAATGGCGGTGTGGTGTGCAATATGGGTTGGATTGGACCATATTTTTACGAAAATCCGCTCTTACAGTCACTGGAAAACATTATCGTGATATGATAAGGAACTTTTTTAGACCAGAATTGAATGTTGATGGTTTGGTCAACATGTGGTTCCAACATGATAGTTCCACATGTCATACTGCTAGAGAAACCATGGAATTGTTACGAGAAATGTTTCCACAACAGTTAGTTTCGCAATCTGGTGATATGGATTGGCCTCCACGGTTACCCGATTTAACTGCTCCCGACTTTTTTATGGGGTTATCTTAAAATTAAGGTTTATGCAAATAAACCAGATAACATTGAACATCTTAAAAGGAACATTAGAGAAGAAATTAACATGATACAGGGTGAAATGTGTAAAACATTGATCAAGAGAACCCGGATGTGTAAGGCCAATAGATGGGAATGATTGGCAGATATTGTTTTTCATACATAATTCCAATAAAAAAAATTGTATAGGCAAAAAGTAGTAAACCTTATGGATGGACACCCTGTATTTGCGGTTATACCGTATACATTAACGGTGTAAATTATATAAATATTGAAAAATTATTGTCAAATTATTCACCAATCGGTTCTAGCTAAATTTTAATTCTAAAAACCCCCAACGTATTATACGCTAAATAAACCAAATGTTGTTTTTATTATTATAAGTCAGTAGAAGGGAAATTATGAATTAATGCAAATAGTTGAAAGTAACAAAACTGAAAATTATATAAACTACACTCGCGAGCAACTAATCGACTCAATAATCTTCAGTTCTCACAAAAAGACGAATTTTTTTAAAATGGCTTAAGTTGTAGTTTAAAATGACACTACATATTTTCATTCGTTCAGTACTTTTTTTATAATGAATTTTGAATGAAAACGTAACCGAAATTGATTGGTATGAAAAAAATATTGGGGATATTTAAATTTAAATATCAAAGAAAATGCAAGCAGAACAAAAACAATTTTATTGGTTAATAATACTAAGTATTGACACCCCCACCTCCCCCCTCTAAGAACTGTCCCCTTTTTTGTCTCAAGTTCAACCTCATTCATGAACTGCCGAGTGTTTCGGGCTGTGTGACGCCGGGCATTGGCATGCATTAGTATGAAATCTTGATCAGAGAATGTCCTCGATATATCGTTAAGCGGCCAGGCCTCCTCTACGGCCTCCACCAGATTCGAAAACAAGACCTGTTTTTCGCTAAAGTGATATGCCAGCTCACACCATGCACAAACGTGTTTCAGCGAAACAGCATTGCGAAAATCGCTCGCCTGTACAACGATACACCCGGCCACTCCTATTACTATATTGTAACGGAATTCTATTCGATTCCATTACTAGTAAAAACCTAAACACTTAAGAATTACCTATCGGCATAACTTTCGAGGTAAAACCTCAAAATTATAACATAAGCAATAACCATGCCGAGTTTACACATCTATTTTTGAATATACGTATATACCACCACGGCATATACTCATGCAGGGTGTGAATGAACGTATATTATAATTTAATGTAACACGATCGCTGGTTTTGATTCCACAAAGGCAAATGCTTTTGAGGTAAATGGCATGAGTAATGAACTCTGCTATTGCAAATAATCAATAATTGTAAGCCTCGTGCAGTTTACTTACATTGCAGAAAAATGGTTTTTCGCGTGCGCCGATTTTGCAAAAATGGATAGCACGTTATTGTACATCGTGGTTGTACATTATTTTCTTGCTTTGAAAGCACAAAAAGTGTATCATCGATATGTGTATAAATATTGTACATTTTTTTTGGTAGGGATCAGTGATTAGATAGACCAAGAAGTGGTCAGTTGGTGGTTTTTATATTTTGGTGTAAATTTAAGTTTTTTTTATAACGGAATATAATAATTTAATTCAGAAACTTTGTGCGGTTTTTTTTTGGTTATCAACAGTGAAATTTATTGGACTAAGTGAATCAATTATACCCGTAAATAAGCATAAAAATAATCTTATCGATTCAAGGGATTGTGTTAAACCCGAAAGAAAAGTTTGAGCTTTTGTAAATAATAGTGAAATATTTATCTGTTGATGTAAAAACTTTATACTAAGTTTTTTTAAGTTACATAATTGAATTGTGTAGAACTCAGTGAAGAACAATCAGTAATAAGAATTTTTTTTGTTACGTGCGTGATTTTGGATTTGGCTGCATATATATTTTGGTGAGTATGATGTTGAGGAGTGAGTACTAAAATTTACGATAGTGGCGAGGTACCTTAGTTGCTTCTAGCAAAGCTGAGTCTTGCTAGAAGCGAGGGCATCGAGAGTAACCCGGCCCATAGGCTGGACACCCTCTTTCTGCTAAGGACCTCCTCCACTTTCAATAGGCAACTAACTGTTAGTTTTTTTTTATTGATAATACGTGTCTGTGCTACTTAAGGTAATTATGTTACCCTAAGAAGCCAGAAATAACAACCATGGGTGAAAACCCTTTTCCTTAAAGTGTTTGGGAACCGCCAATTTTGGGTCCGATGACCTCTTTTCCCTTTTTTTTGATCAAAATTTTAGATGGTAAATTTTAGGCCACCTTTCCTAAGTTAATATGATTGTGCGGTAATCCAGGTCCCTGATTTCACCTAACCCCAAAAACCCACGACCACATCCCCTACCAGGCTGAGCTGCGGGAAACCAAGCCGCACATGGGGCTAGGGCATGAAATGGGGACAATTTCTTTAACGATAGGGTATACTGTCGTAAGACAGTAAGCTTTTATTGTTACAATATCATGGAGACATATTCTGCACTCGTCAGTGAATAGAACGGATCTCCATTGCGCGATGCTCCAACTGATGTATTCACGAGCAAGTTTGAGTCGCTCTTTGCGGTGGCGTGCTGTCAATTTTGCCTTAGCTCTTGGTGCACGTCAACGCCCGTGAGATGGTGATTTCGCAGTGACGTTAGGACGGTAAATTGATCGTCCCTATCAGATGTACACCAATACCGGCTGGTATGTGGTATCCGATTGAAGGTATACCAGTTTTCTGAAACGTTCTGGATAATCTTAAGACAGCAGATTGGCTCATGTTTATCTGATGAGCAACTTCTTGTTGATTATGTCCTTCTTGCAATAAAGCAACAACTTGTGCGACTTTTTGTGGAGTAGTATCCATGATTTTGAGGAAACAACGAATGAAACTGGTAGAGATATGTTCAGGTCAACGTCTGTTAAGTGCCTGATGGCAAATATCGGTTGGTAATTGTTTTCACCGAAACATCGCATTTTGCTACGATTGCTTTTATTTGATAGGCACTGTATTATAAAGATAAAATACTTAACTATCAAAAAAAGGTAAAGCCATTTTAAAAAATACGTCTTTTTGTACGCGCAGAGGTTTGAGTGGATTTAATTGCTCGCGAATGTAGTTGGACGATTTTGGAGTATATAAAATAAACAAAGACCCATAATTGCTTTAGGTTGAACTTAATAATACAAAAAAAATTTAAAAACATTGATTATGTATTCTACGAAATTTATTTTAAGATTAAACTTCCATGAGGTTACCAAATAATGTCACCGCACAATCATGTTTTGAGTTGAATATATAATGCTAAACTAGTTTTATACACAAATTTACCCAAACATTAAAAATTACAAGTCAGAACGTCATAATCGTTTGTTATTTGATTTAGTTAAACTTTAATTAACACGTTGGGTCCACATTTGCAATTAGCTTACGTTCAAAAATCCTACGACCTATAGCTTTAAGTTCAAACACCCTTTTTTATAGAGTGGCTCGGAATGTAATAATTTTTCCAAACAACATTAAATTTCCACTGAATAATGTCAAAACCGAAGAGGCAAGCTGTACACGATTGTTTTATTGTGATTGTGACACATATGTCGTCGTTTTTATTTTTGCTTGTATCTTGAAAAGTAGCATCGTCTTTACGTGTTCTGTATATATATTTTAGTATCGATATAACATTCGTAGACACAAAATGAAATCAACTGTAATCATTTTAGTGATAATAATTACTGTGGTGACATTGGTTCGGGGTCAAACAAATTTTGAAATCGATGGAAATCAGTACTGGTTAAGTACACCGATACAGGTAAAAAAAACGGTACCCTTGAATTTGCTGCCCACTAGATTTAACAAATTTATAATATTTTTGTAGAAAAATTGGCACCAAGCTGTTCGGCATTGCTATTTAAAGGGTATGTACTTACTCGATCTAGCCACTCGTGACGAATACAATAAAATTCTTAAATACCTTCGCGATAACGTTGACCAAATACCAAAATCGAATTATTGGACCTCGGGCACATCAGCCGGAAGCCAAGGAGAATTTTATTGGGCCATCACTGGAAAAACAATCGATTATAATGGTTTCCCGAAGGGCCAGCCAGATAATAATGCCGGAGATGAAGATTGCTTAGAATTAAATGCGGATATATTTAATTTCGAATGGAATGATAACTCGTGCTGGGCCATACGCCCGTTTATATGTCGTGCGACACGTTACATCAATTTGGAACCAGTTCTTTCAGGAGCACCTAGACATTAAATAAAATTATCGACTTAATTAAAATGTATTATGGAAAAATAAATAAGTGTAATATTTTAGAAAGTGTGCGTTTATTAAAAGTATAAAATGTTAGTGTCATCTACTAAAAATGTGGAATTTCCCCGTAAACTATAAAATCGAAACAAGTAAAAATTAAAAAAGTTTAAGTGTTTTTAAAAGTGCAATCTAATTAACACTAAACCTACCAATACCGGTCAAATTGACCGTTTCCAAACTTTGCGGATAATACCGCCAGTTAAGTTTGGTTTCTTATGTGGGAAAATGAAGTTTTAGTTTTTTATTTACATTCAACCATAAATCAACCATAATCTGCGCAATTTAAGCAAGCGCGGTAGGAATAGGTTATACAATAACTGTCTGTAGGTTTAGTGTTAAAACGGCAAAAACTATTATGAACTGTCACAAAATCCGATATTTATAGGAAAAAATAGTTTTCAAACCATTTTTCTGACTTATCAAAATAATAACACCTGTTTACGTTATGTAGATACATTTTTCTACTTGCTTTTTTATCACCAACCTTGTGTTAAACATCTTAGAAAGATATTAACGAACATATTCAACGTCTTTCTCATCTACGAATGAAGAACAATTTTAATAAACAAACAACAACATCAATATATTTTGATTAGCCTTGATCAAAGTGGATACCTATTTCCCATTTGGTTCCCTGTTATGATGTATTTGGACCATATTTTACACCAAACAGACACTCGTTTTGGGTGTATTGGCCTCCCTATTGTCACGTGAGGGTATTTTGTGCCACAAATATGGCAATTTTATTTGTTCGCATAACCGCCGAGGTGAAAACGGGCCTCGTCAGAAAGATGATTTTTGGTAAAAAATGCTCATCTTATCCCAACCGAAATTTTCAATATTTTTGTAAAGTATGCACGTTTCGTTACGTTTAGTTTATATAATATTATTGGACAATTAAATAATTAAAAAGTTACACGAGGAAGATTAATCGAAAATTTACATAGCGCTAAATCAAGCTACTGAATGGACTGTTTCGTATGAAAATTCAAAACTCAAAAAACGAGTATTTCCAGTAAAAATTAAATTTTGATAAATTTGGATGTAGTAGATGTAAATAAGATTCCGAAATAATTTTTACAGCAGGTTCTGCTTAACTGGGACGGGAATAGTTAGTTATGCCACTTTTTAACCGATCTTGATCATATATGATGGATGGAAATGATATTGGAAAAGTATTTTGGAGTGAATACCAGAATATGGCCAACCCGGAACATGAAACTAGATTACTGATTAACTGGCCAATGCAAATGTTGGTGTAAAAGTTAAAATAGTATATTATATTGAATTTTGAATGAATATGGCCAAACTGTAACGAAGTTAGGTCATTTTTAAAAAATAATTCATGAAACTTTCTTTGGGTAGAGGGCGTCGGTCTAGAAGATGTATATACCAGTTAAAAGGCTAAGCTCACATAAACGAAGAGCTCCCTGCTAATCAACCAATGAGACTTTGGTAACGGCGGGATAACCGAACACCGTGAACCTAGCAAATCATGTTCTCTCCACTAACCTACTACAAATTTCATTGGTTAGGTTGGTAGCCGCCAAATTTGTATGCCAGGTGGTACTCGAACTGCTCCGATGGCTAATCATCCCTCTACCGATGCTGGCTAAAGACAGTGCCCACTTTCATAAACACAATATGTCAAACCTGTTACGACTTTAATTAAATTACTCCAGAGAGTGTGCTCAATATCTTCAATACTACCACTTTTACTGACAAGTTATTTTTTTTAAATACCCAAAAAGAACTACGTTAGGTTAGGTGAGGTTAGGTTAGAGTGGCTGCTATTGCACCCTTAGGCCAGTAGTGGGGCATTGTGATACCACATCTCCCCTGTGATCTAACGTCTCTTCCTCCTCTTCGTCTAAATAAATTTCTACAAAACTCATTCTTCTGTAGACCCAGCCTTCTCTCATGTTGCCCAAAAAGGCAGTGTCCTGTCAGTATCCCTACGACCAATCCTACCTCTCGTTTTCCCAGGGTTACTAGTGCTTTCGAGTGCCGCAGGTCCAGTTCTAGCCAAACCTGTTTTGCATCCCTGTACGTTAGGGTGTTGGTCCACCTCTCGTTTGTCAAGGCGATTGCATTTTTACTGAGCGCCGATTTAAGCGCTGCCTCTCCAGACCTGCAATTTCCGGCTGCATCTGGAAAGTCGTACCGTACCTAGCTAGTTCGTACGCTCTGTAGTTTCCCGTGATGTCCGAGGGACCCAGATTATCTGGATGCTGAAATACTCGCTCATCTCATTAAGAGACGATCGGCAATCCAGCGCCACTGGGGATTCCAGACAAACCGCCTCTAGCGACCTGACCACCCACATAAATCGCGATATCCCTACCGGATACCACGTTTTGCTTCAACCATGTCCCGACTTCGCCTATCGCCACCACTTCAGCCTGGTACACGCTGCAGTAGTCAGGGAGACGAACGGAAATATTAACATTGAGCTTCTCACAGAAGACTCCGGCTCCTACCTTGCCGTCTAGAAATTGTCGTGAAAAATTGAAATGCCTCGTTTTCCAGTATTGAGCCGTTCCTCCAGGATTCTCTCAAAGGAGAGATGATCCGGAAAACTTTATCGAAGCACAACGTTGGTTTAATATAATCTAGATTCGCCAGTACATTGGCTGCCATCTGCTTACCAAAAAATTCGATTGGAATAAGGTGGAACATAACCTCTAAAGCGCGTGTAGGTGTTGACCTAAGCGCCCCACTTATAATCATGCAGGCCGTTCTTTGCACTTCTCCAACATCTTCCTATATGTTACCTTCTCCAGAGCTGGCCACCACACACCCACCCGGTACATCAGCACAGGTCTTACCACAGCGATATAGAGCCAGTTGTTACGACTGTATTGTCTTAACAAGACATTTTTTTGTAAATTTGTTTCCATTCTCCATGGTTTCTTGCGTCCGAGTTTTTCAATGTGTGAACGTGGCGTCTTGGTGGATGGATTCGTGTGTGTTTTCTTCTGTTATGTTGGCAACGGAACGAAAATGGTAGAGAAAGAGAGAACAATGCGCATCGAGTGTGTGCAAAGTAAAACGTTTTGAAAAAAATGTTTTTTCTTATATGTCTCTCTTTTGTACCAACGAAAATTTGGTATAAAGGAGAGATAGAGAAGAGAGATTCATTTTCTTCTAAAACGTTTTACGAGCTGTGCGACGCTCGAATATTTTTTTGTTTGATTGATTCGGTTTTTGATTTTTGTTGAGTCGAGTTTTGTTTGACATAAAAATCAGTCTCGTTTTTTTTTCTGGTGTGGAAATAAAATGATTCATTCTTGGATTGTGAATAAAAAGTTGTCTTGATTGTTTAAAAATATATATCGTGCGATATATAATTAAGATAAAACTATATTGTATAATAAAAAATAAAAATATATATTGTATAACCCAATAATATAAATAAAATCCAGAAATTGAAAAAAAAAGTTTTGTTTTTGGGAAGTGCATCGTAGTGTTAAAATGGCGCATTAGATGTAAAGAAAAAACAAATAATAAAAAGTTTTAGAATATTTTGAGATTACAAAAAAAAAAAAATAAGGAAAGAGTGTCTCCTAAGTGGCTGACCCAAGTGAATATAATTTATTAAAAATCTGCATTGTTGGGTCAACATTTTTGTGTGCTTACGGTTGGCGAGACAACGCCCAACCAAATAACTGCGTCGGCAAGGTCGCAACAATCTCGGTTAAGGCAGGCGGACGCCAATAAAAGGAAACTAATACATATTTGTACATTTATTGGGCGAGACAACGCCCCACAAACAGTTATTTTTCGGGTGGCCAGTTGAGGCTACTACGTTGACGACGGATCCGGCGGCCAGGTGAGGCCAGCCGCGATTGATTTGGTTATCGGTGGTCTGCCGCAACAAACAGGTGGCCAGCCGGCCAGTTGTTTGATTTGTATTTACATTGGTATCGGGGAAAGGCCCCGCAACGTAACGGGTTGCCAACCGGTATCCCGTTTTCATTTGCATGTGGTTGGTGTCGGTGGTCTGCCGCAACGTAACGGTGGCCAACCGGCTATTGGTTTTATTTTTTAGTTTACGGCGGAAGACGCCCAACGGTCCGGGTGGTGGACACCTGTGGCATGACGGCACCAAGGCCGCAACATTATTTTTATTATAATTAAGGTAAAATTTTTTTGTTCTTTTTAAATTTTTTTTATTTTTAAATTTTTTTTTCTTTTGACAATTTTTTCCTTAAAAATTTTTTATTAAATTTCAAAAAATTATATATTTTGTAATCGAGCGCCGCACAGCGGGTGCGCGCTCGGTGCGCATTGTTCTATCTCTCTCTCTCGTTCTCTTTTGTAGTGGTACGGGTGGGAAGTGTGTTCTTTCGGGAAGTTGTTTTGCTTTTGTTGTTTTTTTGTTGTTATTCCCTATAAATAAAATGAATTTCTAATTTTTCGGTGTGGTATGATGGGAGCGGAGACTCCCTCTGTGTCGGTTTAGTGTTTGCGGTCCCTTGGTGCCCGCATCCAATTCCGTAACCAGGGCTTGGCCCCGTTTGAATTCGGATGGATGCGCGCACCAAGGCACCTCTCTCCTCCTTTATAATTATTTTTGTTCGTTCCTCAGGTTCCGGCCGACGAATTTCGGCGGAACATCCGGGTTTATTATTATTATTTGCGTTTTCCCCAACTATCTGTTAATCACGGTGTAGGCCAGGAGCCCTGCATGCCTCAAACCCCACGACCCTCGCACTTCTCGCTGAGAACGTAGCCGGCAAAACATCACCGTGGAGGCCTCTGCAGGAGCTTAGTGAATATCTGCAGGTTGGCAGTAGCCAGCCTGTAACACAGTGTACCAGCTCTGGTTTTAGACTCCATCTCTTCCCTATGGCGTTTTTACACGAGTAAATGGCTACATTAGCCTTATTCATCCTTTCTACAATGTTAGGCTTCCAGCTTAGCTAACTCTCCAAGATTATGCCCAGAAGTCTCGCTCTGTCAGCAAAAGCCAGTCTAATGCCGCTCACGGTAGAAGGACTAACTACCGGAATTTTATATTTCTTAGTAAATAGTACCAGCACGGTCTTGGACGGGTTGATCCCTAATCCACATTTGCTGGCCCATTTCTTAACGATCAGGAGTGCATTCTGCATAATATCCCTAATCGTATCCAGATATTTGCCTGATACAGCTATCACTACATCATCAGCATACGCTACAACCCCTATCCCCTCTCCCTCCAGTTCCAAGAGCAATCCATTCATCACAACACTCCAAAGAAAGGGGGACATTACACCTCCTTGCGGGGTTCCTCTAACCACCCGCCTTCTAATGGTAGCCTCCCCCAGCTTCGAGGTAATAATCCTGCTTACCAGCCTCTGATTTATCAACCTACATATGGGGTAGTCCACGTTCAAAAATAGCTATCCTTCCATGATCGCCTCCGTTTTAACATTATTAAATGCACTCTCAATGTCGAGAAATGCTACCAAACAGAACTCTTGCAGTAAATTGACTTCTCAATCATGCGTATCAGATCGTGCAGAGCTGTGTCTACCGACTTCCCTTTATAGTACGCATGCTGCGAAATTGCCCTTCTCAGGGGCTCAATTTTTGATCGAATACCTATATCTACCAACCTTTCCAAGGTTTTCAACAGAAAGGATGATGGAGTTGTAGGTCTCAGATCCTTTGGATAGGCATGTGAGCTTTTTCCCGATTTCGGGATAAAAACCACTCTGACCTCCGTCCGTTTCCTGGGAATATAGACTAGCTGCAGACATCCCCTGAAGATAACCTCCAGCCAGGGGAGGATAACTGCAGAGTTCCTTTGGATCTCTGCTGGTATAATCCGATCCGGGCCCACCGATTTATAAGGTTTAAACCCATTCAGCGCCCAACGGATTCGTTCCTTATCCACGATGCCCTCCATCTCTATTGAAGGTGTTACTCGATGATCTCCAGACTCTGTCGAGTCCTTAAAGCTTCGCGGAAAATGGATTTCGATGAGAAGCTCCAATGATTCTGCACTTGAACCTGTCCATGACCCGTCTGGTCTAATTAAATAACTAGGACTGGTTGGGTTACTAGCTAGAATTTTTCTAAGGCGAGAAGTCTCAGAGACCTCCTCCATCCTACAATAGAAGAGTCTCCAAAAACACCCTTTGTGCCTTCCTCAACTCTTTTTTGTACTTTCTTAGGTCCTAATTATAAGAGTCCCAATCCCAAACCTCCCTTGTTTTCTTAGCTTTATTAAAAGCTATCCTACATGCTCTCCGATAGGTTCCCAACTCCTTGGTTCACCATATCGGTTTCTGCCTGCCCCTATTCTTTGTTAGGAGGCACGCAGCATTGCATACTTTGCATACTTTTGTGATTATATCAACCATGCAGTCCAATTCTTCTACCGTTGTCGGAGGTCCAGGGACCTCCAGCGGCAAATTCCTCCAACATCTCATCATATTTGTTCCAGTAGGTCCTTCTGGGATTCCTGAAGGTTTTCCGGGAAACAGGTTTAATGTCGAGGTTATATGTTACATATTGATGATCAGAGAATGAGTGCATGAAAGATCGTTTCTGACACAAAGGTGACATCTAAAACCTCCTGTCGATTTTTAACAATAAATGTGGGTTCTCGCCCAATATTGCAAACTAAAAGGTTGGTATTTAATAAATAATCAAAAAATAACTAACCCCTCTCGTTGATGTCTATGCTTCCCCATATTGTGTGATGCGCGTTTGCATCACACCCGAGGATAACACCTACCCTTCTTAGTTCTGCTTCCCGGATCAGTTCCCCCAGGTTGTCCGGTGGAACCTCCTTCCCGCGATTCATATAGGCTGAGGCTAACCATTATTTGTTCACAGCCAACCTCGGCACTCATCGCTGTAACGTCTCCGCTACTAAATTGTGGAAGAAGAAAAATATTCAAATTATTTTTCGCTTAAATACACGATCTGATCTTCTCAGAGTTGCTTGAGTATAATAATTTATACCCTTTCATTCTGAGGCCACTTGGATTAACACTAAGTCCTCATCTGACTTAGTCAGTCTGAGCACGAGAGCTGCCGAGGCAGCCTTCGTGTGATGTAGGTTTATTTGTACAATGCTAACCATTGTAGTCGACCTTACTCATCCTTTCCTGCACTCCCTACATCGGGATAGTGCCATCTGTCTCGTTGTTCCTGTCGCTATCTTCCACTCGTCGAGAGCCTGACAGGATGTCCCCATCAGGCTCCAGAGAGAGGAGGCTTCCTCCCCTAACTATGCTCCCCACGTCCGAAGTATCAATCTCCTGGCCGTCCTCAGCCCGCTTGACCATCTCCTGTTGGGTAAGCAGAGAGACAGGATGTCCCCATCAGGCTCCAGAGAGGGGAGGCTACCTCCCCTAACTATACTCCATACGTCCGAAGCATCACTCTCCTGGCCGTCCTTAGCCCGCTTGACCGCCTCTTGTTGGGTCCGTTCACCGTAACCCCCAGGCTGGTCTTTCGCAGTCGCATCGGCCTCGTCCTTTTTATATATTTTAAGGGTGATCGACCCGAACCCGAAGTTGATCACTCCCTTTAATTTTGCAAGGGAAGCCAGGGATTCTTTATTGATCAGCATGATTGCCAATCTAAAGCCTCCCTTAGCTTCCTCTCGCTTTACAATCCTCCAGTCTTCCGTTGGAAGATTGGGATTGCTGGCCCGAATGATTTCGAGGATCTCTTCTGGTTTATCCGGCTCGGTTGGTAGCCAAACACGTGCCCTCGGCCTGCTCGGGATTTCTTCCCTGCAGACTGCCTCAAGCCTCGCGCTCTGCCACACCTCGCCTACTTCAGCCGCTGCCCTTTTATAAAGGTCGACCGATCTCTGATCGGAGCACGCAGTCAATTTCACGCGCCCCTGGTACCATCCCGCATCTCTGCAGGACAGAGGGATCCCGGATTTTCTCTCAGGATCCGCAGAAAAATGGAGTTTAGTGCATTAAACACTACCCTCCACTTGTCTGACGTGATGTTCCCATCTTTCTGACTTCTGTCAATGACGGCTAGCACCAACACGTGCTCCTTTAGGATCTTACTGCGTAGCTTCAGTTTTTGATCCCTAGGAGCACTCGATGTCTTGTCTGCTTGCACCTTGGCTCGCTTACTGTTGCCTATCTCCAGCTCTTCCTGAGACCTCTGTCTTTTAGACACAAGGGCCCTCTCCGAGCTATCACAGCCGACAGTTTTTTAGCCCATGCCACAGATCTTCGTTGTTCTACTATAAGCTGCTCAGGGGTCGCAGCCAGTTTTTCTAAAATTTTGAACGCCGACAGTCTCTCCCTGTATCGACGCTTCGCCGGAGGGATCTCCCTCAATCCCAACTTATTTCCTTTGGCGGTTCCACTTCCACCTGGCTTCGATGCCAAGGTGCCGCTTAACCTTGCCCCTGATGATAAAGCCCCATCTTCACGGTTAGAGTAGCTGCCTTCTTCCGGTTTTTGAAGGGTGCCGGCCCCTTTAATTTTGTTTTCTGTTTTTACCATATATCTCACACGAGTATCAGAAATATAGGTCAACCTGCGCAGAGATCCGTGTACGCAAGCAAGGCTAAATACAACTGGAGGTCGTCAGGTATCCAGAGGGCTCCGTTCATGACTGGGCTTTGTTAAATGGGCCCCCAGTCTAGCCGATCATCAACACGGGTCGCGTAACATCTTAGTCCAGCCTATTGGCTCGCCGAGCACCGCACCCGCGCCCTCGCCTTCCTCCCACATTCATTTCCTCATTCATTCATTCATATGGATATCCCAAACAAATGGGACCCACTTCATTCATGGGATTACCGTTTATAGGGCTCCCCACTCACTACCTGGAGGCCCGGGACCGCAGGGAGACGTGATGCTCAGTTCACCGTGGTTGTGGTCGATGGTTTTATGGCACCATCAGTTCGCCTTTCCCTACTGGGTATCCTTGGCACTCAGAATTTGATGAACAGAGGTTAACCACTCCCCCGTTCTCTGAGACTCTCCTCCCAGCAGA
The DNA here is from genome assembly GCA_947310385.1 of Nephrotoma appendiculata. Classification (NCBI taxonomy): domain Eukaryota; kingdom Metazoa; phylum Arthropoda; class Insecta; order Diptera; family Tipulidae; genus Nephrotoma; species Nephrotoma appendiculata. The sequence continues at coordinate 67,120,879 of OX371225.1, forward strand.
GCTGCGGTTGGGGACGGCTTATTTAATTCACCGCTAACCTACCTATCGATAGGCCGTTCACTATTCACCACCTGTTCCATGGTTCAAAATTTAATGCATTGAACTAGTCTAACCCAAGATTATTTGACGCTTTGTCGCTGTCGACGACCAGGAGTGGTAGCATGCACAGCTTAACATGCCGCATTACTTGCACCGTAACTTGCATTCATCACTTCATATTTTGGAGAGCCCAATTGGTAGTATCCCTTAAGCCCAACCATTGAACAAGTCGCTCCCGTGTCGACTTGAAAAAATATCTGCTTACTATTGACACCCAATTCGACCATAATTTTTTCCTGGTAGTGGCCTCTCGCGGTTGATACTTGATCGACCGTTTCTGTAGTATCTGATTCCATATTAAAAACAGAGTTTATGTAATGAAAATCGTTTACTTCGTTAACTGTTTGAGCACTACCTCGTCCTCGACCGTAATTTCTTCCTGACAGCTTATGATTTAACTCAGGCTCCCGCTTTATTAAGTGGTATATGCTGGCAATGTGACTTTTCTTTCCACATTTGTCGCAACTAGAAGTGATGTGCCTACAATCACGACATTTATGGGTATCATGGCACCCAGGACACGATTTTAAACTGTTAAAATATTTATTACCAGCATTACGTGACCGATTATAGCTTCAGCTTCGACCACTTGGTTGATTTGTACGTTGTTGATTTTGACCCTTATTTGGTTTTATGTAATTAACCACAGCTGAATCGGAAGTGGCATCTTGAACTCCTTTGATTTGCATCGGACCGTTAAGAGCACACATATGCTTATGCTATTTCGATTACGTCGTCCAGATTAGGGTTAGATTTCATTTCCCACTCTGCGTGTGGTTTTCCTCGCAGACGGCTTTTGCACATATACATGCACTATCTGTAGCTACTCCGCGTAAATTGGCAACCCAATCTGCATACGACTGCTCCGGCAACATACGAATTTTGTAGAAATCACACCGAGACACGAGCATATGTGTTTTCCACAAAATGTTCGGTTAATGCTTTTGTTAACTCTTGAAATGGCTTGTTTACCAGATCGTTAGTGAATAGTTTTTGTAGCAGCTCGAGTGATGTGTTTCCCACACTTCCAAAAAAGGATGCTCGTTTGACGGAATTCTCCTCTATTTTATTCACCAAAAAATGCTGCTCTATCTGCATGAGGTAAGTTTCCCAATTCATTTTATCGTTTTCAAAAGCATGAAACTGTGGTGTGGCTTCTGATGGTGATCCGGTTTTTTTTCTCGTTGAGCATTGCCCTAACCAACATTTCAATCTGCTTTTGTATGACCTCTAATATTTCCTTAAATTGCTTGGCGTCCATCTTGTTCACTGTGCACACGTAGACACTATATATTTTACGATTTTAACACCACACGGTTTTCCTTTTACAGAAATTTACTGCCTTCGTCGCCAAATGCTCATTTGTTGAACATCGTGTCATGATTTAGCTTTTCTCAAAGTGAAGGATAATATAAAAAAGAAAGAGAGTGATGTTACATTTTGTTTCATCTCACGGAGTGTGTTCATAATCGTATACGTGTACGGTACGTTCATTAAGTAATGATGTAGCTTGGCGGTGAGTTTTGTCGGCAGCCTTTTGTTGTTCAGAAGAGCATGGTTTAGGGTGCTGGTGAAATGTGGTGTGTTGGGCTCAAAATTGTGATTTATCTGTTTTTTGTGTTTGTAAACATTTTTATAGTGGTTAAATGTTTTTAACACTTGTGGGAGTTGATGTGTGTTCTTTAATCTGAAATTTTGTGCGCTTCCATATGGATGTAAAATGTGGTTTCGTAAATGTGCGGTGGGTTATGGGTTCTTTTTTGACCGTTGAGTCACTTTGAGACTTATTTTTGGGCTTTTGGCTTGCACGAGGCAATTTTGCTTTTTTAGCTTTTGGTGAGGAATAGTTTATTTGTGATTGTTTTGAGGGTTGTGATCCTAAACATATGTTTGCTATGGGTTGGATACTTCGGGATGTATTTGTGTTAAGTTTTGGTTAGGTTTTGGGTTGACCACAGAATTGAGTTCAGTTTTTTCGATTGTTCTGGAAATTATTGGCAAATCAATGGTAGTGAAGCTAAAGTATTTAATAATTGTTTTAGGGATGCACGTGGATGTGATCTATCTTGCAGAATTATGGAGGTCGTGTCTATATACAATATTGTACATGCAGTACTGTGCAAGGTTGAATTTGGCTGTCAATGGATCTTATGTGTCTGGCCTCTAAGTGGAAGTACGGTGGTGTGCAGGCGGTGTACAGTTGGATGAATTGGTATGTGGTCGTATTGACGAATTGACCTCTCTTGTTGTTAGCTGCTAACTTGAGTTTTATATTTTTTACGTGGAGCGTTGAATGGTACACACTAGAATTCGGTAATTAATATGCTCGCGAGGTAGGGGGGGAGGGGGAGGAGGCACGTGCAATGTAGGGTGTAGTAATGAATGAGGTACGATTAGCATTATTTTTACATATAACCTGGTTTTATTTACACTTTGCATGTTTACAGTCTTTCATTGTCTTAAATGATACATATTTAACTCATAATAAAGACGTTTTCTTTCAGCAAATTCACCATTAAGAAGGCAACTTAATTATTTATATATTTTGTTAGGATGCTGAGCCGGAGTCATCCGGAAGTTCAATCAATCAATCAATCAAAAAATTCTGACTGTTCGGTATGTAACAATTTTAGCACTTTTGCGACCACATTCAATCTTGGAATTTTTGAAAGAAATTTAACCTTTGAAAACATTTTTATTTGGCATCGTTGATTATTTTGGGCCATGATGCCATCCTTTTCAATCTATTTACGGTTTATATTTTAATACGCGTTTTACACATGGTTGGTGGTCTATAAATAATCAAATTTTATGTATACAAAATACGAGCGGTTGTTTCTCCGATTGCCTAAAATTTTCTTGCTTTTTTCAAGTGCATAATCACGCCCCTACCATATTGTGACGAATCTCCAGCAACCATTGTTTTTAAGTTGTTGGTCATTGTGTTGGTCTGAATGTATTTTTTGAGAGACTACATAAAAAAAAATTCTAAATTTTTAGTGATAAATAACTATAAATGTAAATATTTCAATTAAGAATTATGATGGTGTGCGAATTAAATTGTAATTTATTTTCCTTTAATTTCACATGAACATAACCTATAAATACATTATATAATGAATATGCTTGTAATTATTTTATTCTAGATTAAAATGGTCTACTCACAGCTTATAAGTGCTGTAGAAAGCTACAAATGTTTATATGATAAGGCAAACAAGGACTATAAAAACATTCTAGTGAAAGAAAATGCATGGGCTGAAATTGGGGAGATTACAAATATCGATAAAAACGAATGTAAAAACAGATGGCATTTGTTGCAAGACAAATTCAACAAAGAGATTAAAAGGCGAGATGATATCCCATCACGCAGTGCGGCCACCATAGAAGACTGGACGTATCTTGAGAGCCTAATGTTCTTAAAAAAATGTATTCAACCGAGAAGGTAAATACATACATTATTATATTGTATTCGCCGTGTAATATGCGTCATTTTGTTGTTGTTTTATAGAACACGAACTAATAATTTTGGTCATCTGGAAGAAACCGAGGATTCATCGAGTGCCTATGAAACGAATTTAACTCCGACAAAACGAGCAAAACCAGATCCATTCGCAGATTCTTGCGCTATGTTTAATGAGACTCTTCAACAACTTAAAGATGGTTACAAACGGGAGGAACCTCCAAAATTGGATTGTATCGATGAACAATATTTAAGGACATTGATTTTGTTATATAAAGATATGCCTGAATCGGTAAAAAAATAATGCGCGGCCAGAGATGATGAATTATATAACAGACGTACGAGCGCTACATTTAACAATTTAAAATTTTGTGAAATACCTGTATTCGGGAGAATTTTATTGCAATTATTTTCAGTTTTAATTGAAATATATAATTTATGGATTTGGTAATATCCATTAAATTTCCTTTAGATTTGTGATACATGTGAATATTTTATGTTATATATACTATTATATATATATATATATATATATATATATATATATATATATATATATATATATATATATATATATATATATATATTATACAAAATATATATTATCTATATTTTGATAGAGATTGTTTAACTTTGAACAATTAAATTGATAAGACTGAATTTGTTGAATAATAAAAATAAATTAATTTCAAAACTTGAACTGTTTTATTCAAATAAATTAAGTATATTTTGAATGAACTATGACCAATGAAATGTTAATGGAGCCATTCTAGACGTCCTTCATTGTTCACATAGCTGCAAATAGTATTCCTAATTTTTAATGCCGTGCTTCCTAGGAGTTTATGGACGCTGGGCGAGGCTTGAATAGACGGAATTTTATTGACAATTTCTTGTCTCCAGATGCCTTCGTGTAGCTGGTGGTTACTGTCTTCCCAATCCATAAATTATGATGAGGCATAAAGGTTTTTAAATTCTTTGTTTAATCGTAAGAAATTATGTAACCCAACGCAGGCCAAAACTACTTTTTCTGAATTGTGGGGTCGCATATTTAGCGTAGTTAAAAGGTTGCGCCATCGACTAACCAGAATCCCAAAGGCGTTTTCTATAACTCGTCTGGCTCGAGATAATCTTTTGTTGAAGGTTTCTTTTTCCTTTGGGAGACCTATTCCTGGGTAAGGCTTCATCAAGTTTGGAGAGAGGGTGAAAGCGGCATCACCGACAAAAAAAATGCGGGACCATTGTGCTGGTAACTGGTAAAACTGCAGGTTCTGGGAGGTTAAATTTACCACCACATAACCTCTTTCCAAATCTTGATATATTAAAAATTCCTTAAAACTAAAAACGAATGAAAGTCTCATTACAAGGTAATTTTATAAACGTATTACCTCCGTCACTTTGGGAACCATAAGCTCCCAAATTTACATAAGTGAACGTATAATTGGCATCACATGCGGCAGAACAATGCTATGAAACTTCTTATAATTGTAATATTAACTTTCGGCCTCTGGAGGACATTGGATGGCGATATGTTTACCGTCGACGGCGCCTACACAGTTAGGGAAGTTCCACATATCTCTGAAGTTCTGGGCAATGAGGATGTTGTTCTGCAAATTTGGCTCGGTGACGTACAACTGTCCAAGAACTTGCCATATCGTTTCACACGTTTCGTAAATTATCAACCTTGTAGTTTCCTTGCCAATCTTCTAACTCCAAGCGACAGTTTGAAATGTACATCCCTGTGATAATACCTGAAATACCTAGAAATGATAAAAAAAATGTATATCCAATTCATTAAGATTAATATTTTTAGCTTACAACAGAGTGAGCGCCAGGCGAAATTCGCTGCTAAGCAAATTTCTGGACCTTTCTTTCATTTGGAGTTGCAATAGATTTAATAACATTTTAAACAATTTCGGTGTCATACGAGTATGAACAAAAAATTGGGCTTCGTCTTGCATTTTAATTTCACAAAATGTAACTTGAAATGTAGAATCCATTTAATTCAATACAACACGGTTCAATATTATGCTAATAAACTGTTTCTTACCACAAAATAGCCAGATTTATCTCGAGTACGGTTAAATTTTCTAGCCCCCCAAGATCTATACTTTTTGTGTATCTTCTTCAAATTTCGTAAATAGTTTAGTTCTCCAAGGAACAAAAACATTCATTTGACGTCCTCCAATTCCATTTTTGATTAATTTTTAAGTAAAAAAAAATCAATTTATAAATCACAAATAAAAAATGTTTGCATTGTAAGTAGAATTTTCCGCCAATTGTTGAAGTGTCAGTAAAAAAGCGTATTCAAAACTAAAATTAGAATTCAAATCAAAAATTAAATTCTCTCATTTCCTTTCTTTTCGCATTTCTTTTTCTTTTTTAATAATTTTTTCTAAACATTTATATTTATATGGTCAACATTAATTAATTTTATGTACTTTTTCATTAAAATTATATCACTAGATTCTGATCATGCCAATGATGGCGAAATATTAGTTAATAAAATTATAATAAAAAACAGAAGCTGAGCAAAGTGTTATATAATTTCATATACATATGTATTACAAAAATTAGAACCAAATCAGCAATTTACAACAAAAAAATTTGAAAGAATTTCTAATGAATTAACACTCGGTTTTACCGACCAAATGGCACAATGGTTAAAGCCCCGATCGATGTGCAAAATTCTTTCTTGGCAATATAGGCTGGCATGGAGCTTCCAATGTGCAGATGGTCTTAGATCGGTCCTATAGCCGTACGTCTACGAGTTGGCCGGGAGGCGTAAAGTAAGGATGTAATAAGCATAACCGCGGAAGAGCAGGGTGGGCCTTGAGCCCCAAAACAGATCGCATAGTTAACAATAAAAAAACACTCAGTTTTCTACCAAAACATATAGTTTGAATGTCTTATGTAAACTTTCGCCTGATTTGACATTCAGAACAAAATCATAACGATCGTACGTGAAGACCGAGATACCAAATCCATAAATTGTTTTGATGTTGATTTTATCGTAGTGTTTGCACTAAACCAATTAATTGAAACCCACTACATTTTCATAAAATAAATATCGCGAAAATGTTCCCCTCATTTTTCCAAATTTTTTTATTGATCGTGTAATGCTTGCTTTAATAACCGTTTTCAAGTTAAATCCAAAGAAATCGTGAACCAACTGATCTAATTAGACCCACAGAGCTGCATGCGTGACAATATACATATGTTTTTTTATAGCGCTACTCTAGATTTGAACACGAAAGTGGCACAGGAAACCGTTTTTGGTTTGTTTGGTTGTGTGGCTCTGCTGGATTGGCAAATTCGCTAGCATCTGATAAATCGCCGAATTCCATTAAGTCACCTTATAGAATCACCGCACGGCCACGGTCGAAGAATGGCCCAAAAGGAAAGATTGGTCGAAAAATGGAAGTCCAACAATCACAAGCAATGAAAATTTTACGTAAAGTCGAAATCGAAGATACACGATTGCGAGAAACGAGGTCACAAATTGTAACCAAATAACCTGATTGAAGGATTTAAATAATAAAAAACTGCCAAATATCTATAGGCCGATCTAAGCTATAGGCAGAACAATTTAGGCCATACGACTAAATTATTATATCGCCTGAAAAGTTCCCGGTCTAACACATTGCACTTAGATGGTGCCACAAATTTGCCCATTTTTAAATTTCACCAACCTTCAAATGATACCTGTTAAACTTTCATGACATTTCGGTTATTAAGTTTACAAGTTACAGTTGTTTTATAGTGACGCTACTTTTGTTATTTTCAAAACAATTAGAGGAAATTATGTTGATGTATAAAATGTATTTTCCCAAAAAAATTGTGTTTTCTTTGTTAGACTGGGAACTTTTCAGACGATGTGTTATGTAATGTGTTTGTTATCAGAGGAGCAAATTTTTTTTAGCTATCGTCTCAAATTCGGTTTACGTTCAACAAAAAAATTCATAATATATTTTTCCATGAAACAAATCATGACGTCACAAGTTGTAAAGTTTGTTGATTATTAACACACAGTCGCATTTTATTGTTTTATAAAAAACCGGTCATTCATACGTCTTTTATCTTAAACATATACATTTTCATGTTTAAAGATCAGTATACTGACGATCTTATACGCGATCACATAATGCCTTCCACTACTATATTGGTTTTATTATTATTGACACTAGTTTCAATTACAACAACTGTATCTTTTCTGAAATCGTTCGAAATTGACGGAATAAAATATTATTTTAGTGATCCAGTTAAGGTAAATATATCAATCGATCGTGATCTTAATATTTTGCAAGTAGAAATTTACCAAAAAGTGATTAATTTATTTTACATTTTTTACAAAAATTGGTATCAAGCACAACGATTTTGCTACCAACATGGACTTTATCTTCTCGATTTAGAAACCGAAGAGGAATACAATAAAGTTTTAAAATATTTACGCGATCATACCGATGAAGTGCCAATCAGAACATACTGGATCGGGGCTACATCGCTCGGAAGTGATGGTGAATTTTATTGGGTTACGACGGGATCGTCAGTGAAGTATAATGGTTTCGGTGACAATCAACCGGATAACAATGGTGGCAAAGAATTTTGTCTTGAGCTAAACGATCGCACGGAATTCAATTTGCGATGGAACGATGCCGCTTGCGATTTGGTTAATTATTTTATATGCAGGCAGACACGATATTTTAGTTTGCAACAGATGACCTAGAGAAATAATTGTAAGTATACCAGCGGTTTTAAAATAAAATGTAAATAAATAAAAAAAATTGAACATTTTTATATTGGAAGGTAAAGTTGACGTTGTGATACGTTTGGTAAAACATCTTTGAATTTCTGAAGCGAACTACACATCCTTGGGTGGCCATCCTTGGGTGGCCAAAAAATAAGTGAATTTCCTTAAAATTATTGAATTATTGAAGCAAGAGCCGTAGCCGTCACCAATGCTGTGATATCTAATATGCAAAGATGAATGTCACCCATTTGCCTTAGTACCCTCTGCTCCAAAGTATAACGAAGGAAGTCTTTACAATGTATATTAATGCAAATCTCAGGAAACATTTTATATTGCCGAGGAAATTTCAATTTGCGATTTCATTCAGCCAAAAAGCGAGTCATTGCAATCTGAATTCGTGATACAGCTCCGAAAAAATTTAGCACAACGTGTGGTTCGCACTGATGCGGTTCAAGCCGCACTTCAATCGGACGAAGGACACTTGCAGTCTAACACAAAGATAAGTGTTTTACGTTACTTGTAAAAGACGTAGAATGCACTTTGCTTTACCGAAGCAACCAATGAACCATCTCATAGCATACCGTTGGAAGTGCCATCTTTCTTAAATTGCATGCCGATCGAGTCAATTAATAAAGGACATTTAATCGCAATCAGGTCAAGCGATTAGCAAACCTATTCGTTTCCAATTGGTTCATTTCCAAACCGAACCGATCAGACGATGCTAATAAATCAATGCGACTCATACATTTTTGCAACTTGGGTGATTCGCAACGACTTCGAAATTGTTCGAATTTGTTCTGTGCTTAGCACGTCAATACTTTTTTTTTGCTTGATAATTAAGCATTGGATTATTAGCTATAATCCAATGCTTAATTATTATTTGGCCAAGGAAAAATCTTATTTAGAGAATTTAATACATAATTCCCGTTAGATTTCTCTTTAGGTTCGCAGGTTCCCAATTCAAAATGCTAAAACAACTCTACACAAATATTTTTATGTTAGTTGTAAAAAAGTGGATGAGCAGTTTAGGAATTAGGAATTAGTCGAGTTCTCTCCAGCATAGATAAATATAAGAATTTCCTACCAAATTCATCTTAGAATCCATTTTAATTGTGTAGAAAAGAACAGAACCTCGTCTAAAATTTATGTTTCAATTCTAGAAACCGAATATCATAAGAATGGGTTATTAAATTTTCAAATTTAGTCCAGCATGGAGTCCTAGAATTTGTTCCAAACGAAACCCCACTTTAGGATCCCTAAAATATCAAAATTGCATATGCAATTGTCAATTTAAGGAACACTTTTAAGATTTCATTCCGCTTCAGAAATTATCTTTTGTGATTGTGCTGGCACTTGTGGCGAGTAGCGTAATCTCTTATTTTTTGGTGGCAAATTTCCCCTGTCTTATACAGGTTGAGGAATTTACAACATCAACAAGTCATTGAAAGCTCTGGATGGTTTGAATAAAAAGAAGACAAACGTTTCGTCGGCGCAATCGAATGTCTTAATTTACGACTTATACCGATTGGTTGTTGTTGCAATACTTTATTAATCATACCGCGGTGTCGCTACCTCCGGGAAGTTGCTTAATTTCGTCGTTCATACGAATCTGATATTCGTTGTTCGGAAGTTTAATTTCACCAAAGATGGAACGAACGACCTGAATTTTAAAGGTAGCTAACAATTTACAATCGTTAGAGGTCATGGCCAGTACAGGTCTTATGATAGTGCTTTATAAAGTGGGAGCTTGCAAGACTGCGATAGATCTTTAAATCGCAATAACTTTGATTCGTAGAAAACTCGTTGTTCGACAGCAATTCGAGCTTTCATTTCTGCCTGCATATCATTCGACAACGTTATAACTGACCCGAGGTATTTAAAGTTGTAAACGCTATCAAAATTAGAATCGCCAATTCCGCGGTTTGCCATGGGGATCCACTGTAAATTGCGAGTAAATTGCGTTGCACCTCATCCCACATTATAACGCGACGATTATCGTTGTGTCGGACGTTACTAACTTATTTTTTTTTATTCCATTAGGAGTACGTAACAGATGGCGGATCGAGTGTGCCCAGCTTCCAAAACACTGGTTGTAAGGAAACACCACAAATGAGAACATGAAAACGAACACGCTCCTGTCGCATGTAATATTTGACAGCTGTCGGTTTTTGGTTTGCAATGTGTGGATCAGTAATAGTACTAAAAATCGTATAAAGAGAATTACAGAAAATGACAGCTAAATGAGATGCTCGAGAAAAAATAGCGTTAGATGCCTTTACGGATTAAAAAATAAAATAAAATGAAAAAAGCGAAAAAATTAGTTTGAGGTTGGTGGGGCCAAGTTTCTTGTTCCGGTAGTTTGAAAACGGAGATGAAAACGGCACGACGTCAAAAAACATGTGAGCTTGGGTCGAGGGAGAATATTAATAAAGGATGTTATTCGAATGATTAGAAAATTTGTAGAGAAAAATGTAAATAAACATAAAACAAAAGTAAATCAAAAATCGATGTTTGGATTTGAGTAAAAAAAAAAAAAAAGAAAAGTTAACGCAGCACAAGTTAGTGGAAAATAAAGAAAAAGGCGGGAAAAACGAAGGAAAAGCATCGCAAGTCGTCGAAAAAATAAAGAAATAAAAAAGAGGTATCGTGGCCTGACCCAAACCGCAGGAAAAAGAGTGTATACAGTAGAGTGGCTAGACAAGCAAGGGAGGAAAGGGATATGTCGGTCTATGGTTAAGAGACGAGAACTTAGAGGAAATAATGCCCTACTAGGTGAGTTCCCTTTCTATTTAATTTATTTGTATGAATCCCCCACCCACATACTTCCCACCCGACACAATCGAGTGGTTGACAATGGAGATCTGCGACTAATGTCCTTTCCAAGCACAAAGAAAAAGTAAGAGAATGACCGCTCTGCAGTCACTCTGCTCTATGAGGGCATAACCCGGCGCCCAACAAATTTTGGGTGGTAAATTTGAAATTTTTGTCTACTCGAGCTACCCTTACGCTACGGCACGTTACAACTATTCACCTCCAAACCAATCATGTCGCTAGGTTTTTGCGAAAGGAGCACGATATCATCTCCATATCCTTGAATTTGGCCTGATTTATGAAATAAACACTTCGAAGGTTGATTGTTGCTTTTCTTTACCACGCACTCAAGCGTCAAATTGAATCGTGAACAGGCGCGAGCGCATTTTCCTCTCGAACACCCGATGTAATTTGAAAGACGTTTGATATAGTTCCTTCAATTACAATTCTACATACAGACCCAGACTTTGTTAATTTACAAATGAGTTTCTCTGGAATTCCTAAGAGATATGAGTGCGGCCCATAGGTTTTCGCGGTTTATGTACTCCCACCATTTTTTTAAAATTATCCTCATGATAAAACACTGGTCAGTGGTCGATCGAATATTGATAGAATTTGAATTATATAGAATCATAAACTTATCTTAATTTTCCCAAATTTGTTGGGGTCCTTCAAACCAGGACGTTCAAAAGACACAAACTAATGGTAAAACATTGAGCGCTGAAGTTTTATCAAGTCCCCTTGAAGATTCAGATTCGGGATCCTTAAACGTTGCACACGCCATGACAGTCAAGCGGTTTACAGCTTTATTACCAACCGCGGTCATGCCGGTTCTTGATTCATCAAATAATTACCAGCGATGCCGAGTGTTATTCGATTCCGGAGCACAAGCATCATTTATCTCGGAGGCCTGTGCACAAAGACTGGCATTACCACGTAAAAATGCGAAGATGTTAATCAAAGGGCTCACCTCGGGTACCGAATCGACGAGAGGTGTGATGTCAATCAATGCGGTATCGTTATATTCCGAAGGCGAAGTTATGAACATCGATATGCTGATTCTCTCCAAACTGACCAATTTTCTACCATCTTGTGAAATAAATACCATAAACTTTCAGAGAATTAAAGAGTTGCAGTTGGCAGATCCCTATTTTGGCAGGAGCATTGCAATGCCTACAAGCTATGTAAGGGTTTCATAAATTTTTTCAATTGTCATACTAATTTATTTTCAGCTTACTCGGTTAAGAACTCGGTAGAATTGATTAACAAAATTCAAGACGTCGACATTCCGTTACATTCAAAACTAGTTTCATTTGATGTTGTCAGTCTTTTCACTTCTATTCCAATTAATACTTTGTCCCAAATAGTTTGTAATTACTTAGATAGGGATGTTGTAGATGAGAGTTTACGTCGTGAACTGAAGTTAGTTTTTGAGACTTGTATTAAACAAAATTATTTCTGTTTTGATAATACATATTTCAAATTCGCTGATGGTCTACCCATGGGCTCCCCTCTGTCGCCTTTGTTGGCTGAAATTTTCATGAATTTCTTCGAACAAATGATCATATCAAATAACAATCCTTATTTTCGTCATATAATCTTTTGGTATAGATATGTTGATGACATATTATGTCTATGGAATGGAACTGATAGACTGTTAGACTCTTTCCTTACTTGGTTAAATTCTCAATATCCCACCATTGATTTTACGTTAGAAAAAGAAGAAAATAAATGTATTAATTTTCTGAATATAACAATAACCAGGATTAATTCATCTTTAGACTTCAAAATTTATCGGAAACCCACGTATACAGACGCTGTTATCCCTAGTTCTTCAAACCATCCTCATAATATTAAAATGTCAGCTTTCCACTCACTCATAGACAGACTAATAAACATCCCTTTGACAAATTCAAATTACAACACTGAGCTTAACATAATTCTTCAAATAGCAACGAATAACGGATATGCAACTAGGACTATATTAAAGTTATTGAATAAAAAGCTAAAGCGTAAAACTCTAACGGGTATTTATCCACCGGATAGTCCAACGCGGGAAAATTGGCGTCGCTTAGAGTATATAGGAAAAACGAGCCAACGGATTAGCAACATCGTGTCCAATTATACCAATATTAGTTTTGCTTTTTATAATAATAACACAATAAAGAAAATGATTTTTAACAATAAACCTAGAGTTGATCGCCTTTCCAAATCTGGTGTCTATAGGATCAATTGCAATGATTGTAGTTTCTCCTATATTGGTCAGACTGGGCGCAATTTTGGAGTTAGAGCTAAAGAACATTTATCTGGTTGCAATCAATCAACTTTCCATAACCATTTAACTTCAGAAAATCATACAGCTAGCTTGAACAATTTAGACATATTACATATACAACCCAAAGGCAGACGTTTAGATACCTTAGAATCTTACGAAATTAGGAAATCAATATTTCTTAACCAAAATATCCTTAACGAACAGAGAGAAATCCGGTTCTCACCAATTACAGATCCCGCCCTTTTCTATTCTCACGTACGCAATAATATACCTTGAATTTTGTTACTCAACCTATGACTCATCGCCTACCTGCGCGATCCGTAGATTAATTTTTATTGCTTATTTTCTGTCCCTCCTTCTTTTATTTATATTTTGCTTTTTTCTGCTATATAACAAAATTTTTACTAATACAAATCAGTAGATACTCCTGATGATGACCTAACAAGTCGAAATCGATCGAGTGATTTTTTAAACTTTTTGAAAATTATTCAAAATAACTGCGAAACAAAAAACAAGTGATTAATAAAAAATGTGTTTATTAAGATTAAGTGCAAATTATAATATATTAAAATTATACGAGAATACTCGTATATAACATTGGGGCATTTAAACGAGATTCCAAACATTGCACCAATCAACATAGATTCCCGGAGCTACTATTTACGAGGGTTGCGTATTTCGGGATTGGACAACCCTAGTGTTGCAATCTGGCAACTGACAGCTCTATCGTAAAGTTTGACATTTTTGAGATTATACGTACTCAGAACGTTTTGACATTCGAGCGCTATTTGTGTTGTTTACAGTACTCATTAACTCAACATCTCGGCGATAAAATGGAATTAAATCGTGAACATTTTCGTGCGATTATTTTTTATTTATTTATTTATTTATTTATTTATTTATTACAGGTAAAATTTGTTTTCAGAAATCCACTCCATCCAACCTATTCCATTTTGAGCAATGTTTGCTCATTTACAATAGAGTAAGTAGTTGGTAGTGGACCGTATAATTTACATAATTAAAAAAAAATATCTCATATTGTGTTTGTCCCATTTTTGTCAACGAATGAATTGGTTTGTTTTTAGACGTAGTACCCAAATAATTACTATCTGGCTCACAGTGACTCTCTTATTCGATGAGCTAACTTTCTTCTTCATTCTTCTAATCCATCTCGAAACAAATTTGATCCACCACGTTATTTGTGTTCCTATATTTCACACGACTTTTATGCGATCGTCTCTTGGTTCAGGCATGCATTCCATGGTTGTGAAATTCTTATAAATTATATATGTAATTATAAAAACTCGTATATTATGAACAATTTGCACAATAATTTAAAATTTAAACGAAAAATATAAAAAGAAGAAATACGACCGTCTGACTCAAAAGTCAAGGCACGACATCAACATGATTTTACAACTTTCGACGTGGATTAAGGCAGCAAGAGTGCATGGATGAACTTAATTCAATTTTTGGCGATAAAGCTCCATCAAGGACCAGTGTTTATCGATGGTATGGTGAATTCAATCGAGGTCGTAGTTCACTCCAAGACGAATTTCGTGAAGGTCGTCCAGAATCAGTTGTTGTTCCGGAAACCATTGATGCTGTGCGCGAACTGATATTGCAAGATCGTCATGTGACCTATCGTGAGATTGAGACAACCTTAGGCATTAGTGGGACCAGCATACATTCAATATTTTGATTAAACATTTGAATGTCAAAAAAATTTGTTCGCGTTGGATCCCACACAATTTGTCAATCGCTCGAAAAAAGGCTCGTGTCGATTGGTCGAAAGAAAAGCTCAAAAAATACGATCGCGGTGCTTCAAAACACGTCTATGACATAGTGACAGGTGATGAATCGTGGATTTACGCGTATGAGCCCGAAAGTGAGCAGCAGTCGACTGTATGGGTGTTTCAAGATGAGCCGAATCCAACAAAAGTTGTTCGCGCACGAAGCACTATGCAAATGATCGCCTGTTTTTTCGGAAAAAAAGAACTTGTCGCAACCATACCACTAGAACAACGCAGAACAGTCAATTCTGAGTGGTACACAACCATTTGTTTGCCAGTTGTCTTCCAAGAAATCAGGAAAACCAACTGCCGAAGACGGATCACTCTTCACCACGACAATGCGAGCCCTCACACATCGGCTCAAACAACTGCATTTTTGAGCACTCAAAACATCGATTTGATGAATCATCCGCCATATAGTCCTGACTTGTCACCAAATCTCTTCTTTTTATTCCCGTACGTAAAAAACAAAATGAGAGGTCAACGTTTTTCGACACCTGAAGAAACGGTTGCTGCGTTCAGAATGCATGTTTTGGAGTTACCACAATCAGAGTGGAAAAAGTGCTTCGACAATTGGTTCAAACGCATGCAAAAGTGTATAGATCTTCATGAGGAATATTTTGAAAAACAATAAAGCGATTTTCGATGGTTAATATTTGTTTTTGTTCTCTAATCCCGAAATATAAAAGGCAGCCCTCGTACCACATCATGCAGTAATGAAGGAGGAAAGTACAACCACAAAGATGCGAGTTGTGTTTGATGGTACCAGCAAGACTACCAATGCTAATTCAATTAATGATATCCTTATGGTCGGGCCGACTATTCAACCAACCCTATGGATGACGTTGTTAAATTTTCGATACAACAAAATTGCAATTACAGCTGATATCGAAAAAATGTATCGACAGGTTTTGGTAGACGACAAAGATCAAGAATATCAACGAATCCTGTGGCGAGAAAATGTAAGTGATCCTCTAATACAGTACAAATTAACTACCATTACATTTGGCATGGCTAGTTCAGCATTTTGGCGATTAGATCTCTTCAACAAACAGCTCTTGATTTCAAACAGCAGTATCCAGTAATAACGGACGAAATCATTTACAAATTTTATATTGATGATTACCTATCTGGTGCGAATACCATCAATGAAGCCAAGGTTTTGAAAGATCAATTAACTTATTGTTACGACTCCAAAGAATTGCGAGACCAACCTACACACGAGAAGGGAGAGTCAGTGGTTTCTATTGAAGAAGCGAATTCAACCACCAAAATATTAGGTCTTCAATGAAATTCCTTAGATGATCGATTATCCTTCAAGGTAAGCCTACCTGAAGAAAGAATCTCAACGAAGCGAACGTTAATTTCAAACTCGTCTAAAGTTTTTGACCCACTTGGATTTTGATCTCCTTTGATTGTAATGGCTAAGATACTTTATCAGAAATTATGGTTGAGAAATTTAGACTGGGACGATGAGTTACCAAGTGATATTGCGCTAGTATGGAATCAGTTGAAGGCAGAGCTTCCACAATTCGAACGACTTCAAATACGTCGACACATAAACCGAAATGATATACAGCTCCACGGGTTTTGTGATGCGAGTGAACGAGCCTATGCAGCACTACTCTACAGCAGATTCAGAGACGAAAATGGTTAAATACGGATTAAACTCATCACGGCTAAATCTAAGGTAGCTCCAATCAAGCAAGTATCACTTCCAAGATTAGAATTATGTGGGGCTCATCTTCTAGCTAAATAAATTTGTGAAGTAAGGAAAACACTCCCTGAAGATGTACCTGTGTATAGTTGGACCGATTCACAGATTGTTTTAGCGTGATTGTCCGACCACCCTACTAAATGGAAAACGTTTGTAGCAAACCGGGTTGCTGGTATACAAGAATTGCTGCCACGAAATCACTGGAATCATTACACGTCTGAAAACAATTCTGCTGAGTATGCTTCAAGAGGGGTTCTTCCGTCGAAACTTATCCTACTTCAGCAATGGTTGCATGGGCCATCATGGTTAGTTGAATCAGAACAATGTTGGCCGATTACGAAGCCACAAGTTTATTACGATGATACCATATGCGAGATGAAAAGTAAACCTTCATCAATTTCATTTTATCATATACAAGGTTCAAATGATGATAGCCCGTATACAGTAGTGTTAAGCAAAACATTTTCCTTCAGCAAAACCATCCGCATATTAAGTTTCATGTACAGATTCATTGAAAACATGAAATTAACGAAGGAGGAAATGCACATCGATAACCATAGAAGAGAAAACAAAAGATACTGAAGGCTTGATAAAATGGGTACAGATGAACGAGTACTCAGCCGAAATAAAAATATTAGCCAAAAGGCAAACATTAGCCAATAATAATAAATTGGCATCACTTACACCATTTTTGGATAAAAATGGTGTATTACGTGTTGGTGGCACACTAAAGAATTCGTTGAATTCTTATGATTTTAAACACCCTATCATTCTACCGAACTCCCTCAGTAGAATGATTATTTCCTCCATAAAAAGTATCTCCATCCAGGCCCATCCCATACATTCCATCTTATACGCGAAATTGGATCGTGAAAAGCAGAGCACTTGTGAGAAGCGAAGTGAGAAGGTGTATACAATGCATCAAAGCTCGAGGTAAAACAGCGCAGCAGCTTATGGGGGATTTACCATCCGTTCGAGTAATACCAGCCAAACCGTTTTCTAAATGCGGTGTAGATTATGCCGGACCTATTGTTTTAGCTAGCAAGAAGGGTCGTGGAGCCAAGATGATCAAAGGTTACATCGTGATTTTTGTGTGCATGGTGACCAAAGCATATAGAAGCAGTTACGGAACTTACCACAGACGCATTTATAGCAGCTTTAAAAAGATTTTCCTCTAGAAGAAATGTTCCAAGCGATATTTACTCAGACAACGGCACGAACTTCATTGGAGCGAATCGGAAGCTGAAAGAGGTATTTCTATTTATTTTCAAAAAATAATGATTTGGCTATTACAGAATTTTGCACTTACCATCAAATAAATTGGCATCATATACCTCATTTGCTCCTCATTTTGGATGATTATGGGAATCCGCCGTCAAATCAGTGAAAACGCATCTCAACCGAGTCACTGGTAACTGTCATCTGACATTTGAGGAAATGGCCACCTTGTTATGTCAAATCGAGGCAATATTGAACTCCAGGCCACTCTGTCTAATTTTCGAAGAAGACGATTCTTTCGAAGCATTAACACCAGCTCAGTTTTTGACGGGATCTTCTATATCATCCGTATCAGCCCACAACTTAAGCGATATCGCCACATCAAGATTATCTAGATAGCAGCAAGTGGAACAAAGAGCTCAAAGTTTTTGGAAACGTTTCCATAAGGATTATTTGAACAATCTTCAGCAGAAAAACAAATGGAAGGCACCTGGTGAAAATATTAAGGTTGGAGATTTAGTCTTAATCAAAGAGGACAACTTACCTTCTTGCAAATAGGCTATGGCCAGAATTATTGAGACACATTCTGATCAAAATGGATTAACTAGAGTGGTTACCATCAAAACTGCATCAAATTATGTAAGCTTCCAATTGATCAATATTAGTTGACGAAATGACATTGTTCGTCAACGGCCGGGATTATGTTAAGAATGACCGCCTAAAATAAACAACATAAATGAATTAATGAATATTGATAGAATTTGAATTATAGAGAATCATAAATTTATCTTAATTTTCCTTCTCCTTACTTAACTTATCTTAATTTGTGCGAACATCCGCCATCGGTTATAATTAATAATTGTAAATAATTTATATCGCACTCATACATTCTTATATTTAAACTTATTTTTATATACACTTTTTTCAATGTCAAGGTAAATTTAACATCACGAATAACGGCAAGATATTTATTTTTTATATTTTGTAAACACAAAACAGCTTATGACCCGTTTAGTACTTCGAAATAAAATCAAAACAATTATGCCAAGTACAGGATAACAAAATGTAATAGATTCGTATTCAGCATAATAGCATAGAGTTGATTTTATACCATTTTTGATTTGAGCGGGATTTAATGCGCGGAATAAATAGAGTGGGAGTTTTCGAAGATAATCGAGTCATGGAGAAGTTAAATTTGAGAGGGGAAATATAAATGACTTGATATTTTCGAAACCTCAACTCCGTCTATTCATTTGCGACTGCATACGAGGGAACATCAGAGATTTAAAGGCGGATAAAATACAAATTAAATATACATATTTTGCGATATTGGCGGATTTTTCTAAAAATAAAGGTACATTCAAATATATAATTATATATTTGTGAGAAAAATTAAATAAAATATTATAAACATTATTGTACGAAAATATCTGTTTTATTTGGCGATTGTATTTTCGAGTGAATTTCCCATAATTAAATTTATAGTATTTTGTACAAATTAAAATATTTTCGACAAAAGTGATCTCAAATATGTAAATTGCGTGGGAATTATCAAGAGCTGTGCAACGATAGTTTCCACATTTAAAGCGGTCGCCTTTTTTCTGCAGCGGACATATGAGAGTGCGCCTTTCAATTCTTCGGCAGCTCTTCTTGATCCAAAATAGAGAATATAAGATTGTACAAACTTGATACAATAGTAGCGCTTCGGAACATAATCAATTCTGCAGGGATCGAGACCGAAAAATCCCATTTTTCAATTTACTAATAGCTGCTTGCGTCCACTTCCACCACTGTGGGATATTTGACAAAATACTCTTAACCTGCGAGCTATTGCTCTAATAGGAGTCAACTCGGCATTCGGATTTAGCAGATTTTGGAAGTAGGCCAAACTGAGAGAACATCAGCCACACTTGTTCTCAGCTCTCAGCCTTCATTCTCTTCTTTGATGGTTGTACTTCTTGAGTAGAAGTCTTTAGTGAGAAGTCCAGACGCTTTCCTAGTCGTAAAAGTCGTAGTTATCTTGGCACGGAGATATTTTGCCAGAGTGTTTCTAGTGTTACGAGCCAACTATTCTCTACGAAGCTCTCGTTTATTTTCGACGAGCAGGCGGCACTGATCATAGAACCAATCATTGCGGTATCTCATAGAATTTCTTACGATAGTATTTTGTGCCGCGGTATTTATTTCTGACTGTACAGCGTGGCACTGCTCCTGGATGTTAAGAGGAGTTTCATCGTTGTTACTGTGCCGGTCTAAATAGTCAGTGACAGCTGATTGATGGCTGACTTAGATGCCAGTTTGCGCTTATATTTAAATAAGATAAGCACATGGTCGCTTTCCATGTCTGCACCCCTGTAAGATCTAACGTCGGATACGCTGGTGGAGTGTCTCCACTCTCAGAAACCATGACGTGATCGATTTGGCTATACGAAAACGACAACTAAGTTTTACATTACTGTCCGGTTCGTGACAATGTGCCGTTGTTGTTACTAGTGAGGTAAGCAGTTGAGACCGATTTTCTGCATTCCTCCCCATTTTTGCCTTAAAGTCACCCACGGCGGTTTTAATGTCGTGGTGCAATGTTATTAACGACTACCTCCAACTCTACAAAAAAATGGTGTCAAGAAATGTACGCATGATTTGAATTAAATAGACACACAGTTTTTTTCGTTGATGCAGCGTTGAATTTCTAACTTCAATGCATGAGTGGAAGTGAGCTTGTAGACATTCAAATACACTCAGAAAAAAAATTACTACCAAATACTTAGTTAAATTAATTGGGTTGTTTTAACACAAAATTCTGAGATAGATAAACCAAATCCCTTGTTTAATTTAAAAATTTGGTATTTTCTTACTTGGTTACTACAAAAAGTGAGTGAAATATGAGTTACCAGGATGTTGGTACGAAGTTTTGTTTAATTTAACCAAACAAAATTTTGTTAGGTGAACAATATAATTGTTATAACCAACCAAGTATTTTGGTTTATCTAAATTACTTATTTTGACCTAAAAGTTTTGTCATATGTATAATCTAAGACTTGTTAAAAATTGGGTTTTGGGTCAATTGGGTTGACAATTGCGTGGCGAATCAATAAAATTCGCTAAGGCATTGTGATTATACTTTGAATGTAAGTTTAAAATACAGTATTTTTGTAGTTTGGTCTTCAATGAATTCAATGTTTCATTAGTTCGAAATCAAACTTCCAACGTGTATATTTGGTAACCTCACCTTGATGTAATGTGTTCAACCAAAACCAACAACAATATAAATGCATGCTAATGCAACAAATACAGAAAAAACTACTATAGTGTATAGTTACATTAGAATATATGTGTACATCGTATGTGCGCACTAGTTTAATAAGTAGTGGTACTGGTACGAACTGCCGTTCAGACTTTGTTCAGGGCTTTTAATTGTTGTTGGTTTTGGTGCAACAAACGTTTGCAACATTAACCGCCAATTTGGTCACATTTACTAAGGAAATTTGGTAGAATTAACAAGTCATTAGTAAAATAATTTTTCCCTTGGGTAATTTAACAAAATAGTTGGTCACTGTTACCAACTATTTTCTACTTATATCCATTCAATTAATCATATGTTTTTGGTTATAAAGGGTGATTTTTTTGTGGTTAGGATTTTCATGCATTAGTATTTGACAGATCACGCGGGATTTCAGACAAGGTGTCAAAGAGAAAGATGCTCAGTATGCTTTGACATTTCATAATGAATAGACTTACTAACGAGCAACGCTTGCAAATAATTGAATTATATTACAAAAATCAGACATTCAAATACACTCAGAAAAAAAATTACTACCAAATACTTAGTTAAATTAATTGGGTTGTTTTAACACAAAATTCTGAGATAGATAAACCAAATCCCTTGTTTAATTTAAAAATTTGGTATTTTCTTACTTGGTTACTACAAAAAGTGAGTGAAATATGAGTTACCAGGATGTTGGTACGAAGTTTTGTTTAATTTAACCAAACAAAATTTTGTTAGGTGAACAATATAATTGTTATAACCAACCAAGTATTTTGGTTTATCTAAATTACTTATTTTGACCTAAAAGTTTTGTCATATGTATAATCTAAGACTTGTTAAAAATTGGGTTTTGGGTCAATTGGGTTGACAATTGCGTGGCGAATCAATAAAATTCGCTAAGGCATTGTGATTATACTTTGAATGTAAGTTTAAAATACAGTATTTTTGTAGTTTGGTCTTCAATGAATTCAATGTTTCATTAGTTCGAAATCAAACTTCCAACGTGTATATTTGGTAACCTCACCTTGATGTAATGTGTTCAACCAAAACCAACAACAATATAAATGCATGCTAATGCAACAAATACAGAAAAAACTACTATAGTGTATAGTTACATTAGAATATATGTGTACATCGTATGTGCGCACTAGTTTAATAAGTAGTGGTACTGGTACGAACTGCTGTTCAGACTTTGTTCAGGGCTTTTAATTGTTGTTGGTTTTGGTGCAACAAACGTTTGCAACATTAACCGCCAATTTGGTCACATTTACTAAGGAAATTTGGTAGAATTAACAAGTCATTAGTAAAATAATTTTTCCCTTGGGTAATTTAACAAAATAGTTGGTCACTGTTACCAACTATTTTCTACTTATATCCATTCAATTAATCATATGTTTTTGGTTATAAAGGGTGATTTTTTTGTGGTTAGGATTTTCATGCATTAGTATTTGACAGATCACGCGGGATTTCAGACAAGGTGTCAAAGAGAAAGATGCTCAGTATGCTTTGACATTTCATAATGAATAGACTTACTAACGAGCAACGCTTGCAAATAATTGAATTATATTACAAAAATCAGTGTTCGGTTCGAAAAGTGTTTCGCGATTTACGTCCGATTTAAGGTCTACATAATCGACCAAGTGAGCAAACAATTAATGCGATTGTGACCAAGTTTCGCACTCAGTTTACTTTATTGGACATTAAACCAACCACACGAATGCGTACAGTGCGTACAGAAGAGAATATTGCGTCTGTTTCTGAGAGTGTTGCTGAAGACCGTGAAATGTCGATTCGTCGCCGTTCGCAGCAATTGGGTTTGTGTTATTCGACGACATGGAAGATTTTACGCAAAGATCTTGGTGTAAAACCGTATAAAATACAGCTCCTGCAAGAACTGAAGCCGAACGATCTGCCACAACGTCGAATTTTCAGTGAATGGGCCCTAGAAAAGTTGGCAGAAAATCCGCTTTTTTATCGACAAATTTTGTTCAGCGATGAGGCTCATTTCTGGTTGAATGGCTACGTAAATAAGCAAAATTGCCGCATTTGGAGTGAAGAGCAACCAGAAGCCGTTCAAGAACTGCCCATGCATCCCGAAAAATGCACTGTTTGGTGTGGTTTGTACGCTGGTGGAATCATTGGACCGTATTTTTTCAAAGATGCTGTTGGACGCAACGTTACGGTGAATGGCGATCGCTATCGTTCGATGCTAACAAACTTTTTGTTGCCAAAAATGGAAGAACTGAACTTAGTTGACATGTGGTTTCAACAAGATGGCGCTACATGCCACACAGCTCGCGATTCTATGGCCATTTTGAGGGAAAACTTCGGAGAACAATTCATCTCAAGAAATGGCCCGGTAAGTTGGCCACCAAGATCATGCGATTTGACGCCTTTAGACTATTTTTTGTGGGGCTACGTCAAGTCTAAAGTCTACAGAAATAAGCCAGCAACTATTCCAGTTTTGGAAGACAACATTTCCGAAGAAATTCGGGCTATTCCGGCCGAAATGCTCGAAAAAGTTGCCCAAAATTGGACTTTCCGAATGGACCACCTAAGACGCAGCCGCGGTCAACATTTAAATGAAATTATCTTCAAAAAGTAAATGTCATGGACCAATCTAACGTTTCAAATAAAGAACCGATGAGATTTTGCAAATTTTATGCGTTTTTTTTTTAAAAAAAGTTCTCAAGCTCTTAAAAAATCACCCGTTATTAACTAAGTTGAAAATTAAATCGTTTTTTTAACGAAAAATCACCAAGATTTTGGCAAATAGACTCAGATGTTTGTTTCTTTTGACCCAAGGTTTCCTCTGAGTGTAACTTCGTAGAAAGAAATCAAAATGGTGTTAAATCGCACGTGATCTAGGGGCCAATTCTGATCACTTAAACGAGAGAGTACACGACCAGGAAATGTCTCATGCAGTAATTTTATTGTTTCACGGACTGTATGGCACCGTCTTGCTGAAATACATGTCGTCGTCTATATCAATATTATCCAATTTAGCACCAGTAATAGTAACTGCTTGACTTGCCTAATTTTTAAAACATTATGGGCCAATAATAGCTAAAACCCAAAATCCGCATCAAACAGTGACACATTGTGGATGCATTTGTTTTTCGGCAGTCACATGTGGGTTCTCTGAACCCCAAATGCGGAAATTTTGACTATTAACGAAGCCATAAGGAAAAAATGTTCGAAAAATCAGAATTCACTTCTTGTTGTTCAATATAATTATTCAACAATCTCTCTTCACTTTACATGGTCAATCGGCTTTAATTCTTGTGTCAATTGAACTTTGTAAGAATGGAGACGCAGATCTGTAGCGAGTATACGCTGTAAACGAAGCTTTGTGGCATATAATTGTCTCTTTGTTATGTGTTGTGTACGCGTTGTGAAGGTCAAAACACTCTTCCATAGAATTGCATGTCTATGAACTATGGAGGGTGTTGGTGGTGACAAGTAAAATTCGGTTTTCTATGCTCGTTTGTTTCTCTCTCTCTCTCTCTCTCTAAGTCTTCAAATTGTTGAAAGATATAAGTGGATTTTTTCATTCTTCTTTTCTCGACGCTCGTCATGGTAATTCAATGTTGCTAAGAATTTTATAAATTCTTTTGTTTTATATAAATAAATAAATATTTTTGAAACCAAATTTGTATTAAATTATTGTTGAGATCTGTTGTGTGAATTAATGGAAATACAAGACCGGATCACATTGGAGTTTACATATTAGCACATAATACGGCAGCCACCTTAGTGTGCGCAGCTTGCAGTTTACCAATTGGAGTCGGGTTAGTGCGTACATTACAAATACGATAGCATTTGCCATAGGTTCTTTGAACCCAGGCATTTTTGACGATTAACGAAGCCATCAAGAAGAAAATGAGCTTCATCGTGTTGTGGAGCAACCACCCTAAAAATATTCTCATAAACTATTGTAATAATTTTCTTTTCCCACGCACGATACGAAAAACACTTGCGCGTAATAAATCCAAGACATTTAAACACATAAAATCAAACATAAAAAGAAATTACACATATGAGAAAAAATGTAAGTTCACGCAAATTAAAAAATAAATTAGAACAAGCTATCAAATTCCTGATTGACCCAAAATCTATAATTAAAACATATTTTGTTAAAAACAAAAACAATTTAATTATGTGACACAAAATAATAAGCGTGTTTTTTTATTAGCGCCCGATAGATTTATCTGGAGCAGCCAATTTTCCATGTCAAAACTTATATTTAGCGCACTATTTTTGCTTGTAATTAATTTATTTAACTCTAAATTAAGATTTTTCATTCAACTTTTTAGTTAAAAGTCGATAAAAAAATATTTTGCTCTACCTATTTATCGGGAGCCGCTATCGGGAGCGCTATCCATTTCAATAGGAAATTTGAAAAGGTCTTTATTTTGCGAACCCCTGAAACCATTAGAAACTTAATCTTACGATAAAAATTTAAAACGCAGCTTGAATTCTTATTATGGACGTTATGAATTGACGTTATAACGTCATGTCAAAATAAATGTCAATTAGTATATTTCAGGTGATAAATGTTTGTTTTATTGATGAATTTAGTTTTAATTTTTATACTACAGCGACACCAGTGAATAATAGCTGCAGTTTCAATAGAAACTTGCCATTTGGCTCCGGATAGTGCTTCAATATTAAAACACGGATAATAAAAAACACTTGTTACGAGTGGAAAAATACCACTCCACTTCTTTTTCATAATAAAAACAAATACACAAAAACACATTAAGTATGTAGTATATAGAGCGACAAATTTTTTGGAAAAAAGTCATGTAAAATCTTTAAAACTGTCAAAATCAAATTTTCCTTAAGTTTCTTAATAAAATAAACTGTAGATT